>JAYKAV010002810.1:3233432-3244398 GCA_035582835.1 Phoebastria nigripes
AAAGAAGAAAGAAAAAAGAAGAAAGAAAAAAAGAAAAAAAAGAAAAAAGAAAAGAAAAGGAAAGAAAAAAAAAGAAAAAAAAAAAAAGAAAAAGCCCACCTCACCAACAACACTGAGCATTTGTCCTGTGAGGAAAACCAGCCAAGCAGTTAGGATTTTCTCTCCTTAGTAATCAGGGAAAGCATCTGCAGCTCCACACGGCCTTTTTATGCTTCAGCAAGAGAAGTCGGACAAGGCGGTCAGCCTGTCGCACTGTCACAGATCACCCAGCAGGAGGTTTTACAGCTTCTTGCATTCACCAGGAATTTCCAGCCCTGGTATATTCCTCCTTACAGCTCTTGGAAAGGCACCAGCCATGCAAACCCACACTCCAACTTGGAAACTGGCACCGATGACTTCTAACATCTGACACGATAAAAACTGTTCCTTACTGAAGCTTTTAGTAATATCAAAACCAAAAGGCAGACGGCGTAGGAAGGACAGTGATACATCTGCCTGGACAGCTTCCTATAGAAGTGCTTAATGATTGCAGATGCACAGCTTTGGGGTGTAAAGCTGCTCACCTTACAAGAATTCCCCGCACAGGGAATTCAGTTTGGCTGGGCTAAAGCCTTCCTTTTCATACGTCTACAGTCCAAATACACAGAAACCACTTGACTGGCTATATATATATTGAACCCTGTCATTTCTTCTGCAATAGCCACAAATTTTGTAAGGCCCTCATTGATCTTAATTCTACAAGTCTGCTTTTAAGAGTTAACAGATGCCCTTGTGGTTTTCAGTTAGTCGTAGCCTATGATCCCACACCCGAGGGATTGCTCACAACCCCACGGCCACACTACCCAGAGCAAGGCACTGCCTGCCCAAGCAGCCGGGAGGAGTGGAGGCCCCAGTCCCTCCTTTCGCTCCCTTTCAGCACTTGCTAACTGGCTGCTGTCATCAACCACAGCACATACGCGCACGAGGAACACTGTGGTTTTGCCAGGTGAAGTCTCCGGTGGCAACACCAGTTTAAGGTGCTCGCACCCTCCCCTGCAACTCATTTCCTCCCCCACACCGCAACACAGGGCTGCCTCGGCTTTGCCAGCACAATTAGGTGAGCAGCGGGGAATACCTCGAACCGCTCTTGTCAAAGGCTTCACCGCAGGAAAGCCCAGCCCTAGCAGAAGCAGCAAGACACTGCAGGTTAGGATGCCCGATTCAAACACCTTTCTCACCCAGGAACTATGTATTCATGCAAGTAGCCCGACTGAGTTTGAGCAAGAATCAGGACTTGTGTAAAGAAGGGCCACAGAACTGCACCCGAGCTTTCCATCTCTATTCTTCACTTTGTGGGGGTTTCTCCCCTGCCTGTCATCTTTTTCCTGTTCAGAAGCTTTGACGAGACAGAGAGAAAGAAAAAAAAAAGCCAGAGGCTGGTGTAGGATCTCCAGATGCTGGAAACACCTGGACGAACAGACACGAGGCACATGCCAGCTGACTCTGCAGACAGACCCCAGCACCTCCAACATTCATTAACCCTGACACCAACACACCACAAGCTGGATGCATCTGGAGTGCATGGGACTCACTGGCCACGTAGGCAGCATCCATACAGCAGCTACAACAGGTCCTGAGGCTGTTGTCTCTCTGCCCATGGACCATAAATACATACCTATTTTTCCATCTGGGGCTTTTAGACCCCAAGAACCCTTACTCAGACAGTTTGCTATAAAATAAAAATAAGACACCAATAAAGCAACCAGTAGCCTGGAACCAGTTGTGCTTTATTCCACTTGTTCAGTCCTGCAACAGAGCTGAGCTCAGAGCTGGGAAATCTCTTCGTGAGGTCATGGTGAAAGGCTGTTCTCATGCCTTTTCCTCTGCCTGGTCCCTGTCTGACTGCTGATGGAAAACATGCGCAAACTCCTCCCAGGAAAACTTTCCTCTCTGTCTTGTTACCCATACTGTGCTTGGACAATCAGCTATCATTTCAAGTGATGTAAATGCTATAAACACCTATGTTTATAGGGCTTGAGGTAAACTGGAGCCCCACTAGCTCCYTTTTTACCACAAACCATGCTGCCAAATACCACAAACCTCTAAGATTTCTTCACCCTGCACACAAGGGAGCCCACACGCTGGGTGACAGGAGGGACAGTACAGGCACACCGCCTAACTCAGGGTGGCAGGACATTTGCTTTTAGCAGGGTTCTGCTGTGTGCACAACCCCCGTAGTCAGCGACCTCGTTTTAAGAAAGGAGGAGGCAATCCCTTTGACATCTTCTCTGCCCCTTTCCTGACCAAAAGCCCCAAGCAGAGTCCTTAAGGCTGGATGAAAAGGATTTGCCCACAGTTTGAGACCACATGCACGTAGCAACTTTACACATAGCAACACGTCTCTGGAAAAACACGGCACAAACAGCACCAGAGGCCTGCAGCATCCTTCCTGCTCTGGGACCCTGGTGCCGGAGCAGCTGCAGGAGGCTGAGAGAGCAGGCCAGCAGCTGCGTACCTGGCATGCTGGCTTTCGGCGTGGGAGAGGGGCCCAGAGCTGCAAACGAACAGGAAACGAGCTCAGCAGAGGAGGAGAACGAACTAGGAGCCAATTCCTGATGTCAACACGCAAGCCTTGGTAGGCCTGCCCTATTACTGCCATGTGAGCCACCAAATCTGCAACTAATGACATTTTGACAACCGCAGATAACATGCTGCATGCTTCTACCAAACGAAGTGGGACAGGAATCGCAGCGTGTGCTCCATGGCTCATAATGAAATCACAATGCAGTCCTGACAGTCGGTGTCCACGATGAGCATGTTGTCTCAACAATCCTCTAGTGCCTTCCAAGGAAGAGTAAGTTCATGCCTAAGTCAAGTATGTCTCATATGCCATCTCTCAATCATGACACATAGAAGTCTGTTTTTCTGGAGATGTGTTGCTATGTACAAGTCACTATGTATACATGATCTCAAACTGTGGGCAAACCCTATTTCTCCAATCTGAAGGACTCCACTTCAGGCTTGTGGTCAGGAGAGGAACAAAGAATGTCCAAGAGATCTCCTACTTTCTCAAAATCAGTTCAATATGTATAGGAGGCTGAGCAAGAGCAGAAGCCAAGGTGTACTTTCTGAAGATGTGTGCAAGATGGAATGGCGATACTCCTAAATGCTGTGTATTTTAGTACATACATGAAGATTAAAATATTGCATTGAGCCCTCCTCACCTAATCCTCTCTCCATCCCCTATGGGAAGACTGCAGAGTAGATGTCAAAGTGGAAAAAGGAGTAGCAAATAAATCCAGGGAGAAATCTTACTGTGTTCTGCTAACCCACACTGCAAGAAAGATTTAAGGCCTATAGATTCAGATGTTAAGCCCATCCTTATCTCTTTGCACAAGCCCATGAGAAGCAGTTAGGGATTTCAAATCTTTAGGGAAGACACATAAGCTGTCTTGCACAGAAGACTGCTACTCTGCTCCCTCTCCTGACCAGACTGTATGGCTTCAACAGGAGATATGCTCCTTTTCCCCAGTTACAGTTTTCATTAACACTGCAGTGCTCAATCTTTTTTATCTTGTACCCTCATTCCTCCTTCTTTCCCTCAGATATGTTCTAACCCATATGCACACACACACAATTCGGGATGCAGATGAAGCAATCGCAGGAAGGTCTCAGCCACAAGAGGAGGCATACAAAATCACAGAATAATGTCGAATGGAAGAGATTTCAGGCAGTCGTTTGGTTCATCCAAAGAAGGACCAAGTCCAAAGTCAGATCAGGCTGCTGATCTGTCATGTCACCATGTCAAAGTGACTTCTGAATATCCCTGAGGACTGATATTCCACAGAATCATGCAGGAACTGAAGCTACCCAGCTGGGACGTGGACCAGGGCTGAAAGATGGCAACTCAGCCCAATGGTATCTGCTGTTTTGCTCCTTTGCACTGCTTCCCATTTCCTCCCTCTGCTGAACTGGGCTCTTCTCAATACCACATCAGCTGGCATCTTTCCCTGCTTCACGGCCACGATGCCTCTCCCCTCCCCAGCAGCTGCCCTGGTAGCATCCCTCCTCCCTGCAGACACATGTTCCCTGAACCTCGCTGCCTGGGAACTATGGCATTAGCCATCTTAGACTGGACTCTGAGGAGGCCAAAACAGCTCCCACTTACAGCAGCCTTGTCTCTGATGGAGCAGAATAGGATAAAAGGTTATTAGAAGGACAAAGGAATACTCAGTGGTATGTAAAGACAGGAAATTCAAAAAAACAGCAGATGGGAAAGCTTGTTTCACACAACTTTTTATCAATAACTCTGCAGAAATAACACCACAGGAATCCCTAAAGTCCAAAGACTTGATAAGATCCAGAGAAGGGCAGATAATTACAGGCAATCAGGGATATCAGATCTCCAATTACTAGAGACCAGGACTGTCACTTTTCTGTTCTCTGCTGGTTATTTATGCTGTCTTCTGCAGCATCTGGTTCTCATCAATAGGGACAGGATCCCAGAGCTAGCTACGGCACTGGCCTGACTTAGTCTGGCAGCTCTGGCAACTACTCTTTGATGCCTCTTGCCTAATTCTACGACACCTCTCTCTTCGGGCAGACACACTTGCCCCTTCCCTCATGGGGAAATTCATCCATCTCATATGACAAGAGTCACTACAGTCTCTAAAGCCTTTACAAAGGGTTTACTATTTATGCAATATCACTGACAAGATCCGTCTTGGTGGCATTACTCAGGGAGCAGCCAAAAGGATATGATGGAGTTGAAAAGAGGGGTGCAGGGAGGTGGATTTCTGAAATTTGTTACTTGTTGTGCTGCCCTTCTTAAACTCGATGTTGAGGAACAAAATAGGGACAGGTTTTTTTAAGAGGTATGAGTACACAAAGTGCATGTAAGTCACTCCATACTTTTAGAAGTCCCACTAGGTAGCAATGAGCATATTGAAGATACTGAGAGAAATCTATTAGATGCAGAAAGATAGAGAGCTTTCAAAACCCTGCCCGCACTGCACACATCTAGCTCTAACACAGGCCATTTCTTCTTTTGCAGTTCATATGCAGCAGATGTAAAAATACGGACAGAGCAAAGTCCTATCCAAACAACTGTCCAACTGAAATCCCCCAGAGCAGGGGTTGTGACCGTGACCACCTGAGGACCCTGGCACACCCAAATACCTGTGCAAAGCACAGGAGACAAAAGCTGAAAAGTCCAGACCCTCCAGCGGATGGGTTTTCCACACATGTATTGTTAATTATGGGATCTCCCAGGATCTCTGAGGGGACATGGCACCTCCTGGTGACAGAACTCAGCAGACAGGCTTTCCCCGCAGAGCTCCCTGTCTTGGTGCTTGATGAGCCACAAGAAACAAAAAGATGTCAAAGAAGCACAAGATAAAAGAGAACAAAGCAGTCAAAGCCTGATGAAAAATGCAAGCTCCTACAACCATTTTTAGCACTGCTTTCTTACCAGGTGAGAACTGTCATGAAAAAAACCCTCATTTCCATTCCTTTCCACCAAAAGCCTCCCAGACACATTGCCTCCGTCCACCATCAAAAGGCAACTTGTGCCTAGCTTTATAATGACACAGCCAGCTTCATTTATCTCCATCATTACCGACGAACCATGAAATTCAGCTAATAAAAAACAAACCCAGAAGCCCCAAACTTAATTTTGGTTATACAGTGCTGCTAGAGCCTGATAACCAAGAGTCTCATCCTTTGTCTGCCAGACAGAAGCTCTGAGCAAGCTCCACTAATGAACTGTTGACAATGTCAACAATGAAAAGAGCACAATAGATGCAGTGTATTTATCTGCATTGTCACAGCACCGAAACAGCTGCTGTCTGTGGAAACCACTATGCTGTTTCTGTAGAGCTCCCTCTTCTCATAAATCACACTCCCAGATGGTCTTGTAAACAACAACACCACTATAATGCAGCATATAGAAAACAGTAAGTTATGAACACGACATTTGCAAGCAAACATAATGTTCCTGGGCCGGCTCTTCAGGAACTGCCTTCTGCTTTGTGCAAGTCCTTCCAACAGCAGCCCTGGAGGAGCTTCCCATGAGCTTCCTGGTGCACAGCCACTCGGACACAGAAAACAGCCGATCATCTGCTTCCCGCATGAGGCAACCACACCGGAGGGCAGGCACAAGCCTCAGAGCTAGAGCTCAGCGTTAGTCGTCTGGAAGGGACTGCTCAGGGTCTGCTGCAGGTGAAGTGACTACCTCTACGCTATGAGGAAAGCTACAGACGCAAAGTTTCTATAGGAAATCTCCACCACTACTGGGGAACTTCTATGGACGGACAGAGGCTGAGCGCCAGCAAGGCAGAAGGGAACAGAAAAGTTCTGGAGAGCCACAGATAACCACAGACTGCAGCAAGCTGGTGAGGGAAACCTGGAGGCAAAGAAAGGGAACAGAAAGCAGCTCAGGGAAAGCAACTTGGAGAAGCAGAAAGAAAATAACAGAAAGGAGAGCAAGGGGAAAAAAGGCCATGACAGAGCAGAATGAGTCAGAGGAGGCATGGAAAGAAGGAAGGGGGAGGAAAATGAGTACTTTGGGAAGAGAGGGCCCATCTAGTAAAAAAAAAAAATCTGTAAGACTAACGAGAGTTTCTGACTTGACTGCTCAGAGTATCAGAGCAGGACCAGGCGCTACACGTAGGCGCAATATGAACAGCAACACTGGAAGAGCACCTGAGCCTCTGTTCTGATGACAAAGGCAACAGAACAGTGGCAGGGGAGGATTGCCAGAAACCAGCCTGCCACTCCAAGGGCAAAACAAATCCCAACTTCAGAAGGCTGCTAATGCGCTCTTCTGGCTTCCCAGTCCAGCACTTAAGGGGCTGATCCTGCCCACACTGAAGTCAGAGGCAGGTGTCTGACTGCTGACTGCACTGAAGCTGGATCAAGTTCTAGGATAAATCTTAGATGAGAACCCCTCAGAAGTAATATTTAGAGAAAATAGGAGGGGGAAAAAAGGAGTACTTTTCCAGGTTTATACTTCACTTCCAGTGTCTATTGGGTCTGTTGCAACTATTTCTAAATCATCAATTTTAAGTTGGCTTCTAAGTCCATAGTGCTGCCTTTCTCATGAAGACTGATTTAAATACAAAAGCTGTTTATTTTGCATATAGAAACAGACAGTTTAGTAACATTAGGCTGTGTTCTAGCTCTGCTAAAAGCGAACTAGCCTGTGTTTTTCTGTGATCCTCTTTTGCGCATTTGCCTAGAGCAAGGGATGGGCACATTTCAGACACAAATAAAATACTAGCAAGTTACTGATAACATCACAGTGAATCATATTTAATCACCCTGCAGGTATGCACATATCTAACCTTGTTTACCAGCTTACTAGTAAGATGCCTTGTGTTGTTGAACGTCCTTGGCCCTTAGCATCGTAGTACACTCCAGATGCAGAGAGTGCACTTTGCCACGTGTTCTTATTAGTTATCAAAGACAAGACCAGATTGTGTGAATGCCATACCCCCCCCCCCGGGACCTCCCCTTTTCTCATATCAAAGAAAGGGTAAGATGAACAGCCACTGCAGAAAACTGTACCTCCCATCCTCTCCTCTGTAATCTCAAAGCACTCAGCAGCTCCAAGAAATACGGAGAGGGAGAGTGTTGTGGAAGTCAGTCCAAGGGGATGAGAGGTGGACAAAGGAAAGGAGATGATGGTTTACTGTTGCTGAGCAAGAAAAGGAGCACACTCCTGCTCAGTATGAGCTGTTTGCTGAAACCAGCAATAATGGTAACAACCAACTCCTTCCAATATTGCTGATGTTTTTTAAAAAAAAAAAATCTTCTTTTAAAAAGTTAATAACATCAAATAGCGCAAGCTTTCACGCCTCAACCATATCCCTTAAATGTAACGTCCTGCAGCTTGACTGAGCTGTAGGATAATGCTAGTCCTTTTAATGCTTCTTAGGCAAATCTGCAGAGACTTCGGAGTCCTTCAATGCAATGCAAATTTGGTTTGCAATATTTTACCACTTCCTCCAGATAAAAGGCACAGCTAATATTCACCTTCTTTCAGACAGCCGAAGATAAACACACACACATATACAAACTCACATACATATGCATACACATTTGTATGTATATAAAAATACTCACACACAAACGTATATGACTGAATGCTAACACACACAAGAGTGTGTTTTTGTGAGGTGTTTTTGTTGGGTTAAGTATATTGAGCTTCACTGTAGGCAGCAGGACGTCTGCTTTTAAACAGGACATTAAGAAACCATGCTTACCCCATGAGTTTTGTAAAGACTGGACATGCCCCATGCAATCTCTTCTTACATCCGAAGCTTTGCATCAGTGTCACTTAGTTAAATGAGTTTTTTATGTTTCAACTTTGTGAGGTTACACAAGGCTGTGGCCAGTCACTTTAAAATGGTATGATGAAGTGTCCTCTATGCAGAGAAGCACACTCTGCAAAGTAATTTTCTTTAGAGCAGGAGCAGCGTAATTTTAAACACAGTATTACTGAAATTGTAAGCGCGCTGTGATTGCTTAGAAACTATGCCTGATTTTTATTCTGTCTCTGTTGCAAAGTTAACCCCCACCCCCTCACCAAGCTGAACAGATCATGATCTGCTTGTATTGGGTTTCGATTTTTCAGAGCCTGGACTGATGCTTTGCTCATTCCCGATTCTGATGAAGTCAGTACGCCTGTTCCTGAGAGAAGGGTAAGTGAAGGTTGCTGGCTCCAGGTCTTAGGCGACAACTGAGCATCACAGGCTGAGGATGCCTACTCTTTCCCAGCTGTTCATGCGCTAATGGTGTATGTTACCTGGGACTGTCAAGTAATGCCAGTGCAAGGGACTATAATCCCATCTGGCTCCAACTGCACAAATGATGCCTCAGAGAGATGTGAAAACAGTTTAATATTTTGCAAAAGCTGTGGCAGGTCTTGAGACAGGAGAGGAACCACGCTCACTTGAGAGAGGCACTGAGGAATGAGAATAGCTTTAGGATGCGCAGGGGCTCCTGTGCCTAAGTGATGGGGAGGGAGCACGCTGGGAGGGACAGGAGGCCAGGGCAAGCAAGGACCAAGTCCGTCAGCGGSCAGACCCAGCACATGCCCCAGCCCAGCTGCCAAGCTACGCTTCAGAGCCCCATAAAGCCAACAAGTACGAGAACTACCGGTGCCCTGGGAAGTCAAATTTTAGTCACAGTGACCCTGGCAGGTGCTGTGCCCTGCAGGCCACAGGCAGGCTCGCTCCAGACCTACCCAGCATCCTCAAAAGCCGGGGCCCAGCTGCCATATATGCTTAAAGGCCATGTTATTTAGAATTTACTGCCGCTCAGCACTACTAAAATTCACGCTCAGAGTACTTTAGGTAGGGCACCYGCAATGGATAATAAGTTTTCACAGTATTTTAGATCCCTGGTCAGCAACGTAATCGCGTGAGACACTGTATAAGCATGCTGTGCCGGGCACACTGCAGGGCTGAGAGGTGGAGGAGCAGGGATCTGCAGGAACAGCCAGAGGACTCCCCCATTCCCAGCCTGCACCCAAGTGGGGGGAGACAGCCCCCCTCCGGCACCCAGCGCCCGCAAGTATCTCCCGCCCCGGAGCGGGCAGCAAGGGGATGGCGAGGCTGCCACCACCCCTGCAGCCCTGCGCCCATCCCCGCCGTCTGCAGAGGGCACTCGGGGCCTGCGAGTGGCGGCGGAGCTCCCCCGGCGCCGGCGGAGCCGAGCTGCCACCTCCCCGCAGCGGGAAGGGGAAAAGCCCGGCGCCGGGGGACACCGCCGGGGAGCGGGCTGCRGCTCCCGCGACCGCGGCGGGAAGAAGATACGGAGAGGGAGAGGTATGAGCATTTTTAAATGAGGCACAGCCCACCCCCCGCCCCACCACCAGAGGTTAGGGATCTGACAGGACAATAGAAAAAGACCCGTCTCACTTTAAGCACCCGTCAGAAAACATCCTCGGCGAGTCAGCCCGGGAGAGACCCGCTGGCGCTGCCTCCCTCTCCGGGAACAGAGCCCGCTGTCACACAGGTAGGGCCCAGAAACAAGTCCGGTGGATTTACACCGGTATGCAGGGTGGAGAACCAGCCCCGAGAATGTCAAAACGCAGACCGTCTGCAAGGAGAGGGTCACGCTAGCAAGGAAGTGAGGCGAAGTGAGAGCAGGGGAGAACTTCTCCATCCTCTCGCAGAGGAAAACATTCACAAAATACCAGCTTCTCCCCGTTCCTGTTCAATCAAATCATTTATGTGGTTGCTCAAACAACTGGGGAGACTGGAAGTGCTACACACACATCCATTTGCAGATGAGCGGATGCTCCGCACCACTCTACACACTTGAAATATTTTAGAGCAAAACACATAACTATATCTAAAAAATACCCCAAACGTTAAACAAATTGAAACGAAACCTCAAGACAGCCTAACAGGTACATTCTGCTTCTGCACAGACAGGCCTGAGCAGGGGCAACATCCCCCGAGTTGGGTTAATCTACTTCAGAAACGGAAAGAGAAAACACGGCTCTAACCGCTGGTGCAATTCCCCTGTTTTGCAGAAGTTATGCGAGGAATTATGCCAGCTCCCAGAGTCGCTCCGTCCACTGGCAAGCGCCGCTGCCTCTTTTTTTTTTTTTCCCCTCTCCTTGTGGCAAACAACATACCAACATGCGGAGATTTTTCAGCTACAGCCCTTCTCCTGCCAACAGCCCCCCCCAGCCCTCCCTCGGGAAGCCTCGGGGAGGTCGGAGGCAGCGAGGAGGGGCTGCGCGAACAGGGACCCCTCTGCCCCCCCAGCCCAGCCCGGAGCCCCCCGTCCCCGCGGAGCTGGGGACAGCGGCGGGGCTGGGGTCTCCCTCCTGCGGGAGCCCGGAGCCCGTGGGGCTCGCCCCCCCCCCGGCTGCAGGGCTGCCCTTCACCCCCACCGTATATTTACCAAAAAAACACAACAGAAATCAACAGCCCGGGAGGAGTTTCCGACCGCAAAACGCCCCCGCAGCTTT
>JAYKAV010002810.1:3244503-3291100 GCA_035582835.1 Phoebastria nigripes
CCGCCACTCCCGGGGGAGCGGCAGCGGCTGAAAGCCAGCCCGCCCGCCCGCCAAGCAGCGGGGGCCGGGCCCGCGGAGGCTGCTCTAACCTTGGAGCAAGGGGGAGCGGGACAGCTCGGGCCGGTCCTCGGGGAAGGAGTCGAGGAGCCGCTTGAAGAGGCGGCCGAGGTCGGAGTAGCTGCGGTGCAGGTAGAGGATGTTGCGGTCCGACCACTCGGTGCGGATCTCGTAAAACTCCTCCTCGTCGCCTCGCCGGCTGATGATGAGCCGCCGGATCCCGTTCACCCAGCAGCCCCGCACGTACATGTTCACCAGCGAGGTGCCCTCAAACACGGCCGAGGCCATCCCGCCGCCGCCCGCGCATCCCCCGCCGCCGGCGGAGGGCGAAGCGCACCGCCCCACGCCGCCGCGGCCAAGTTAAGAGGAGGAGGAGGAAGAGGAGGGGGAGGAGGAAGAGAGAAGGGGGGTGCCACCCGCCGCACAGCCCCCCCCCGGCCCGGCCCTGCCCGCCGGGGCTGTGCCGCCTCCCGGCGCTGGAGGGAGGGCCCGCCGGCGCCTCATAGACGGCGGCCAGCAGCGAGGGGCCGGCCCGGGCACCCCGGCTCCTGCACCGCCGAGCCCCCGGCACCGAGCAGGGCGGCTCTCACCCCCTCCCGGGGCGGGGAGCGGGGTGGCTCGGCCCCTTCTTCCCCGGCGCCGCAGGAAGGCAGAGCCCCTCCCGTCCGCGGCGGGGGGGAGCGGGGCTGCCCGCGGCCGCTGTGACACCCCCCCCGGTCCCGGCCCCGCAGCCAGCGCCCGGCCCCTCCGCCAAACACACGGTCCCCGCGGCGGGATCCTCCTCTTCCTTCTCGGGACGATTTCGCAGACTCCTCAGACATGACGAGGAAATTTTTTCCCCTCCCAGTGACCCCAGAAGTTTTTATCTTTTTTTTTTCTTTTTTTTTAAAAACTTCCAGCCCGGCCAGCTGAGGGAGAAAGAGGGGGAATTGCTTACAAGGCTGTCAGCCCCCAGCAGCGCACACGGTTGAAAAGCGTCCTTCTGTGCCCTGGGAAGCCCAAACGGAGACCCCGGCAGCCGTGCTGGAATCTCCGGGGAGAGGGAGGTCCACTACAGAGAGGAAAAGCGGGAGAAAGGGAGTACGCGGCTGGTGCCTGGGACTCCTTCGGCCTTTTCTTAATAGTCTGGTGGGACGCCATCGCTGAGGGAGCCTCTGGCAGCATCGCATACGGGAGGGAGATGGGGAGATGGGGAGGCCTGTGCTTGCAGATACAGCCCCTCCTTCCCACGGGGACCCCAAACACTGTCTTAACGAACAGAGAGCTGGGCACTGGGAGAGCTGGCGGGGGCTGCAGCAGTCAGAAGCAGTCGTCTGGCAAAAACGGAGATGCACTGTAAAGCAAGGAAGTGTGTGGGAGACACCCGGATGCCTGAAAATGCCTAGAAGCTGCAGGGTTAAGATGTACATACTGAAGGTGAAGCGAATGACAGCATGGTGATGTGGGATGCATCATCCAGGACGGGCCACTGCTTGAAGGCAGTGGCCTCCAGCACTAGGCTTTCTGCTGCAGAGGGGCTCGGCAGGGCGGAGGGAGGCGGTGGGCGACTTCCAGGGGTCATGCCATGGCCTGGGGTGGGAGAGACCCACTGTTTGTATAATTTGGGGAGGTCAGAGGTCGTTGCACTCACAGTACGTATTATCAAATTTAAGCTGGTTTTCGCCAGCATGACATCTGTGGCTCAGGAGGCCAGGAATTCACATGGTAACAATTTGGGTGCTGTTTAACTGCTCAGAAAAATCAGCAGAGCGCAGAGACAAGACCACTGTTATGGGTATCAGCCAAAAAGTGGTGGTTGGAGAACATCGCAGCTGGATCAGCTTGGGACAGTACAAATAAGCATGGCAAGGGGGGCACAGAGGTGAAAGATACTTAATAGTTTTCTGTAAAGTGCATAGTTAAATAACTAAATCACACTCTTTTCAATAGATAACATGTTGCTAGTAACTGCCTAAATCATTCAGGTGCTACATGCCTCTATGGTAAACCAACTCCAAACCAACAAACTCAATGATGTCCCAATCTCCCTATTCAAATACATATTTGTAGATTTTCTTGATTTAACTTCTACATGACACAACTGTTTTTAGTTCACTCTGAAGCACAGTCATATGTAAAGAATGCAAACAACTGAGCCCCATCTCTCCAAACAGAAAGGCACGTGCCTGTTTACTGCAGCCTCGCTCTACAGCACCTGCAGACATTTCTTCAAAGAAATCTGCATTTTTCAAAACAGGACGATACTCAAGATGTCGGAGCCGATCCTGAGGCGCTCAGCACCGATTCCTATGAAACCGACTTCATTGAGAACAGGGCTGGGGCCGTAGCTGTGATACAAAACCAGACAAAGAAACAACCTGAAGGCACACGCTTTCCAAGGAGAGCTGTGTACCCCTGCCTGGAGCAAAGCATGTGGCAGAGGCCCACCCACTTCACCTTGGATCACCACTAAAAAGGTTTTCACATCACTGTCAGGCTAGACATCTCCTGAGTAACCCATATTAGCTGTTCAGAGTATTCACTGTGGCTTCACAGGAAAGGAATTGTTGTGAACCTTTGTACTGTAGGAAGATCTCCACACAGCTCCTTTTGTTCAGGGCAGGCTTTTGTAATCCCTCCTCTTGTGCCAGTACATGGTGGTCTTCCCAGTTCTTCCGTGTAAAAACAAAACAAGAAAATAAAATGCCTTCTCTTCTGACAGTTGCTGTGGTAACTCGAATTAACCACATATCCTTAGGAAGCAAAAGTTCTCAGAAGAGAACTGTGAGAGTAACCCCCCTTTTTTTTTAAAGATGTCAGCCTTGCGTTGCTTCTATTTAAGCAAGGAAAGCACTTGACTTCTGCTCATTCTGACTGGTATTTTCTGCCTTTGCAATAGAATTATTTTTACCATTGTTGGCCTGCCTACAAACTGCGTGTCACTCAATAGACCTCCGAGGCTCTCAGCACCTTGTCAGAGCTCTGGCTTCAGCTGGATTCCAAGGTCTTCGTTGGGGGTCCTCAACTTCTGCTGGGCTAAGGGTGGTGTGCACCATCCTGTAGGCTCAAGCATTAAATGTTTGGTTCTGTTTTTTGCTTTCAGTCTGACTGGTGCCACACTTCCAACTGAATTAAAGTATTCAAATCACGCAAAACCCTATGTGCCTGTCACTGCCTGCTCATAGAAAATGAGCCTATGCCGAAAATTCTACATCTAAAGGGCTTGAAGCTGACATACTGATGCCAGATCCTGAATTTTAGGAGTATGAAAGGTAGAATTACTCCTATGCCTAACGCTGCACATGCAGGATCAGTTTGTTATTCCCCCATGAGTACGACCCTGTTCCAGAAAAAGAAATCTTAATCCAGTAAGTACAGAAGTACAACATCCCCTTTTTGGAGTGAAAAGTAAAACTGTGGCACAGCTTTAAATCCTGCCACTGAGCATTTCTGGTGTGGCCACCCGTTGCCTGTGGGCGAGCTGGTAGCCCACCGCAATTTAATCTCGTTCTCCGCTCAGGCGGCAGGACATGCGTATGTATGTCCTCTCACCACCTGGGTACACTCCTGAGAGTCCCTATTACAGCAGCGTAATGCCATCCAGCCATTAAATCCGGGCACAACTGCTGTTCATGAAAGTTGGGTTAGTAATAATCACCTGTTACTGTGTGGCTCCAGAAAAATGCTGCCGGAAAATGCTCATGCACATGCATTAGACTAGTGGTGTCTAGGAGGTGGACGGCAGGACTTGCAAGATTATCTGCAGTGTGGAATGTAAAATGGATGTGCAGGAAGGACGGATAGTCCCAAAGGACATAGACATCTTCCAGATGAAAGTATCTTTTATTATCAGCACCTTTTATCGTTGCTCTACAAATTGTGTCTGTCGGGCACTTTTAAAAGTACATAGAGGGTAGGCATTTGCATTTGACAAGTTTTTCATGTGTATGCAGCATGGGCAGAGGCACTGTGCAACAGCTGCTCTTCAGCAGAAAATGGGAAACATGTATTTGCCTTCCTTTAAAGAAAGGCTTTTATCGAAACATATTTTATTCCTTCTTGTGTGACATGTAGGGTTACTATTTTCCATATTTAAGTTTTGAGACAAAAGTAATTAGTAGCAATTGCACCTTAGAGAATAAAGATGCTGACTGAGTATGTGTTTTATCCCCTTGCATTTTTGTGATCTTACTGTCTCATCGGAGTCACAAAATATTATGGGAATGCATGCATTTTCTTGGCCACTTATTAGTTTGATTTCTACCTAACAATTTTCCAGTCTTGTATTTTACTTTCACAAACTGGTAAACAATTTCATTAATCTAAAATACATGCAGAGTACCTACCACATACTGTTAATCAGCAAAATAGTCTGAATTTGAGAAGAGGCCAAGGCCAAATCACAGGGCTTAAGAAGCCCAAGGGCAGGTAACTCTTGCCTCTTACACTTGCAATGTGAACCATGGCTAGAAACACAAATGAAGTTGAATAAGCCTGTGATTCTAACCTTGTGCTGCACCGTGACATCTGTCAGCCCTGTTTTTTCAGGTTTCTTCATCGTTGTAGTGGAAATGATAGGTATACTTGCCTTCTGTCATATACAAGCAGGCTATGAAGACTGAAAAGCTATTTCCATACTATCTACATTTTCTCCACGTGTCCTACACTCTGCAGTCCACTGCAGCACCTTCTTTTGCCCTCACAAGTTATAGTCCCCAACAATTACCGTCTCCCAGACTGCACCTGCGTTTAGGAGGAACTTCATCTAAATGCCTAAGAAGATGTCTCCCTGTTATTGTTTGAAAGTCATTTTAGGGCTCCCTTTTGCTATTATGCCTTCAACCCCCTTAGCAGAGAGGCATGAAGGTTCACCCTGTTTCTGTCCATATCTATGAACTATATACTTCACAGGGTAGGAAGAGGCTTTTGTACTATATTCGTAGTTAACGTCCTCATTTTTGGCAATAGGCTTTATGGTAAGTAATACGGAGTATCCACTACTGCAAACAAGGGATAAAAAAAGTAGTTTTCATCTTAAGGAAAAAATCGATGGTATCTTTTGTGAGCTCGACTAGTGAAGCTGGCAGGTTTCACTACTCCAGTTTAGATCATCAACATCTTTAAAGGAAATAGATTATTGAAATAGCAGCAGCCAACATGCATCTCCACCTGAAACAGAGGTGAGGTGTTGCAGAGTCTCTCTGGGGCAGGAACACCTAAAGGCAATGATTCTCATGGAAGAGCCAAGTCGGAGCTCAAGGACAGAGGCAGGCTGTGATCTGAAGGCAGCCTGGCTTCAGCAGCACTGTCAGAGAGTTACGTTTTCTGCACCGCAGTGACTACTCCTGCCAGGTGATCTGGGTTAAAACCACAGTATTGAGGTATGGAGCAGGACGAACCAGCCAGGGGCAGAGAGGGGAGGTATTTCCCTTAGCTGATACTGCCACCAAAACTCAAGTGTTGGAAAATGCTGATCTGAGGAAGGACTCTGAATAGTTTTGGAAAGAGTCTGAGAGGGGCAGGAGGGGGACAATGCCTGCCTTTGGGTAAGAGGCTCTCTGGTTGTTTAAGTCTTCCTTTGGTCAAGGAAGCTGACTTTCTACATTATTGTAAATACGCAAAAATGGCATCCAAGGTGCCTGGCTCCATTAATAATTGCTCCTTCTAACTATTCGAGACCCAAAGATTTCATCAAGCCACTTGACAAGTCAAAAAGCAGTCACAGCTCCCAAGCCTGGAGTCACCAAAGACCTCTTGCCTGGTGACTTCTTTACATAATTCCTGCTGTGAAAACATGGACGGCCTGGACTCGACAGTGAAGGAYAGAGTCACATTTCCAGCCTCAGCTAGCAGATTTGTAAACATAGGAGACCAGAGCCTTTGCAAAGACGCACAGTTAGCTCATTCTGCTCTGTTGCCAGTGCAGTGTTGGACTAAATAAAATGCTCACCTATTGCTCAACAGTACCAAAAATAATTTGGAAAGCAAGAGGGATTGAAGCTTTATCCACTTACACAAACAGTTGAAAGAAGATAATGAGCTGTAAAAAGCAGCCCACACCTCTGTAATACCGGCAAACAATGTGGAGTGGGCACTCTTTTTCTGTTCTCCCACGATGTGCACCCTTCTGTTAAAAGGGGTTTTTTTAATGTGTGATCCAAAGGCAAAGCAGCTCCTCCTGTTTTAGTCTTTAGTTCCTACAACAAGATCGTCCCTTCTGAACACCTCTGGTGAGAGGGAGCCCTTGATGAAATGAGCTACTGACTGAAACATCCTTTCATGCTCCTGTGGGGTGGTTTGGCTGCGAAAGGTTTGCATGCACAGCCAGAGCACTGCTGGGACTGTGTATTCTCACTTTGTTCTCCTCCCCTCTCCCCCAGGCTGATTCTGTGAAGTACTGAGCCCTCCTGGAGCCAATGGGAGTTAAAAAAGTGCTCAACATCCTTCCAGCTTTGGCTACCTCATAATACAGCCACTAATGTATGCACAGCCTATTTTTAGAATCTGTAACGTGTTTTCTGGGTAGAAAACTGCTTGAAAGACCCCTTCCTCTCCCTCAGAGTTGACATTGAATTTGATTTAATAGAAGGGCCTGAAATTCTTTCCATTAAAAAGTGTATTATAAATGCTCAAGGAGCTGTAACTGCAGTTGAAAGCTAGGTATATTCCTGCCAAAGGGTAAACTAGCTTCATCTAATAGGAGAATATTTCTAGTGGAACAATTTACCCCTTATGAGCCTTTTTCCTGGAGACAACATAGAAAGTATATCTTCACTATGTTTCCAGCAGAGCAAAATAAATTAAATGTATCTGCAGGTTACTAAAAAAAACATTGGCATAAAAATATGCAAGACAAAATTTATCTGCGTTTTCAGACTCTTAGCCTAGTGCAATAAAAGGTCTACAGTACTGGCCTTCAGTATGGTTTGCAATGATCCTTTGTATGGCCTAACACTGCAAATTTGTATTGCACATTGAAATGGAAAGCCCTGAAGTGTTCAAAAAGACGAGTATTATTATTCTGAGTCTGCAGAAGCGGAGACAGAGCCACAGAGCAGAGAAAGCAGCTCGCCTAGGACTGCAGAAAGAGATTGTCCTAAAGGTTGAAATATTTGTAGCACTTGGCACGTGGACTTGTGTACAAACCTTAGAGAACATACTGTTTTGCAGCAGGGAAAAAAAAAATCACATAGCATATGTCCACTAGAGCCGTAAATGCACAAGAGGCATTTGCACATGCTAAGAAATCTTAGCTTTTTTTTTTTTTTAAAGGATGAAGCTGCTCTAATGTTCTTTTATTTTTTTTCTCATTATTGTGAATAAAAATCACTCAGTTTAAAAATGGTAGGCAGAGGATAATAACTTCAAGTTGGGCATTTTTTTGCTACTGTTGTTAGTAATTGGAACAAATTCTTCCTTTGCTCTCGCTACACTACCCCAGGATAAGCAATTGGCCTTGTTTTAGATGCTGAAAACTCTGGCTGTATCCTAACCAGTGGTAACTCTTCCTTAAAACATACGAGCAGTCCAGCTGACCTGCAGTAGACTGCTTGTGCTCTTAAAATTAAGGGCACGCTAAGTGCTTAGCTATGTGAATATGGAGCCCTTCAACATCTGCTCAAGGCAAGGAGAAGTTCTCAATTAAAGAAATACACACAGAAGTCACAGCAAGAGGAATGCTGAGTATGAAAGACATGCAGGATTGGACCCTGAGCCTGATGAACAAGTATTACTGAATTGCATTCATTCACATAGCAGCATCCGTAAGATACAGCTCATCTGTTTGCTGCTTCAAATACTTCAAGTCAAAACAAGCGTGAGTGATTTGATGTGTCTATATGGCATAATTAGAGATGTAAACAATGACTGCCATTGCAGAAACTAGAGCAATATGCTAAGTAATTACCTGAGTTATTTCAGTCTGGCTATATTCTGCATCATTAGTGTAATTACGGGAATTAAATTCAAGCCCATCATACCTTTGGTTGTTCAGTTTGTGCACAACAACCTCATCCTCAATTTTTATGTTTCCTTGATCGCCAGGGTGGCCCATACTCTCCCCAATTTTTCGTTATCTGAGCCACAAAGGAAAGACCCATTAACGAAAACAAGGTTAATTATGCTTTCATCAGAATGGCTTCAGAAGGGATTCCTTCTGAGAAACAGCGGAGTGGGGAGTCCATTCGTTCTGTTCCCTTCCTTCTTAAAATATAAAGTAAAACCACACAATGAATGTCTCTATTTACATTTCAGAGTTCTTTTCATGCCTAATATGCCCATGTGAATGTACCAAACACGAGTGAAGCGTGAATAATATGTGACTATTTTTCCCTCTTTTTTCCTATATTGCTCAGCACTCTATTTTTCTAACTCTTCCCAAGAGCAAGAAGGAAACCATTTCCCTGCCCCCTTCCTCTTTGTTTCTTTTTCTTCTTATTCAGGACAGGGCTTGTAGTGAATCTGTTAGGACTATTGTGCTGTATTCATCAGTTCTACTTGGCACAGATCATGTGTGAATCGAGGCTCTTCTCTCTATGAGAAAAGATATTTCTCTTTATAGTGTTCTAAGTCAATTATTGTGTTGGCCTTATGTATTTTTTCCCTTCCAGCCAGACATACGATAAGTATTTTCCCTAAAGCCCTTTTTATTTGTCATATTATAAAGACCTGAGTACCTTAAACATACATGTGGTTTGGTTCATGTATACTTAACACACACTGAAAAAGGTCATAAAAGGTAACATAGCACCTTCTTCTTATAAATGAAGGACAAGATCTGATGGACGACAACTATCACTCTCAATATAAGGAGGTTAACAAAGAACCTACAAAATTTTTGTGTTTGCGTAGGACAGTGACGGCTTTTCCCTTAAACAAATAAGGTCAGTTACTTCAATCAAGGGTTGACTCTCAACTGAACACACTGTGAAGCCTCAGAGGAACATGAAGAATGAAGCAAAAGACATACAGTGGTTTTAGTACAGATTGCTGGAAAAACAACCTCTACCCATGTTAAAAACCTTTGGGCTTGATTGCATAGATCCTCCAAGCACAAAAATCCATCGGGTTTCAGCATTAATGATATTTTGTTTGTTTTATTTGGGAGAAGATGGAATGCAAAGCCAGTGGGAGTTGTCTGGTTCTTGTTTCCATACAACGCAGGTATAAAGCTCATTGTATTCCAGTGCTAATCCCACTGGACACCAGCTTAAGTTTTAAGTGCAGTCAGGTCCAAATTAGACCAGCTAAAAAATCTACAGAAGCCTCCTGGTTTCAGCACACAATGTTGTCACGTCCCATAGGACAGAGCCAACAAACACTGCAACGTGGTGCGCTGACCCAACTCATCTTGTGGGAGAGAGAGGGTCTTTACAGTCAATGTCAAAAGTACAAGTCCTCAATTTCTGCTGCAAGCAGAGGCTGTGCAGCAAAAATTGCTGCAATATCCTACTGCAAGATTACTGTAAATGCAATGCACGTTTTCTTTAGGCCTTCCCAGCACAGTTTTACCCCTAGTATCACTATTTGAGCCCAATGCAGTCCTTAGTCCGAGACCATCTCTTCTGTTGCTTCAGTGAAACTAATACAAATAGAAATTAATTGTATTAAAAGTTGGCAGTTGTGCATACAATCATTGACCCCAGAAAACAACTGGAAATTAAGAGTTCAAGGAGCCCACCCCTAGAAGGACTAGGTTTTAATGGGAATAGTTAAAAAGAATTTGACTTAAAAAAATTAAAGATGCAATACAACGAGAAAGCAAAGAATGATGCAATACAGACTTCTTAAGGAAAATGCATGTTGTCCAAGCAGAGCCAAAAATTAACAAAAGAAGAAATCATAAATATCTAAAGATAAAAGAAAAAGGTTTCTGAATAACTCTAAAAGGGAATTTACCGATGGGCTGAAAACCTTACTTAACTTCAATTCAGAGACTAACCGTCAAAGAGATTTTCACAACCTCTGTAGATGGGAACCTCTGCATGAACAAGGATTCATTGCTGCAGGAACACCATCTTGGTGCCAGACTCTTCTTTTATGCCAGACCCTAACAGTATCATCACTAACATTAAATGATTTAATTATATAAGGCAAAGAGACAGGATAATACAATCTTATCTTAATCTAAGTATGGTAAAAATTGCATCTACTGGCTAGTTTGTTGATCAAGCTGCTTCTCTTCAGTTGTTGCCTGCAAAACACTAAGGCTTGTTTTTCCTCTCCTACCGCTTAGGTTTCTCAGTTGTCTTATTTCCCACTACCCTAACTCAAGCTGAGGTGACAAAAACTGCCTAGAATTGTTACTTGTAGCTGCTAAACTAGTACTCATATTTTTTCTCCTCCAGTTTTTAGTGAACATCCTATGTCAGTTCTCATGTTATCTCATGGTAACTACTGCACTTAGGCCTACTAAAAAAAGTTAAGATTAAATGAGAGGTACATACAGTTAGCTAGATGTTTCTTATCCAAACAAGAGATATACATTCCACAATTATGTGCAATTTTCTTTGAATTGTATTTACTTTTGGAAACCCGTTTGACAGTGTACATTCCCAGTGCATGCTCTGTTTCAAAAGAAAATATATATATGGTAATGGTTTTGTGAGGATCTCTTTTCTTTGCATGTCAATTGCTTTCTCATAGCATTTGTGATCAAAAACCCATAACGGTGCTTGTGCAGTGAACCTTCTGAACAAAAAGATCTGGAATTAAAAGCACTGTTAATATTATAAGRATACTGTTTGCTCACAGGATTCCAAATGCAAAGCAAGATTTGTTAGTTGCTGCAAGAAATTTCTAACAATTCAGCTTGCAGGACTGGATGGGAATAGAGGGGGAACAGTCTTTGTGAGGACTAAAGGCAATGGGGGACGCCTTCTCCCTCAGCCCTAAAGATATTCCCCATAAGAATTGGAAGTTTTTCTGCCTCTGAACGTTTTGGAGTGACATAACTACCCAAACACAGCTTCATCAGTGCAAATCACTAGGGAACTCTGATCRCTCCCATGTACAACTATGTGTCAGCACAATTAAACACAGATGCCAATTAAGCCCATGAAGAATTAGCACAGAATTGGAGCTTTATAGCAAAATGCTTCAATGGGACCAGAATTTCAGTTTTCTTTTCCTTCCTAAAAGGAGCCACCAGGAAGGATCTAGAGAAGACAGAGGCATCTGCATAGATGAAAAAGACATGAGAGACCTTGGGAAGACCTACAGGGAACAAGAAAACTGACAGTCTAAAGCTTCAAAAGCACAGCAGCTTTCTTGTCTTTTTAGCTGCACAGAAAAATCAATGCTAGGGCCTTGTATCCTCCTATCCTGAAAGGAAACAAGAAACACAAAGGCAAAACAGCATAAATATCAGCCATCTGCTTGGGGGAGCTGCCAGTCGCATGGTTTCCAAGAGGTGATGGACGGACACAAGCCCGTCCTTCTGGCAGGTGGGGCAGCGGCAAGCTTTTGTTCTTGCCTTGCCTCGACTCACAAATGCCACCTTCTTTCGAGCAAGAAGTTGAGCAACATCTCTCTTTAGAGTGGCTTGATTCCACCACACGCCAGAAAAACCCCTGTCTCCAAAGCAGTTAAGGACATAACTATTTTATATATAGCCAGCCCCTTGCGCAGCAGCCGAGTAAAACAAGGGAAACTCTTTCGACTTCCTCTTCTCCACAGTTTTCATTTTAAAATAGCGTGGCGGGGCGGGGGGAGAGATTCAACTGCCTCCTAATTGTTCCCTGGCTTCCCATCAAAAAGGTCTGGACCTAAATCCCAGGAAACCTCTCACTCCCTGTCTGAGGCAGGACTCGGGAGAACAATAGCTGGCTACAATCAATGGTGCTGCAGCAGAGACTTGTTAAAATACATGTTTGCATTGCTATCTTCTACTGAGAAGTGCCAGTATATAATAGCAGCACATAACAGTTACAGCAGAAAAGTATTAGTAATTCTAAGTGCTGAAAATCACCAACTAATTTACCTTTTAGCTTCTCCGACGATTGCTAGCAAGATTGATCTCCCTTTAAAAAGAAAACCAGATGGATGGAATAAAAAGGTCTACAAAGAAATTTACCACAGTACAACCCAAAACCATGGCACAGTGTGGTTTAAAACAGAAGAACTTATTTTTCCCAACACAATCATTTTTCATCTTGATTTCAGTTCCAAGGATTGGTGATGCTGTAATACCTGAGACGGTGAAACAGGGTGGCCCTAGAGTCATTATTCTTCGTATCCTTCTCAATGCTATATCACAACCTTCAGAACTGATAAGCAGCTTCTTTCGGTGTAAGCCCAAAAGCTGTTTATCCCGTAGTAGTTTTCCAAAGCCATATTTGGAACTCAARTGAGTTGGCCTAATTTTCCCAGAAAAAGCAACCCTTCTTTGCCTCCTGGAGCAATGACAAAGTTGTCCAGCATGGAAGACAGAGCCTGAGCAGCTACCCCTTCACGTGGTTGTCACTACCAGACAAGAGACCCCAGCATATGACTGAGGGAAATACATATCAGAATACATAACAGGCTATGTCCTTCTATGAAGTTGCCATTGTCTCCAGCTTACTTCCCACCATTGTCAGCATAAAACTATTAAAAATACATAATGCTTTCCAGGTTGCTTCAATACACACGATAAGATCTCCCCTATAAAGGTCGTCTTCTTCAAATCCTGCTCAGATTTATTCTGGTAGCAGGGGACATAAAAAAAAGTAGTAGATTTGAGGCTGACTTCTTTGAGAGGAAGGTGAAGTGTCATCTCTTATTTTTCTCTCACATATTGCTGACAGTCAGTTGAGTCTCCCACTCAGCACTGGGATCATCCAAGATATCAGCTGTTCCCACTGATTCGGAAACTTGAAAAACCAATTCTGAAAACAGCAAACAGTACTGGAGGCCCAAATCCTGTTTGTCTGACTTTAAGGCAGAACCGCACGTTGMATCAGTCCTTCTTTCTGAAAGAAAGCACGAAGCATAGATGTGGTTGTATAAGCATCAGTGGCTTACTTGGGGAGATCCGGTCAGACTGCAGCACATCAGATAAATTAAGAGGCCAAGCGGAGCACAACATCCTCTGTCCTGTTGAGAACTGGGAGGTTTGATGATCAAACTCTCTCAAAATCAGACTGCTTACTAGAAGCATCTCTGCATATGAATGTCTGGTGCCTACTCACGGGCGCTCAAGCTTGATCAAGTCACGCAGCCTAAAAACGTCAAGATCACCAAGGAAATTCTGTGAAAAAACAGGAATAAAAMCCTTATTGTCCTATCACTACAAGGCTTGCTTTCTTCCTTTGTTACAGTAATTCATTCTGTACAGATTTAACAAGCTAAATCTTAAAGTCCTTCCTAAACCAGATTTGGATCCAAGCTGCCCTGCATACTAGCTGGCATAACCGAGGTCAGAATTCAGACTTTCATTCTTCTTCATTCCTTTGCAGGCAGCCCTCCCGCTCCTTCAAAATAAAGTGTAGATGCCAGTTACAGAATTAAGAGTTCATCTCTACGTAAGTAATTAGAAGTGCATTTTTTTGCCGTACTTTTTGCCTTATTAATAGCACCATGGTATTTCTGGAAAGTAATGGTGGCTTTAACAACTAATGATCATTTTAGAAACAGAAGTAACACTTTGCTTTGCTTTTCCTAATAGGATTCAAGAAACACAGCGTGCAGTAGAAGCCCCTGTTGTGCATCTCAGTCTCCCATGGAGATCATTACCGGGGCGCACGTGTTTAACAGAAGTGCCATCACCACCTTTCTATTCCCAAGGAGAGGAAAGACCGCTGGAAGGAATTCACCACAGTCTTTAGGCCACAGGTTTCTTGTGCTCAGAAAGGATCACCGAGCTTTTAACTCCTTAAAGAAATGGCCTTCAGAAAGCTGAAGGGCTTGCTTCTGCGCCAGGGAGGAATACTCTGAGGAACAACCCCTGGCTTCAGCGCTGGCTGGGGCCTGCCTGGCTGGGGAGCAGCACTGCTGAGAAGGAYGTGGGGGTGGTGGTGAGCAGCAATTTGGGCAGCAGCCACAGCATCCCTGGCAGCCAGGAAGGCCAGCAGCATCCTGGGCTGTACCAGCAGCATCACGGGCAGCAGAACAAGGGCAGTGATTATTTCCTTTTACTTGGCATTCATGAGACTGCACCTAGAATATGGCATCCAGTTCTGGCACCAGGGTGAGAATGAGGACAGTCATGTAGGACAAGTCCAGGGAGGGCCAGGGGCTGGCACACAGGTCTGTGAGGAGATGCTGAGGGACCAAGGCTTGTTCAGCCTTGAGAAAGGACAGCTTCGGGGACCTGACAGCAGACATCCAGCACCTTTGAGAAGAGAGAAGGAGGGAGGTGCACAGCAAAGAGACAATGACCACAAATTGAAACAGAGATAGAAGGGGGAAAACTCCGCATTGGGACAGTCAGGCAGTGGCTCAGGTTGCTGAGAGAGGTTGTGCAACCCCGGTCCTTGCAGGATTTCAGGACCTGGCTGGATAAAGCCCTGAGCAATCTGGTCTGATCTCATCGCTAATCCTGCTTTGGGCAGGAGGTTGGACTAGAGACCTCCTAAATGGTCTTAACCTAAATAGTTTTATAAAAAATTACAAAGCAATAAAAGTTGCAAGATATTTACACAAACAAGTAAAAAAAAATCCACCCCTTGTCACAGTAGAACTGCAAAGTTTTAGGAAGCAGGACTTTTTCACATGCAATGTATAAAACCAAAACCAAACACCCCCCCTCTTCCTCAACAACATGTAATATTGAGCCATTATACTAAAATCTACTCCAGATATCATTATCTGACACTTAAACTTTGTCCTGACCAGTCACTTCAGAGATTAATGCATTTGGGATTCAGAAGAAAGAAATCCTTTCCTTTCTTCTGGCAGGTATTCATAGCAAAGCAAAGAAGGGAGTGTATTATTAAAGCTTAACTGCTGTTGAAGCTTTTGAAATAGGACTTTTGCCTGTTTCTTCCAAGAAAATCCCTGCTCCCCTGCTCTACAAACATAAAACCAGACTAAATCCACCAGTGTCATCCAGGGAGATTCTTATCCTGTTTACACTGGCCCGAGTCTGAACAACTTCCCAAGAAAGAAATTCCTCTTGATCTACACCACGGGGACAGAGAAATGCACGCCCCGCTGAATCTCAGCATAAATGACTGTACAAGAAAAAAAACAGTCAAGCGAGGTATTGCTTAAGAAGAATGAAAAGGCATCAAAAGAAAGCAGTTACTGCATATCACTCTTTGTTGGCACAGGTAGGAAGCTGCGTAACACACTCAGCTCCTAAATTTACGTGCTGTGTAAGTTGGCCAAAGGGGCCCGTGGGACCTGAGCTGGGAAGGCTGCTCTCCACCATCTGCACAAGGACTTCTAAAGTCCTCTCGGCTGTATGGGGATAGGCATGAAATGTTGAGAGCACTTAGTGCATGTCCCATCAAAGGGCCAGACAGGGTACTGCCTTCCCACAGAAATGAAAGGACTCAGAAACCACTTGCAGCTCATACTGCTGCATTGGCTCTTTTAACATCAAAAACCATGGGCCTGGCTTAATTCTTCATAATGACCTAGATCGGCAATGACCAGCTGAGAAACATGTGCAGCATCAGGTTCCACATGAGAAAGAGTTTTTAACTAGATCCTGGGTGTATTACAGGGTTTTGATCTGGAAAGATCGTCTATATCGCAACTTATAGGGTGAAGAGTAAGCTCTGTGCTGAAAACTTACCTCATTCCATGCTTTGAAATGCTACACTCTGTTTTCAAATTAACTCCCATTCCTGCTTGGGTAATGCAAGTTTAAATACTCCTTCATATACGTCTGTATTTTAAAAAGCATTCCAGAACGAACCCCCTCCGCCCCGCAAGAAAAATGCTTTTGGGAATTTGTAGGAGGATTAGAGCTTTAACAACAACATGCAGAATAAAATATTAAAATCATATAATGCCTTTTCAGAAACCAGCCTTTCAAAAAGAGGCATTTTCTTTGGCAGTTCTGTGGTAGAAAGCCCTGCCCATGAATCTTCTCTGCTTTGAAGTCTTAGCACTTTCGCAAAATAGGAAAAACTGAATCTGGAGCATAGGGAGTGTAATTATACTCCATCATTCAAAATAAGGGGGAATAAAAAGCACATGCTTCCTTGAGTCTTAAAGCTGTAATGGTCATGACCATGAAGGAGCTGGTAAAACCTCAGGATAAAATTCCACCTTTGCTGAAGTTGACAAGGTCTCTGCCATAAGATTTCACACTTAGGATTTCACTCCAAGGGCTTGAACCTGGCCTTGTGCTGGTGTAGGTCTCGTTTTAATGTTGGCGTGCAATGACGCACAGCTCCCACATTTCAAAGGGAAAAACCCTGGGTGCAAAATTTGTCTTTTCCTCTGCCTCGCCCACACAAAAAGAAGCATTCAAGTCTTTAGTTAAGTAAATAATACAGGAATTTTCAATAAACAGAAAATAAATTTTGCTGTGTTGAAGAAGAACAAATTTCAATTCTAGGTAATATTTAGCAGCCTGTAATTACAGGAAGTTTGCAAAGCTTTTCCTTGCAAAACACAAGGGATAATTAAACTTTTTCCTTCAGAGCAAGTATGATATCATTCACTATAACCAAAATTATAAAAGGGGCTAATGAAGAATTTTGTGTATGGACTGCATTCTTTTCAGGAGGGTGCTGTGTGTCTCCAACATACCCCTCTAGACAGGGAAAGATGTTCCAGAAACAGATCTAGTGTGTATAATGGGGAAGAAGGCCAATGACTGATTGTGTAAAAAAAGGTTAGAACCAGTATTTTTACATTGTATATACATCCTAGTAAACATAAGAAGGAACTATTAGCACTGAGAAGATTTAATTATTCCATTTCTTGTAATGTTTCCAGTGTTAATTTTTGGGGTTCCTACTAACAATCAGTGACAGAAGCAAAAATAAAGAATAAAATTTAAAAAGGGAAATCCCATTGCTCAGTTCTGCTTGTCTGCAAAAAACGTATTGCACACAAAGGAAGACAAAAGAAGTCAAAAGAGAAAGCAATGGTTTCTCTTGTCATGGTGGGAAGAAGAAGAAAATCTATGGTGTATTTGCTGGCAACCCCTTGCATACCGTCCCAAAGCATGATGTAATAGCAGCTCTCGACTGCATTTAGGAGCAATTTCACCTTCACTATACTTGAAGTGAAAACTTTCATGAACAGTGCCTCATTACAACATACTGTCATGCCTATGCAGCATCATGTGTCACGCTGTATAGGCATGCATAGTGATACACTAAAGATCAGTGATACAGGTCAGACGTGATAAGTATTTACCACTTGGTTCAAAAGGAAGCACATTTTAATGCTACTGCTATCTAGTCTTACCACATAAGTTTTGTTAAGCATTCATACCTTGCTTGCAAATTATGTTTTGCATCATGCTCGTAACCCTGCAATTCTAGTTGGATCAGATCATCTGCCACRGATTGTTACCAAGACCTGCCCAGAAGTAATACAGTTTTGGAAAAGCTTTTTTAGAAGTCTCTCAGGTCATTCCTTCTTATCTCTCATCACTTCTGGTACAGGACTATAGCTACAACCCAAGAGCACTTGTTAATGCAGTACACTGCACTTGGCATATAATTTACATACTTTTTTGCAACAGGCAGTATTATGTTGTTGTTATGTTCAGTTGTGCCTTGAGTAAATCTCAGCAAGATATTACAAACATTTCAATTTTACATTTATTCTCAAAGATGTTCTCCTTGGGTAGTTCTCATGCCCCATAATTTATCTTCATTTTAATCTACTTTCAAGGATTAAACCTCAAATGTTCTTGCTGTACCCAAAGAGAATTAAACGTACCGGAAATGCTAAAGCCTGTAATATCATCATCTTCTCTTCTGCCATGTTTACGGTCATTCCCTGTCCTGTGATACATGATGGAGTCATTCCCCTGAAAGCCAAGATGGGACAGTATAGAAGGAAACAGGTTCTGTTAAACTATTGCCATGCTTTAAATGACGTGTAACTCTTACGGTCATTGACTGTGAGTAACAAAATAGTCATTTAAGTGGCAATAAGTCCTGGTTTTGGACTATGTTAACTATTCCGGGGTCATTTGGACTAATAAATGAAGTAAGATCTTTCCTTGACTTCTATTCCACCCAAAAAAAAGAGAGATCAAATTATTTCTGACAAGCATGATATAATACTATTACAGCATGTTGCACTGGATCACCTAATGCTTCCAGACTCATGCTGACCTCTCCCTTTGCTGCTCCAGTCCTCTCAGAAGTAAAGGGACCAAAAAGCTTGGGAGCAAGATCTTCCACTATGTAGACTACATTCACATAGTCTCAAAGCTGATATCTGACAAAGCATCAGATCTCAAGAACTTCAATAATTTACTGCAGTTCAAAATTAAATAGTCCTTATACCACGTAGCAGCAGAAAAATGTGGTCCAAAAGAAGTTAGGGAAGAACAGGATCTACTGCATGCTCCATGTTGTCATTTTCATTAAGATCATGAGGATTTATTAGTTGTCTTACTGTAGGTTTAGACATTCTAGAAAAAAAAATAGTAAAAACATCAGGGCCGAAAGAAAGAAAGAAAGGAAAGTTCTGATTTGGTGTGCCTATTTAAAGATAAACAAAACCCCTGCTTATGCATGCTCTTTCCTCATCTTTCTGACATCACTGGATTTTGGCTTATGTGCTTTTTAAATCCTGCCTGAAGAAAACACTTTCCTAATTGGGGCCTAAATAGTTCAGAAGGTAAAACTGAGGGCTAAAACACAATTATAGGATCATCAGCATCTTGCAGTTAAGGAAACAAGAGAAAAGGAGAGGAGAGCAGCAAGGCTGACGGTGCTCTGGAGCCCCAAAGCCCTCTTGGTGTCACCTTGGACCTCCACTGTGGTGTGCCCCCTGCAAATACAACTAGGAACAGTATTTTTAGATCATGGGAATAGAAGAGCTTTTCTTCGCCCCAAGTATTGAGTCTAGTCAGCTTATTTGTCCTTCTTAACTTAGTCAGTCATAAATGCTGGAGTGGAAGATGACATCTGACTCACTTCCACAGTAATTGATTGTTATTTCATAAAAATGCCATTATGTTATTGATTCAGACAGAACGAAATGGAAATAGATAAATAATAGTTAACAATTACACATATACGAACTATAATCATGCTATGTACTTGTAAAACCCTTCGTTCAAGAAATTACACCACATTTGATTAAATATGATGGAAGATACATGGAAAGCATATGTAATAATGTGTTCTAGCCATGACAAGTGTTCCTACTCGCTAAGTAGTTCAAGCATAACATGGACAGACACTCTAAAAGATTAATTCACCGAACTAGGATCAAGGAGATCCACCTCTAATTCTCCCCAGCAACAGAAGTTTCTCCTGAAACTTCTAACAAGTCTCTTCTAATCAGCATTATCTGTGAAATGATTTTCTCTAGTCTAAGAAACTCCAGTATTTCAGTAACTTTCCTTAGTTTGTGTCAGTGCCAGGCTCTTCACTGGGTTAGCAGAGACCAAGCCTGAATGCCTTGATACAGAACAAGAATTCAAACGTGAACTTCAGGACATTTCATGGGGGTGCAAATGACCAGTTTGGCTATAGGACTTTGCCTTTGATAATTCTCTTCTGTAATCAAAATTCTCATCCCAATAACAGATTTCCACTTCTAACATTTCAGAAGCACGGATAGTCAGAAATCACTCTTCAGTTCAATTCCTCCAGATGCAGGCAACATTTCTCGTGGTGTCTTTACAACCCACAACACCATGAAGTATGCATTTAGCTTTGCTAAGGCAAAATGCCCCAGAAAATGGCATATTCAGGACCCCACGAATACAGCTCTCTTCAGCTGCCTGCAGAGCAGAGCCCAGTTTAGTATATTATGGTCCTTTCTTGCCCACACACAGCAGTTCATTAACCTCTAGGTCATCCTGATGAAAATCCTTGTGAGACCAATCCAGACTGCAGACTGGACCAGGTAAAAGAAGAAAGCCTTGGGTTTGTAAAAAAAAACAAATAAAGGTGGTTTCATCTTTATGGTTGCATAGCATGGCCCCACAAGCAATTGCTCTGGCTTCTGTTTGGAAGAGCAGGCAGCAGAAACAAACCACACTCTAATTCAGCTGGTCCTGTATTCCAGTTTCATTTTAGTCAGCAGCAAATCTCACATTTACTTTATCAGATCTTAAGTGTATACATGTTTTCTTCTATTTGTCACTTCAAAAGCTCAATTTGTCATAACTGGTTCCTACTCTGAGTTTCCCCTTAAGCACTTCAAATGCTCTCTGTCTAGACACTACTTCTATATATCAGGTCAAAATTATTTTCTCAGTTGTGCTCAGCTCTGGGCAATAACTCCCTCCTGTGTGGTAAATGCTACAAAGACCTTCCCCTTCAAAAACTGAAAGGAGGATAAAAGTGCTATTTTCCTCACATATAAGTAGCCCTCCCCTCCCTTTGTAGACCCAAAGAAAGATGTTTAAAAATGAGTTGTCATTGAAACTCTTCCCACTTTCATTTGCCTACATTTTCATTTTGAGATGTGTTACAAAAAGGAGCAGAAAAACAAGTTTCTGTATTTGGTTGTTTGTTTTGAAATCCATCAAAATTTTTTTCTCCTCAATTTCATATCCAAAATGTTTTCCAGGAAAAGAACATAAAAAGTAATAGAAAGCAATACCAGCTTCTCTTCTCTCCACCAGGAATAATAATTAAAAAAAAAAAAAAAAAAAAAAAAACAAAAACAACTTCCCTTTTCTCCACCAAGAAAAAAAAAAAAAAAAAAAAAAAAAAAAAAAAAGGAAATTATGGTCTCTCTACATCTCTACACACATATATACACCGACTCTTTTATCTTCTCCATTAGAAATCTAGGATATTTAAGAGCTTTTTACTACCCTATTCATTTTATTCATTTCCCTTCATGATTTTATTCATTTTTGCAGAAAATGAAGTATATTTTCAGTCGGCACTCCATAAAAGCATAAGCATTTTAAGAGCTCGTTCGGCAGAACACCTTATCAGAAGTTGCTCCTGTTCATAGGAGTCAGACACGACATTCCCAGGCACAGCKCAACCCTGCTCTGTAAGCAGCTCCATAAAGAAAGAGAGATTCAACTTTGCCCATTACTTCTTTCTTCAATAAAATTGACTGAAGGTTGAAATTTCAAGGGTTGTATGTGTTCACCCAAGACTAGTGGGTGACTTCTGCCTTCAGCAGCAAGGAGGTAACTCCACCCTCGCCAAGCGTGACAGTTGCCGACGTCAGAAAGGAGCCTGGAACACCTTCAAAGTCAGGCTCAGCCTTTACTTCACGGATGCAAATCCAGAGGAACGCTATGTATCCCTGGAATTGCATTAGCATCCCATGTTGGATGACGGGATTTGGTCCATGTACATCAGTAAAACTATTTGCAAGTTGAATCTTGGTTACTGGGGACAACCGAGGTATTTGGGTACACCAGGAGTCCAGCACAGAACTAACCTGGGCATGCTGAAACATAATGAATGCCTGCATGAGGAGGAGAGGAAAAGGAAATTCTTTGCACATATATAAACCAGCTTTTTATCATTTGAAAAGGGTTCTTTTAAGGACACTCCGCAAGGACAGGTTTGGGAGGTTTTTTTGATAGCTGCTATGTCACTTCCTTCTTGTCTAGCAAAAGATGAATTGATGCTTTTTGACAAACTCACAACTCAGATGATTCCTGGCCTGCCATCACATACCATACAATTTAAAACAGCATAAAAATAAAATAATGTGGAAAGTTTGGAGTTTTTAAGAACAACCTTTTACAATTTCAGCTCGAACTTGCTGCCACCAAAGACAGTTGGTGCTCTGGGGCTTGCAACAGTGGCAGACTTAGCCCTCAGCTCTGGACACTTGATCCAAAAAGAGCTTATTTTCACGTCAGTTCTTCTGAAAGTCTAAGTCTGATGATAGAGGACACTACCACTATACCATCATGTAAAGACCATTTGCAGTTATAAGCTTAAGCTATTTTTTAATAGGAAATACTGGACAATATGTGCACTGGGCTTGCTGGTGTATACATTTAGGAATCAGAACAAGGAAGAAAGATAAGAAAGATCTCTTTGTACTGCTGGATATTGGCCTACTGCTTTTGGGGAGTTCTGCAAGCTGCAGAACTGCAAACCCCATCAACTGCAAACCTGGCCTTGGTGAACTCACTAATGCAAGGGAGCATCAGAGCTTACAATGTAGGAAAGAGAAGACTCCTAGAACACAAGACATGGAAGGTTAACACAAGGCAATGAAAAGGCATTTTTGGTACCTGAACATTCACCTACACTTTTGTTGCAAACATAAATGGGACAGTTTAGTTGTAGGATACAAGAGGAAGACCATAGAAATGCCTTCTCTGAAAACTTTACTAACAGCAAAGCATTTGTTCTAATACATTCAGCATGTCCTCTTGAGACCTATTATCCATATGCATTAAGTTCTTATTGCTGCTTTAAAACCAAAAGGGTCTCCGTGAAGGCCCTGGATACCTTAAGTAAAGGAGGCTGACTAAGTGCTACTGAGCAGAAGGGCCCACAGAAACAATCTTCTCATGTTCAAGCCGAYGTTCTTGGGCACTCTGTAGCTTCCATCACTGCTGAATGCGATCAGACCTAACACTGTAAGGAAAGCTGGAGACATCTATGGGCAGAAACCTACTGATCTGAGTTGGAATGGGTTTAAGGCCCCGTCCCAAGAAGATGGTGAGATAAAGAATGGCTAGTACCTTGTTGGCAGCCTGGGCCACATCTGCAGTTGTGCAGATCATGCAACGGCAGGCATTAATAGTCCAGTCTGCCACTGCTCCCTACCTTACCTGAGCTCTGCTTGTCTCCTGGCATGCTTTAAAAGGTGACACCCTGAAAGGCCAAATGGCATAGGGGAGAACTGGGCAATTTGGGGCACATCAGAAACCCCTGGCAGGATGGAGCAGGGAAGGGAGGAAAGGAGCAGTGAGAGACACACGCATTCCCCCCCAGTGAGAGCGGAGAGGAGGATGCTGTACAGCAAAGGGCAGCACTCACAGCCCCTGCCAGGCAGCTGCGGGACACACACTCTGAAAGGGAGGATGGTAGGACACACGGAAAGTTTGTAGTCACAGGAAGAAGTACTGCAATGCAAAAATCCTCCCAAATGCCATGAAATACAGCCTATGGGAGCAACAAAGCATGTAACCTTGTAGCTCAAATGCAAAACCAAGTTGTGCCAGTTCTTAGTAGGTGACCTCTTAGATGTACGTACACATGCATAACAAGATGAGACAGTTGTGTGCAAAGGAAGAGCCAGCACCARTGATCGGATATAAAATGACAGGCCTCTTCAAAATAATGTGTTTGTTTCAGATAAGGTTTAGATTAAAGGCTTTTAGGGTAAGCTGTTGCAGTCCATCTAATCTCATAAAGGCCACAGAGCTGTAGAGCTGGAAATCAAGGATTAAATCTGAATATGGTTCTAGATCAGTTTTGACAAAAACTTCTAKAAAACTATTCCAAGGTGGCAACAGCCACTGTGCAAAGACTTCCAGGGCTATGTCAAGGCTCCTCTCAGGTCAGACCCCAGCTCCAAGAGGAGGTGGACCATCTTCTCAGAGTTTCAGATCCTATCTAGAACAATCTTCTGCAGCTGGGGATTGACATCTGGAAAATACATGCATATATGCAACAGGGGAGAAGCACAATGTGCAACTTGAATTTCTCTCCAGGGGAAAAGAAAATACAGGAGGCAAGAAGAATAAGAGATTCCATATAAAATAGGGAGGAGGTGGTTGCAATAAATGCGTCAGCCCATGAACAGCACTTTCCAGTTTGGAGGCAATAGAAGTGCAGTCATGAGCAAGATTCGAGGTGTGACAGAAAAAGTCAGAGAGGTTAATTGCCAAGAAGAAAAACACCAGAAGTGAAGCGCCAGCTCATGAAATCATGTGAGCTTTGCCACTGATTTCAGTGCAGCCAAGCCTTTGCTGCAGGTTTCTTTAGGGCAAGTTCTGGTAATTTCCTTGAGCTGCAAAGGAAAGCGTGGAATTTCCTCTCTTTCCCTCCCTTGAGACATTTTCAAGTTTACTGAATAAGGCACAGTGAGGACTTTGCATATGCCAGGGTAAATCACAGCCTTTGTGTAACTTCCCCTGCATCTGCTGGAACAGTATTCACACCAGGGTTAACTTTGGCTTGGTAGCCTCAGTGGATGTCTCGCTCATGTTGGCAGTCCCTCACAGAGTTTGTTCCTGCTGCAATGTATTATCTGGAAATCTCAGATCTCTGTTAAAGATTGATTTCCAAACATCTCTTATGTCAAATTCATTATGCTGCACCACAGTCCGGGACGGAAGATGAAGGCAGCACATTTCATTAGAACAACTAAATGTTACAGAATACAGCATAGGCATTAACGTCTAGAATGGCTGCTCTCCCAAACCCATGCCAAATTTACATTTACATGATGTGGAAACCCTCAAAACAGAACCCAATAGATAACTACAAAAGTAACTGTGCTTATTTCAAGCCTCAACTCCATGCATCTAGAATATGCAGCTCTCTTTCTGTGACTGCAAACTAAAGGAATCTTGTAGAAAAAGAAGCATTATCCATCAGTATAGTCCCACTGCCCTTCTGAAACTCTCTTTGGTGCCGTGCCTCTTCACCCACAGCAGGTATCCCATTTCTTTTCTGAGCTGCATACTTACTCTCTTTTGAGAAAGTCAGCCACTATTTTCTGTCTTCATATCTCCAACCCAGAAAGGTTGCCTTTCAAGACAACCTGCAAAGTCCACAAGAAGCCTTTCCTCTGCCTCTGGGCTCAATTCCACTTTGGTCCTCCATGGTCTAAAATAGCCTTTCAGCCCTCCCCAGGCAATGTATTCTCTTTAATAAACCTCCATCAGAAAAACATTTCTTGCATAGCTCCCCTGGAGCTTTCCTGCACTGAGGCAGAAAAGGAGAGAGAAACTTCCACGTTTCGCTTGAGATCCTAGTTTGGAGCCTCTGAAACAGCACTAGTGTCTGCACCAGCATTTGTCTTTGTTGTGCTAGCTTTTCTTCTTTGCAGGTTTTACATCGCTGCAGGGTTCTTTCCCTTCCCCTCCTCCTCTGGCTTGCAGCCAGCTCGCTCGGATAATTTCACTATTATCACCCCTTGGGTCAAGAGCTGCAACATGTCTCTCCAGCAAGTTCCACAGAGAAAGCCAAAAGAAACATGCATTGCACAGTCTTGCAAACAGCAGTCTTTGGCATATACCCTCTGTCATGAGCCTCTGTTCAGGCAGTCAAGATTATATCCTCCTCAAATCCTTTGCTTGGGCTTGCTGAGGTGGTTCCTGTCTTGAGGACTCCCCCATGAGAACCAGATACCAGCCTGTTTACATCCTCATGATTCCTTTATAAGCACATTCAAATCAATACTGTTAACATTCAGCTAGTAGGAACTTGTGTAAAGAAGTTTACACAACATTCAGGTTTTTGATGAAACAAAATCGAGAAGCAGATACCTGAGAACTAAATTCTGGAGAAACCTCGATTTTATTATTTGTTCCTCCCTTGGGTTCTTCTCTGCTTTCTCTCCTGTTCTGCACGGTTTCAAAACTCTTTCTTATTTCATGGAAATATTCTCACCTTGACTCCTGCCCTCCGGTCTTACGTTTTTTTCTCTTTTGCAGAGCCAGCGTGGGCCAGGGGAGGCAGGTGCTTCCTCCGGCAGTCAAGGGGCCACTGTATTTTCGGCAGTGACTCAGCCCAAAGCGAACCCCACAGGGTAGGGTTGGCAGTGACGTAGTGGCTTTTGTAGTCACAGCACTGTACAGCCACACTGTTTTTGAGCTGTCCTCTCCGTAGTGAATGATCTGCACRGGGGAAAAGTGAGGTGTCACAGCCCCCAATTTTTATTGTTTCTCCTCTTTTAACATCTTTAACTTCTAAGGACACTTGCCCTGCAGCTCCAGATTCAAGCCCAAAATCCCATGCTTTCTTCACAGGAAAGCCAACAACTATCCTTGCTCCTGAATAGCTTGCAAGAGCCTGAACATTGCTTTTCCAACACAGATCGATCAATATTTCCACAGGGAAGGAAAATAATGGTCTACATTAATACTTTGACTAATACTCAAAGATACCAAGCAACAAATAACATCCAAAATTTTTCTAGGCAGAAATGAAATCTAAAAGAAATCTCTCATTCTGCCACCCACAGCTTCCTAACCCAGGCACACCAGCAAAGGCACAGAATTAGAAAGAGTTCCATGGCCACTTTCATTATCATGCCATAATATGAATTGTTCTCTCATTCACAAAACACGCCATTAACAGCACCCTGCATCTTCTCAGAAGACAGGTGAATTGCTTGTTTGCACTATAGCAAGGGAGAGTAAGCGCTATGTTTGGGACTGTTGCCTTGGTTGAACCTTTAAATGTACTGATTTTTTACTACTTTAGTTAATTTGTTTGTTCAAAAACACTAACCTATGAGGAAAGTGTTTGCTAGCTACCATTATATTATTTAGTGCAGTGTCTACGGAGCATCTTACAACGTTGGCAAATATAATGCTAGAGTAGCAGCAGCAATCCTGTAATTGAGAGAGTCACAAGGGACAACTATAATAAAAACTGGCAGCACAGACCCCTGGATTAGCTAGGCTGAATTTCTTCAGCTTATAAGGGCTTTGGAAAACACTGCAGAGAGAATTTTGAGACGTACTTGGTTTTAATTTCTCTACACGTTGCCCAGAAGTCAACTAAATCACTGCTAACAGCTGCTGGAAAACCCACATKATGCACAGTCAATTGTTTTTTAACCTGATCACTTCAAACCTCCTCTGTGATTTTTTGGTGCTTGCTGTGTCTCTCGTGTGGATTTCGTATAAGTTTCAAAGAATCCCAAACCTCACTTGAAGCTTGCAGGTGAACAGAAAATGTCATGACCATGCTGCTCTTCTCTGGGAAACAGCTGTCAAGTTAAGAAAAATATCTTCCGTTCTTAAATATTTTTCTCTGCCCACTGTTTTCAGTTGACATCAGTAACTCAGTGTCAAGTAATTAGTTAGAAGGTTCATCAGGATGCAGCACTCACACCATAATTCTTAGGGGAAAAAAAGAGAAATTAGAAAAGACCATCTCCAGTGCGTATTACTGATACACAGTCAACAGTGGGGAGTCAAAGTGTCTGCTGCTTACCTGGAGGCTGAGATAATTGTATCGTGTGATCTTCTTGGCATCTGCCAGCTTGATGAAATAATAACCCAGAGCTGCTCCTGCACCCTTCCACGATCTCACGGGTTTAGCCGCCGCGCAAGCTCTTGTTTTGACTCATGTGGAAGAGGGTTAGTGCCAGTCTCCATCCTCTGCACCAACCACAAAGCTAAGGGAAAACAACAAGGTTTGAATGCATCACTCATTAAAGATTGCCAGGGTTTCCTTTCACTTGAGATTGCAATGCTCGGAGTTAGGAAGTTTTATTGCTATCATGTCAACATGGGAAGCCTTTGGTCTGTGAAATCATTCATCCTCCCAGCATTTCCCCTCCTGGATTTATGTCCTTCAGCCAAGCCAATCTTCCGAGTATTTCACAATGCTGCAATTATCACTGTCTCTTAGCATCAAAGCAAGCACACAGTGAGGAAGCCTGCATAGGTAACCACAGGAATGGCTCAGGAGAGGTGGGAGAGCCAAGTTTGGTGAGCAGTGCTGAGTGACATTACCTCCTGGAGGGGTTCAGCAGCCTTCCCAGCCTGTGGTAAACACATCTTCCCCTCTGGCAGAAAGGAGGAGTCATCAGTAAGTGTTACCTACTCCTGCTGCTATTTGTGATCCTAATACAACCTTTGAGGTAGCTTCATAATTTACACAGAGAACTTAATTAACTTCTAGTGGATCCAATTACAGGAGGGAGGGCTGGGCACAAAAGCAAAGGAAAGCACCACAGCTTCAATTTTTAAAGGTAATTAGGTGATATTTCCATGGCATTAAGAGGTCTAAATGTCATTTTCAAGAGTAACTTAGGTCTGTGGAGCAAAGTCTCAATGACATGCAAGGGGATTTCAGTTGAGTCATAGCCTGAGGTGAACTTCAGCCATCCACATCACACAGGCCATGCAAAAAGTGGAAGGACACCCAATAACCTGTAAGATCTGAGCCTGGGCCCCCATTCATTGCCAGCACTATTAAACTTAGCAAACTACATTTTATTTATTTTCTAAGGGATTCACCCCTTTACTCTTCCACAGTAGAGGGAGCAAACCACTGATTAAGTGATAAACCTGCTAGAGGGTGCAGGCAGTGCTTCGGATACACTGTTGCTAATTGTCTCATGACCTACCAGATCCAATTTGTTTCAAAACACAAAGGCAGAGTGGTCTTTTCAAATAGTGAGCCAACTAGTAATAATACAAAGTATTTACTTTGGAGCTACAACTATTTGGAAAGGAAATGTGATTTATCTTTATATATCCTTTAAATACCTTTAAAAATCGCTGTTGTCTCCAAAGACCCCTTGGAGACCATTCCTTTATGTGTCTGGATCAAAGGAAAAAAGGGGTGCATGGGAAATAACACAGTCACTCAGGCGACCAGACTATTCAACAGAACATGAAGTCCTTGGTAATGTCAGGAGGGCTCTGCAACATAAAGAAAGCATGACTCTTTTAAGAAAATGGTTGTAGGTAAAAAAACCAATACTCCTAGAAGCATCAAAATATGGCCAAAGCATGTGATTTGTAGTAAAAAAATCTCAAAACTGTTTTGAGAAAGCATCTCACTGAAAAGCTCAGACTGCAGAAAATTTGCTACCTCTGTGGAGCTATTTGGTCCCGATTTTCAGAGGCACTGCTTTCATGAGAGTCGCAGTTTCATGGCTCTTCTACTGCAGATCATGCATAAGGAGCAAGAAGTAAGATGGAATGACCCCCTCAAGTTTCCCAATAATGCTATGAAACGTTGGAGAACGGCCCACCATTTGCCAGTGGAAGCCCGGACCCCCTGAAGACCTTTTGTATGAAACCCCCGCTGAAACAGAGCATAAAATTCACCCTTTGGAAAAGGCTAGGCCCTGTGAGACGCAGGCTGTTGCTGAAGATGAACACCCCCAACCAAGGGCGTGCAACTGGGTATGGGATGGAGCCGTATGCACGGAAACATGCAATGCGGGACTGCAGTGAAGTACGAGAACCGGGTAACATGATATGGCTATGGTTTCGTATGAAGGCCCAAGTCCTTTTCAAAGCATCCTGTTACTTTAAGCACATGCCCAAAGTCCTGAATAAAGGCCGTTTGAGGCAATGATGCAGACCCTGCTAATGGCATTAACATGAGGAAGAGGAACCATATGCCTTGAAAAGAGTAATTTTATCAGGAAGTAGACAGCAAAAGCCAAACAATACCCATAAAATCTGAAACGGCCAGAATATAATTTATTTCCCTGGGAAATGAACTTTTTGTGAAAGCTTAGAAGGTTCTGTGTATTTTCCCAGCCCCACAACAGCTATTTTCCATATGGCACACAGGCCAGACCAAAATAATCAGTCACATAACTCTGCTTTGGTCCTGAACAAATCCTGGCAAAGTTAATCTGGGTGTGGACTTTCCCTTATAGGCCCTCCACATGAAGTTGGCTTCATTTGCAGACCCCACGCATTTCTAGGGGTCAGATAAGACTGACTCACAACTTAGATCCAACTCCAAACACGTCAGTAACTTGCATCAAATGCATTTTCTCTTAACGATGGACTTCTGGCTATAGGCTGAAGGATACCAGTGACTATGTGGACCAGTGCATGCAAGGGAACGTCAGATTCGTGGCGGGAACTGTTGTGAGCAACCCGCTGCTGGGCAAGAAGGGATGGAGATAACCTAGGATGCCTCTGCCCACGTGGAAGTTATTTCTGCAGCTGGCAAAAAGGTTCTGGGAGATGCTTCAGAACAACAAAGATGCCAGATTCCTTCTTTGCAGAGAGCATCAGTCTGTCACCACCATCTTGTGAAGAAAAATTATTTAAGCAGCTGCCAAGCACCTGATAAAAGGTCAGTATTGTTATAATAGTCAAGGCTGCATTACCGACACCATTTCTGTAGTCTCAGAAGGCCTACAGTGTAGTTTTTATAGGAAGCACTGAATGTTTTGGTGCCTGGAAGGAAAGCAAGTTGTACTGAGCCAAGGAAAGTATGTGGGAGTCAGGAGCTTCATTGAAATTTCCAGCTCATTGCCCTTCAGATCCCTCTTTTGTAAACTGTGGATGAAGTTTCTCTAGTTCACGGAAGTGTTTTGAGAACAAGCTAACGTTTATGAAATACTTTGAAAGTAGAATGGTCAGAGTATTATTTTATTGCATTCATCTTCTCACTTCCTGGGAATCGTTGTCCCATAACAAGACCTCAAACACGCTTAACAACTGTTTCTTTACATTCACGTAGCTGTTCAAAATGGATGCATATATGAATTCATGCTGGTCAGGAAAGATGAAAGGTTGTAGGCAGATCTTCATCTAGACCATTAAATGGTGACTATTTCAGGCAAAGATCTTGAGGCACCCTCTATTATTTCAATTCATGGCCCAGACTATGTCTGCTGACAGCATTACAGCATGGGCACACAGGGCAGTAAAATTGTCTTCTGAACGTTCCTGGGAACAGATTGCAGAAGCAGCCTGAACCAATGAAACAAACAACAAAGAAAAATACATCTGAGTGATTTCCCACAGAAGATTTCCCTGGATTCTCATGTGGGCATTTCCATTAGAGAGAAGAATCTTAGGGCTGGGGTATCTGAGCTGGTTGTCCACCCTCCAGGTTCAACCAGATGCCACACATCATCTGTAGGAAGCAAAAATGGGCTTTCTAGGAATATAGAGGGTGTCTAAAGGAGCTGTTGGAATGCAACTGAAGCGACCAATAACTAACAACAACAACAAAAAATCAATAATGTATTTACAAAATAAAAACCCAGACCAGAAGAAATACATTACAGCCACCTACTACCATCTGAGAGAAAGGGGCAAAACTCACTCATCTGGCTTAAAGGCCATGTAGCTAATGCTTCTTGAATTTTTGCTGCCAGACAACGTACCTAAATAGAAGATTTTTTCCTCTCCCACATACATAGCTAATTAAAAATAGCCATGGTGTTATGGGACATCTGTAATTGGCCTTGTGTGGAAGCTCTGTATTCCACTGGTAATTAGAATTATTCTCCCATTGCAACCAACTTCAGCTTCACTAAATCAGCCATTTATTTTCTCAGCTGTCAGGGTCCTGGCTGAAAACACAGGAACTATCCAACTTCCATCCTCCTCTTTCACACTGTGGTATACAAGAAACATCTACATATTCTTCAGTTTTCATAAGACATTTTATTCCTTTAACTCGGAGCAGATTTCTCCAATAATGTACACATTCAAGGCAAAATCCAGCTGCTTTTGGATGGCAGGCTTCAAATGCAAAATAATTTTTTGCTTCTTTTTTCCCCCATAGTTATGTTTCTCCCTTCAAAGTGCTGTTAGACAAAACCCCAAGCTGTAACATGTAACACCACTGAAAATCTCCAGATGCCACATCAACCCATAGTCTTAAATACAGGTTGGACCTTCAGCCCGTGTAAGAACTAGGCAGTTTCACATGACTTTCATAGTAACAATAATTGGCATCGCTCTGCTTTTGAGAGACTTCCTTTGAAACAGATTTTGCAGAAGTTCCAAATCTGGCATCAGCGCACGCCCACAGAGTTCATTAGAAATAGCCTTATTTACTATGCCTCATGGAGAAGAAAAAAGGCCTCGGACTCTGGAAATCCAGTCACTTGTAGGCAAAGTGTCAAATTTTTAAAATTAAGAAGCAAGACAGTTGTTCCCAGGAATTTCAGAGTGGATGATTTTGGTGAAGACAAATGATATGTGAAGGCATGTATAGGAACCTGAATTCCTATTCAGGAAAGAGTGACTAAAGCAGGGGAATGACAATGCTGCTTGCTCACATCTGGATCTGGGCACGCTTTGGGGCTAAAATAGCCAAAATATATTAAGATATATACTATATTATATAATATAAACCTTCATTGAAAAATGAAGTTTTGTGGAAGGGGGAAGCAACCTACAAATTTGGAACAAGATCATAAAACAGTTTAAGTTAAAAGAACAGGAGAAAAATTAGGATAGCCAAAACCAGTTATTTTGACATCCTCAAATAATTTTTTTTCTATTCTGAAAATTGACTAAATGTAATTTTTAAAGGGAATTAAAGGAGGTTCAAACAGATGTAAATGCCTCAACAAAACTTGGATGCTGCCAAAATATTTTATCCAGTCAAAACAGTTTTGTTTTGTTTGTTTATTTTCCCAAGAAAAAGGGAAATGGGGAATTAATTGCTTTTATTTGTGCTTTCCGCATATGAAAATACCCAATTTGCAGCATGTGCTAGAGTCACCAGTCAAAGTCACATCTTGTGACTTGACGTGACTAACCCACATAAGGTCTAGTGGTTTCTGACTGGCCGCTGCTGCAGTGGGAGCGCTTGCTAGTCCCCAATGCAAACTTCCTGAATACTCAAGGGAAAATGTAGCTTCCCTCCCACACATAAAGCCGTCCACTGCTGCAGCATTTCCTTCTTCAGCCTTATGCTCGCACTACCAGGACTGCTGTAACCTGAATGTGTGCCTACAGCAACAAAATATAAGGCTTTAATTAAGCTGGTTTTAAACACTCAAATTCCTGAGATTTCCTCCCAGTGAATCATGAGTGTATTTTCGTACCCCTGCGCCAGCCGTGCCTGCTGCAGCGGCACCGGAGCTGCTAGCAGGGAAGGGATTCGCGGGGGCGGTCACCTCTCCTCCAAAACAGATGACATTAGTAACCCTCTTTGCGCCACCTTTTTTCCTCTTGCTGAACCACATCTTAAAGGCGAAAGAAGGAAACGTGCTGCCTGGGGCCGCTCGCTGGCACTGGGCAGAGGGGGACCCTCAGCCGTGGCTTTGAACACGGCACAGGCACTGCTGACCTGGTGAGGAGCTCCTCCAAAACCCAGCGCCGGTCAGTGAGGGTACTGTGAGAGGCAAAGGGTGACTTCCCCATTGAGGTTTCTTTCTGTGAGAGCATCCACCACCTGCAGAAGGTCCTCGGCACCAACCAGCTTCCTAAAGTGCCTTTCGCAGGCAGGGCCAGAGAGCTCCCCTGGCCAAAATAAACACGCTTCTGAACATCCTCACCTGCCACAGCAGGCAATGACCAGAGGCCTGCTGCCAGCCATGGCTGCCAGGAAAGCTTACTTTAGCAAACTGCGGCCGCTGCACGCCATCTGCAAGCTGTCGCAGCCTCACCCCAAAACGCGCAGCACCCAGCAGGCTGGGACGCTTGCTCCTTCCTGCTGCTGAGCTATTTTTTTACCTGTGCTATGATTATCACTGCCTGCTTCCGCCCTTTCACCTTCCTCCTGACTCGGTCCCATGGCTCTGCCGGTGACACTGCGAACTGACCTGCCCGGTCCCGCCGCTGCGGCTGGTTCCCTTCCAGCAGCCCCAGTGGCTGCTTCGCTTTACGCACCGCTTGTGCCTATTGCAAATGAGCACAGTTAAGGAGGAATCACATGCCAGAGGGGCAGTCTAACTGGCTACACCTCCTTTTTCCATACCTTTTCCTACACTACACTCCCCCAGGGCAATATAGAGAGCCTGGAAGGGCGGCAGGCATTACAGCAGAAGAGGTTGCAGCAGCCCCGGGAGCGTGCACACCCTCTGCCCTGCACTGGCACGATGTCCGTGCTTTGGCTTCACTGTCTCCAGAGCAGAGCTGAACACCTGGGTCACACTGCAGAGGCTAAAACCGGGCCTTTTCAGTCCTTTCAGCAAGAAGGCCATAATGCAGGAAACAGAATCAATGTGGTTTTGTAAAATATTTTCTAAGTTTTGAGCCTATTGATTTAGAAAAATTTTTTCACCAGCTTGCCACAAGGTGTGACTTTTCAGATCATTATACTATGTCAGTAAAACGTCATTACTAACATTAAGTATGTACATTCCTTAAAAACAGGACACATTGGACGGGAATAACAGTAGTGATGCCCATAAATTTATACAAATCAAGTTTAAAAAACAATTTTGAAATCAGCACGTACTTGATTTTGTTCCTCAGCGATGCACCTCTGCCACTTTTACATTGGGACATGCTTCCTGCCAGGCACTGCCACTGATTTTTATTTTATTCTTGTATCATAGCAGCTGCAGAGACAACCATTGTCCTAGGCACTGTCTACTGAGATACAGCAACGTGCTGGATTTCAGAGAGTCTTATCAGCTCTGCCACTGAGTGGTCCTTAAGCCCAAAGCTCCACTTTGAAAGGAAAATATGTCAATGCAAAAACGCTGCCTTAGCATCTCAAGATTTTCTAGCTAATCTCTTACGAGGTACCAGAAGCACAGTCTCAAGAACCCAGGGATAAAGGATATCAGGCTGTGATGAGTGCCTGGTGGCTTCCTTTTCGTTATCCTAGAAAACAGATAAATTCTTTGCTAGCTTTGTGCTTGCAGAGTTCACAGGAATTGTCACCTAGGTATAATTCCTATTCTTAAGAAGGAAAAAAAAGAAAATCCAGCGAAGCAAACCTGCATTGGCAATCAACTGAGAACTGTAAAGATTAGATGCTCCTTACAGTTTCTGTACTTTTTAACAGATGCATAATCACCTGTTTGGATGGGATTTTTCTTCAATACTTTCAGCTGTTTCCCTTGCTACAATTTACACATCCATGTCTCCCACTTGACTTATTACCAATAAACCTTACAAGACTACGTCTAGTGCTATTTTGCAGCCAAGAAACCAAACCGCTTCTGCCTCCGAGCATCACTCCACAACCCTTCTCACAGCAAGGGCTGCGTTTTCCAAGGGCTGGGCTGGGATGCCGAAACACTGATGTCATTTGCCTGTACTGCCAGGCCCTTCTTTTCCTGTTTCTCTTCGCTCAACAAACTCCTGAATCATTCCAGCTCCACCATGTGACTCACACCCAGCTTGTTCCATAAATAATTGGAAGTAGGAGGGAGCCGAGAGCAATAAAAACACAACCTGAAAGTGCTGGAATGAGATCGGTTGCCTTGGTGTTGTCTTTTTTTTTTTTACTTTTCCATAAGGAAATCTGCTCTTTAAAAAGGAAAAAAGAAAAGTCATCTGCTTTATTTAGCAGGAGTTAGCAATGCATGCTTTGTTCCCTGCAATGGGCCAAGCTGATGTCACCAGCAGCAGCTGGCTGATAAATATTTTTCAGTATAGCTTCATATATTCCTCAAACCCTCACACTGAAGTTGGGATGAAAGGATTCCAAGCTGATTTGCCTGAATGCAAGCCAGAGGAATAAAGTTCCTCTAGTGGCTCCATTCTGTGCTGTTGTACGTATTCATTAGCCACTAAATACCTCACTTGGAATAGCGATAAAACCTTGTAATCCCCTCGCATCTTCCAGCCAATACTTAGCAAATATTAATTACATTAACCTTCAAACACTCCTGTGAAGTAAGGTAGAATCTTTGTCTATCTTATCTCTATTTTAAACAGAAGACTACAAGACAAGGGCAAGAATAGATATTTATGCCAACACAGACAATAAGTCTGCACTAAAAACATAAGTAGAATAAAAGGACTGCATTTTCTTATCTGTCATATGATGCGTATTCAACTGAAAAGGTTAGGTGGATTGGATGAACTACACATAAAACAGTGTTATCTAAGCATCAGGAGCAAGGAAAGGTATCACAGAGTTTTGACATACTATAAAAAGTGTGGGAGTGATATTGCAAGGAAGCAAACAAGCAAGGAAACAAATTGTATTCAGGGCCAAATTTCTCACCAATCATTTAACACAGTGCCCTCCAAAACAAGAATCATTTAGACCTGTAAGAGAGATTCAGCTTGCCTATTTTCCACTCTACATGACCAATCTACACAGCAGATACTAGTGCAGATGTGAGGTTACTACACATTCAGGGCAGGGTGGGAGGTTTGAGATGCCCCATGCCACAAACACCTTCCAACTCATTTACAACATGCAGGTTTTATTGATTATACATTGATGTTACATGCATACCCCAAATAGGTCAATACTGGTTTCTTGGGGCACTCCTCATTTGTGTGGTCACTGTTTCTTCTGGACAATTCACATCTGAATGTATCATATAACCCATTCTGAATCTCTGTTCTCTTACTAACTTCTGTGTTGCCAAATTGGATGAGCAGACCCATGGCCCATGGCGCATTTACGATATGCGCACCTGTGAAAACAGTTTCAAGACTGGCAGGTCTGCATTTCTACAGCAGAATTGTCACTGTGGGAGCGTGCCATGCAAAGCATCTGTGCTTGTGSACAGCTGCACCTGAGCTGCCCATTTCCTTTTGAACACCTCCAAATGACTCCTGAGATTATTAACTCATCCATGATTACAGYTCTTTTGCCCATGCTACAGGTTCTGGAACGAGATGGGAATGATCTCAGAGTGTCTCTAGTAAATCTCTGCTAGGAAAGAGCTCTCCCTGAAGTGGTCACAAGAAAAAAAGAAAAAATATATCAAAATAATAATGGAGCAAGAAAAAAAATAGTAAAAATTCTCTACAATTTGGATTTATTTATCACAGAGGGCTRTTCTTCAGTTATTTTGCCCCTGAGTCTTTTAAGGCATTTCTTTCCCCTCCAGCCCCCCCATAGTTCAGGGGATCTGTCATACAGGTCTCTAGTGCCTCAGCTGCTCATGGCTTGGTCACTACTCGTGAGTTAGACCAGCTCCATTCTCCACAGAAAGGCACTACCCTTTTCATCTTCTAAGTCAGTTTTTCTGCCGAACTGTGGCACTGACACCCTCTGGGTGTGATTCAGCCAATTTTCTCATCCACTTCAATAAGCCTTGACTCTGTTTTAAGAGGGTAATTTCTTCCCACAGCTTCGGGAAACATCAAATGAAATTGGACTGTCACTTACTGGACCCTATTTGTCTTGTTTTTAGGGCAGCCTAAGTCTCCAGTGTGCTGGATCTGCTTTCTTTTCATTTCTTTCAGCCTGTGTCAACCTACCCTCTTACCTCTGTTTTTCTTCCACAACACAAAATAATCTGCCTTGTCCTCATATATGGCTGGAATTTCACCAGCATGGCTCAGTTTGCAGGGGAAAAGGTCATCCCAAATTTCCCTTGTGTAGAAATCTTCACGTACACGGAAGAGCTGCTCTCATGAGGACGCCGCTGCCTGGGCTCTCTAGCAATTCTACTTGCTGAAAACCCAGCAGGCAAATATCAGCGTTAGAGCAGGTAGGAATGTCTGTTCAAATATCCAGGAATATCTGTGAAGAAACCGGTCATAGAATACACTGTTCTCCTTTACAATTGTACCCGCCACCTTGGCAGAGCAGATTCTCTGCCCCTGCAAAGCTATACCAAGCAAGACAAACTGAAAAGTTTTGTGGGTTTCTCTCCCACAAAAAGCTTTATCGGATGCAGGTCCTGGATCTGACTTCATTAGGATGTCTGAGGTGGGGCCAGAGCCAAAAGAGCCTTCCCAGCTTGTCCTTGCTGTCTTTCCTGCCCTGGAGCAGGTACGTGATGTCCTCAAAATGTATCAGGCCCATCTCTAGAAATATTAGGATTTTTTCCCTAAGGCAAACAGGCAAAGCAGGAAATGTTGCAACCCATAGCAAAAGAGAATTTAAAATTAGGAAGAGAAACTCCAGCTAAAGAAAGAAGAAATCTGCTGGATGTGTATCTTGCTGTCATCACAGTATTATCTCCAAGACAATTTTTCAGGACAGTAATGGCAGGAAGACAAAACTAGCAGGCACCTACCAGGTCATTCAGTCTAGCCCACTGCTAATACACGTGCCCACATCACCCTTTCCCATTCACAGCCGCAGCAAGATCTATCTTAAAAGCAGTCACGAATCCCACTTGTGGGACTACTGTTTGAATGCCTAGAAACCATTTTCTAATTTCAAGCTTAAATTTATTCCTGGTCATTTGTATTCTAAGGCGTCCATGGCTCCTTTTCTCCTCTCTGGTATTTACCCGCCTGATGCCCTTCCAGACAGCAAACATATCCCATTTCTGCTTTTGTTTTGCAAGGTTAAACAAATCACTTCCTTCCATTTTCTACTGTAAAGCAGGATCCCTGTTCTGCTGATCTTTCTCACTGCCCTCTTCTGCATCTGCCAGTTCCAATTCACCTTTCTGCAAAGAGAGTGATCAGAACTGTGTGTGATATTGGAGTTAAAATTAACTACCTCAAAATGGGGAGAAGAAGGATCACTTTTGAGGACCAGCTTAAATCTTGTAAAGAAAACCCCAACAACATTTATAGCATACATTATAACTAAACTCTTTCAGTCCTTATATCTGTGGAAAAAGACTTAAAGAACAGCACTATGTGGCTGTTCCGTCTAAGGATTAGATGGTCAACTGGTCATCACTACTAATATCTTGTATAATTGTGTTATAATTTGATCCCAGACTCAAAAAGAGGTTGATAGAAAATAAATTGTAAGGTTTGTGGGACGTCTACTGTGTCATGGTAACATTGCTTCTGTCCCTGAAAGTGGGATTAAGGGCTTGAGGCAAGGACAGAGAACTCAAGTCAAAGCCTATGTGCTGATTTCAGCAGGCAGAAAACCAGCTCCAGAGGAGTGATTTTCGTATTTCTGAACCAATGGACCTTTGCAAATCCACAGAATTTCCCTTCTTTAGGCAGGAGCAGAGTGTGGAGCGTGGCCTGCCAAACAACTGTAAGGCCCTGTACATCCTTGCAACCCCAGCGTTTGCTGCCTACTGGGATGCATCCTACATAAGCCCTGATGCAACCCCTGCAACCAGCCAAAACTATTTCCTGTAGCCTTCTGATCATGGAGCGTTTACYTGGAGCAGAGTTTGTGCAATGCTTCCCCAGGAGCATCCCTGGACATGCACAGAAGCTTTCAAAGATAGTTTATGAAAGACCATGGACATATTTTCTCAGGCCAGGTGTAGAAATACCCTCATAATGAAAAGCAAAATGGCTCTACCTGGCAATCACTTCAGTAACTTTGTTTCTGCAGTCCCAGGAGGGATTCCTTCAGTTCTGAAGGTAACACAGTGCAACCACTGCAGATACTGTCAATTTGCCGCATTAGGAGTCCTTCCAGGGAAAAAGCGTGTCACCTTCTGGCACCGTTCTGTCTTGCATGGATGCATACTCCAAGTGGGAAAAGGGGAAAGCCAAGAGATTCCCACTGCCATCTGCTTTCTGTCTTTTACACCTTGAAAATTTATGTTATGAACAAAGAAAAGAAATACATGCAGGCACTGGAGCCATAGTGCCAGCAACATCCTCAGAGTATTGGCCAGACCTTCTCTGTAGGCTGTTTTTGAAGCCATCAAAAATAGAGGGATTTCTTCCATACTTATAACAGAAATAAAGTTCAGAACAGAAAAACGCCTCATGGCTAACTCAAGCAATTGCTCCACTTCGGCACTTACTGTTCCACAGTCCTCAAGAATAGTTATTGTCCTTATTGGACCAGGTTAAATCCAGTTGGCGGCCGGTCACGTGCGGTGTTCCCCAGGGCTCAGTTTTGGGGCCAGTCTTGTTCAATATCTTTATCAACGATCTGGATGAGGGGATTGAGTGCTCCCTCAGTCAGTTTGCAGATGACACCAAGCTGGGCGGGAGTGTCAATCTGCTCGAGGGTAGGAAGGCTCTGCAGAGGGACCTGGACAGGCTGGATCSATGGGCTGAGGCCAACTGCATGAGGTTCAACAAGGCCAAGTGCCGGGTCCTGCACTTTGGCCACAACAACCCCATGCAACGCTACAGGCTKGGGGAAGAGTGGCTGGAAAGCTGCCTGTCGGAAAAGGACCTGGGGGTGCTGGTTGACAGCCGGCTGAATATGAGCCGGCAGTGTGCCCAGGTGGCCAAGAAGGCCAACAGCATCCCAGCTTCTATCAGAAATAGTGTGGCCAGCAGGAGTAGGGAAGTGATCATTGCCCTGTACTCGGCACTGGTGAGGCCGCACCTCRAATACTGTGTTCAGTTTTGGGCCCCTCACTACAAGAAGGACATTGAGGTGCTGGAGCGTGTCCAGAGGAGGGCAACAAAGCTGGTGAAGGGTCTGGAGAGCAAGTCTTACGAGGAGCAGCTGAGGGAACTGGGACTGTTTAGTCTGGAGAAGAGGAGGCTGAGGGGAGACCTTGTTGCGCTCTACAACTACCTGAAAGGAGGCTGTAGCGAGGTGGGTGTTGGTCTCTTCTGCCAAGCAACTAGCGATAGGACGAGAGGAAATGGCCTCAAGTTGCGCCAGGGGAGGTTTAGATTGGACATTAGGAAAAATTTCTTTACTGAAAGAGTGGTTAAGCATTGGAACAGGCTGCCCAGGGAAGTGGTGGAGTCACCATCCCTGAAAGTATTTAAATGACGTGTAGATGAGGCGCTTAGGGACATGGTTTAGTAGGCCTGGTGGTGTTGGGTTAACGGTTGGACTCGATGATCTTAGAGGTCTTTTCCAACCTTAATGATTCTATGATTCTATGATTGTACATCTTTTGTAATTAGATTTATGCAGACATACACTAGTGCTCTACTCACATACAGCAGAGAGGAACAACATCCTTGGGTTTTAACTTTTCCAACTTTCAGCCTTTCTAAGGTCTGTAGTGCACATTTAGTTGGGTTTACATGGCAATGGGAACAAGAAATGTTTGTTTCTAGGTCTTTTCATTTGGAGATATTTGAAACATACATATTGTTTGTAGCACAAAAGATTTTTCAGGGTATCACATAGACGTCAATGAAACACACTTTTGTCAGCATTGGTTAAAGTCACAGAGAAGTCACAATCTCAGAGAGGGTCAGTTGGGCAGGCAAGCCCTGGCTCTCATGCCTGCTCTATTTTCTTGCAGGAGACTCTGTCTGTACACATATTTATTCATGGGAGAGAACTGTAACAGAAGCAGAAATCTAATTGAGCTTTAAATTTGCTTACTAACATTTTCTTGACCTAAGGCCCAACATACTGGGAATTGCCAGACAGAAAAACATTAGCTGTAAATACAAAATTTCTTGTGGAGGGATGAAAGCCAGCTCAAAAGTCTGAGCCCTTCCCCAAGAATTCTATAGCAGGCTAGTACTAGGAGAGGATCCAGGAGATCTAACAGTACTTAATGTCTCAGGAATAGGCATTCAGTTCTCCTTTTCTCATCACAAGGACTTATTAGCTCATCTGCCTTAGAGCATAAAGCTCTACTAGTAAATTCAAGCACGCCCACAATGTGCCTATGCACTCCAACGCTGTTACCTATGCTAATAAACTGTGAGAGAGTTCTCTGGCACAAATGTAGCCTGCTCCAACTAGTGCTTTCCCAAGCAACTTCGGGACCCGTTTTGGTCACGGGAGCGTGCCAGGAACCACACCCAAGCAGCAGTTTGCTTGCAGCCACCTAGTGTGGGCACACCCAGTTCACCGGCATAGATGCAGGCTATTCCACGCCAGTTGGCCTCAACGGCTAGGAACATTCCCAGGCATGTTTAATACAGTGGTATAAACCCAGGTTAAGTCCTTTAACAAAATTACAAAGTCAAATCAAATTGTCATTGGAAAGCTGTTAGGCATACGGTTTTAATAGTGTACTATTTTGCAAGTGTCTGGCATTTTCTGGGCTCGCTACGCTAATAGTGTGCTCCAGTCATATACACCGATACAATTTCACAGTTAACAGTGGAGTTGCTGTGATGCAGAACTCCAGAAAGGCTGTGATGAACCGGCTCCTTTAGAATGACAAGGGTCAAAGAACCTAAAAAAAGACTTTCTAAAGTCAAGTTTGGCCATGACCTAAGTTGCTGTCACTAAACCTTTTCTACACGTGACAATCTTATGATAATTTTCTGCTGTGTCATTGCAATTGCCTTCCACAGCCAGGCACCATCTGGAACAATTCCAAGAAAACAACTGCTCTCCTATTGTGAGAGCAAAGTTGAAACACAGATGTGATCGATTGGAGGTCTGGCAAACTCCAAACCCTATTTTTAACTCCAATCACAAGATCTAGGGTGTCCCATCGAATTACTGAAATAAACATAATACCTTATTTCCTTCAAAACCAGCATGCAGTCATTCTGGTTGGAAGGGACTTCCAGAGGTCTCCAGTCCAACTTCCTGCTCAAAGCAGGTCTAGTTAAAGCAAGTTGCTCAGGGGCTTGTGCAGCCTGGGGGTGGAGAGTTTACAGCTTCTCTAAGAATATGTTCCAGTGTTTGACCACTTTCATGGTAAAAAAATTTCCTTATACAAAGTCAGAATTTCCCATGTTCCAGCATGTGTTTGGTTCTTCTCGTCCTGCCATGGTGTGCCTGAGAAGTTTGGCCCAATCTTCTCTATATTGTCCCATTAGGTAGTTGTAGACAGCAATAAGATCTCTCCTCAGCCTTCTCTTCTCCAGGTGGGACAGACCCAGCTCTCTCAGCCTCTTTTCACACATCTTGTGCTCCAGGCCTCTAATCATTTTGGTGGCCCTCTACTGAACTCACTCCAGTTATGTCAATGCTTTTCTTGCACTGGGGAGCCCAAAACTGACATAGTACCCCAGATGCTGTCTCAAAAGTTTCCATGATCTTCCCAGGGACTGAAGTGAGTCTGAGCAACCTGTAGCTCCCTGGATCCTCCTTCCTCTTCTTGAATGCAGGTGTGATGCCTTTTCCCAGTCATCAGGAACCTACCTCAGTTGCTGTAACAATTCGAAAAGGATAGAGAGCAGCCTCACTATGACATCGGTCAGCTCTCTTCACACCCTTGGGTGCATCCCATGTGGTCACAGGGACTTTGGTATGTCAGGTTGGCTTAGTACTCCCTACAGTATCTACAGAAAGTAGTAAGATTTGCATTCCCACAGACTCTGCTAGAAGGCTCAGGGAAGCAGGAAGCATGAAATTAGATGATTTTGGTTTCTGTACCTTTTAGACACATATCTGGTCAGTCACGTGCACTGAAATTGTAAGAGTCAACAAAGACTTTATTCTACTCTGTATGCCCAAATGGGCCAAATTCAGATTGCACTGTGACCTTAATTCATAGTCTTCTCAGTTCCCAAGGGTGAGACTTTAGCAATATTTTTTTCAAAGCAGGATTTAGTATGTATTTGTAATATATTGTAGAATGCAAGATTGAATATGAAAAGCTTGACAGCTAAAAGCCTACTCCTTACTCTGTCTCCCAAATTAGAGACAGACGAGGAAGGCCCAAACAGATTTTTTCCTCCTTGTGCTTATATCTATCTATATGATGCCAGCTATGTAGATGAACACCAATAAACACTAATCAAAACGTGCAGTATTCTTTACCAAAGGAGCTTTATGAGATATGATTTGGCCTTTAAAGTAATTGGTTCGGGCCTTTCATAATAAGGACAGCTGAGCTCAGTTCGGTTCACTATGATTGATGATAATTCTGATTGCTTCCATTAGGAGGCTTGCTGTACTATGAACAGTCAGGAAAAAACTCACCACTACCTTCATTAGGAGAACTTCTATACCATTTAATAAAAGACAAACCCATCAGACCTATGTGTCACAAAAGCTATCCTGCCCTGCCCCCCGCCCCAGTTAAAGCCCTTTGTTGGGTCAGGGCAGGAGATGATGACACCATTCACTGAGCATTTAGGCCAGTGTAGCCACATCCCATCGCATGATTAGGCCCTAAGAGAGGCACCGAGGATTAATTACAGGACCGTTTTTCCTAACAAAGGTTCAAAACCTGGTGACAGAAGATACACTGTGCCCTGACTACTGCTGAATTCAGTCTTGTACAGACTGCCAATGAACTTTATTGTTTGGTCTCCATCTTTCGCAGTGACTCATGTTGTGACACATTTGTCAGGGGAATACTCACATATGCAGAAGTATACGCATAGGGCAAACAGGTACAGTGTTAAAAAGGGAGGTCAAATTATGGTTCCATTAACCTTGAGAGCATACTTTTAAAAGGAGATGAAAAACAAAACAACAAACAACCAAACCTAACCTCCAGCTAAAAATAGGAGCTCTTCAGCTGAGCTCTTTTGTACCGGAGCAAATATTTATAGATTGCTCAGAAATCCTGAATAATGGGGGGTTTAATGGAGTCTGACAGGTTCTTAACTAAAATAGTGCTAACGGGTACCATGATGAGGCTTCTCTACCCTTTACCACAGGGGCCATTGTGCCGCCAGACGGTTTGCAGTCTCTACAACCATGGATAATTCATGTTACATAATTAACTACTCCTCAGAGGAAAGCAAATGATCATTCCTGGAGCTTAACGGCAAAGTAAGTGGGTAAATAAATAAATAAAACCTACAGCTTTCAGATTTCTGTCACATCCATCAGGAAAATCTCAGAATAAAACGCAGAGAGAAAGATCTATTAAAGACAAAACACAAACCCAACAATAGCATGTTTTTGACTGCCATCCATCTGCAGCTGGAAGCGATGAAGCATTTGGGGCAGAGGGACAGTGCACTCAAATTTTTACAATTGCATGTTTTTGTTTAAGAATTTCCAGTGTTCATTCTTAAACTTTCCACCGGAAAATAAATGGCCCATTGTAATGTCAAAAACTGTCAAGAAATGAGCAAGAGACCTGCAAAGTTCTTCATCCAGCCCTAGAGAGGGCTCTCTGGTGACAGTAGACAACCCAGAGTGTGTTTAAATAACTCAGATGCTAAATCCCGTGGAGAAACGGTGGGCTCTATTTGCTACTCGTAGCATCAATAAACAATCTCCTTTCCATTCCTTACAACCCCGTCCTGACTCTTTTTTAGGGCACAGGACTTTACAGGAGCCAGCGGAGTAGTTCACATCTCAGTGTCAATTCAAAGGACTGAGATATTTGGCTCTAGAGCTTGGATTTGACTAACTGTAAAGACAGGAGAGAGCAACAGGGACCAGAACCAAGGCTAAACCTGAACATCTCTGGACTCAACATGCCCAGGGTTCGCATCTGGAGCATCTGTTCACCTCCACAGCAGGACTGGAGAAGTACTAACAGTTACAAACATGCAAGATCTGGTATTAATCCCTATGACTTTTATCCCTCCATTTCAGAGCGACTTTGTTTGTGACTCAATCACCAAGATAATTCTGGAAGCTTTTATTCTGGCGATCCCAAAGCATTCTTTTCCTCTTACGAGAACGTTAGTAGTTCTTTGGGGTGTGGTATATAACTTGGATATAAATTTTGGCTGAGGGCTAAGGCTAACTGAGAAGAGTGGGAATGACATTTTGCAAGAGATGAACCTTCTTAGTTTCTCTCAGTCATTACTGTGAATACCTTAGGCACTTAATTTTGAAACAACATAATCCAAAATACATGTTAAAGGGCTAAAATATACATTGCAAAGTACTGATCCTTACAATACTGGATTTAGAAAAGTTCAGTGCAAGAAACTGGCTTTAAATCAGTAAATAAACAATGTCTCTTATTTTGTTTCAGATAGCTGGAGGGGGTGGCCGAATCACAGTTCAAAACCAGAAAAAATCAAGTCCAGCTTTTCTTATTTTGCTAATAAAAAAAATATAGTTTCATCCTCTTGGGTGAACACTTTATAATAATGATTGCTTAAAGATTTCATTACCTTTAAACACACCACCTCTTTGACTTTGCATATCATTACAGTTTCTCTGAGTGCCAGTCATAGTAGCAGTACGTGCCAGCTACTGTCCTTTTCCTCAAAAATGGCTGCCTTCCAACAGCTTTGGCTATATATAACTAGTAGAGTGTTTGAGGAATTTGGCGAATGAAAAAGCTCCAGCAGATTAACTTGCACAGGTCTGTCGTAGAAGCATTTCCTAATTAATGGTAATTCAGGAACATCTATTTTGCTGGCCTCTAGTACATTACATCTACAGTCCACCCAGACCATGGCTCCTGGATGTCTCTTTTAGTGGCAGTGCTCATGTGAACCTCCACCAGCTCCCACCCCCTTCACAGCTATTCATTTCCACTACTTCACCACCCTCTTAGTGGTGCCAGGACACTTACTGATTAGAAACTCGTGTTTGAACAAACCTCAGGTGGTATCACTTTGCTCTTAGGGAACATTTATTCAGGATGTCATTATATAATGGAGCTATAAACATCACAAGGTGAACGGATCAGGGAATTAATCCAGGTTTTAAATCAGGGTATTTTTAACCCAAATAAGTTCCCTGATCTGATTCGTCATTATAACTAAAGAAGAATGAAACAAAAATGAGGAGACTGGTGGTGCTGAAGGTGGCACTAGCACCAAGAGTATCCATAGACGTCTTAAACTCTCTTTCTATGCCCACAGGCCTCTACCAAGCTGCTTTATGCCAAAATTGATGGCTTTATCTCACCTGCTGATGGAGCATATTGACATCACCATATGACCAGGTGACCCGCCTAGCGGATGAGGGAAAGGCTGTGGATGTGGTCTACCTGGACTTCAGTAAAGCCTTCGACACTGTCTCCCACAGCATCCTCCTAGAGAAGCTGGCGGCTCATGGCCTAGACAGGTGTACTCTTCGCTGGGTTAAAAACTGGCTGGGCGGCCAGGCCCAGAGAGTTGTGGTGAATG
>JAYKAV010002810.1:3291875-3319887 GCA_035582835.1 Phoebastria nigripes
AATTTCTTTACTGAAAGAGTGGTTAAGCATTGGAACAGGCTGCCCAGGGAAGTGGTGGAGTCACCATCCCTGGAAGTATTTAAAAGACGTGTAGATGAGGCACTTAGGGACATGGTTTAGTGGGGCTTGGAGGTGTTGGGTTGCCGGTTGGACTTGATGATCTTAGAGGTCTTTTCCAACCTTAATGATTCTATGATTCTATGATCTGTGTAGGCCATGAATTAAACCTAAGAGCAGCTTCCCAAGCAAGAACCAGGAAGAGTATTCAAGGAGTTCATCCCTTGCTAGTGATACTGGGTTCAGATGAAAACACAATGATCCGGAGGAAGGCTCTGTCTCCTCCTGTGCTCAGCATGTGCTAGCCAGGGGCCATCCCTCTGGCCAGAGGTGGACGGGAACTGGATAAAGTCAGTAGTAAGGACTCCAGAGCATATCTCAGGATCCAGCACATCAGCTCAGTTCAAGTGGAGAATTCATGCTGCCCAAGCTTAGACTGCTTGTATAGGGAATGGAGAGAGGAAAGCTCCATCATTTAGGCACTCTCACTCACTCTCTGAAGGTCCCATTGGCTGCATATGATGCCTGCAATTTTATTTTAGGCTCTCAAGCTAGATGAAAATAAAGCCAGACAATGTGAACTCTCCATATATGTCTCTCTACTTACTATGTCTTTTGTCACTTTGGGGGCTAAAGGAAATGAACAGGGGCTCTAACATCGCAGACTGCTCAAACCCCAGAAGCACTATTACAGAAGTGTGTTTGCAAAAGCCATCAAACAGAAGTATGTAACAAATTGTTCTGCAGAAGAAAATCTTCAGTTAGCAGTTGAAAATTAGATCTTTTTTTAACCATTCTCTCATTGCAGTTTCTCATACCATCACTGGACATTTGAAATTCTATCTGGACACCCTTGTATACACAAGAATGATTTCCACCTTCTTTATTTTAACTCTGTGCTTTGTGGTATACAGAGTTCATCTGGATCCCAGTGTGAATTTTGTGTCTCACACCTCTCTGTTAAGACTGCAGACTAGCAGTTGCATCAGCAGGTGTTAAGTTTCAGACCACCTAGCAGAATGTTACAGTTCTGAAATTCTTCTTCCTTTTTTTCTCAGTTATATTTCCCATTCATTGCATAGAGTGAGGATGCATATCTCCGGTCTTGGTTCCCTGTAATACACTTTCTTTTTTTTCAAAGATGCAGTAGGAAAATCAGCTTCTTAAACAGCTGGGCAAGGCCAACAGTTTCAGCAACTATCATTATGAGATGCAAAGTCAGAGGCTCTTACCCGCAGGACAGTGGGTATACCATCCCCACCAGAGCTTTATAAACTATGATAAAATCTTTCTTCATTGTTCTGTCTTAATACTATCAAGCATGGGCAGCATAACACAATGGAGACAGCATGTGATTAAGAGGTACCATGTAACAAGCTTCCATAGATTTGGTTTTTTTTTTTTAATGCCTAAATGCATTACAGAGTTCTCGTGCATTTGTGCACTTGTGCAGCAGCCCGCAGTGAAGATTTTGCTGGCTGTCCCCCACAGGGACAGGCAGTGGCAACTTGGGCTGAACATAAAAAGGAGTGCAAGGTCTTAAAATGTTAATGGTCATTTGCTTCTGGTTTTTAGTATATGACAACTAAATATACTCATCTCAGTAATGAATAACCCAGACTGTTCTGGTTTTGTATGATATTGTTTTCCTAAATCGCTACTGCATTATACTCGTGTGCACACGTGCGCACATACTCTGCTACAAAATTTTCTGCTGTGATCCCCCCAGCTAAAAAGCATTACAGCCACTACTGGCACCAGCAGAGAAGGGAAGGAGGTACAGCATCTTTTTTAACAACAATGCTACGCGAGCTAATAATTAGAATTTGCTATGGTCAGCTTCATTCCAGAACACTTTACTGAAGGGGCATTGGAAGTCTGCCCTTTCTAAAAGATTTTCTCCTGTAAGACTCACACTCATGCAGAAGGCAGATGTGCATCTGTGGTTTTCAGCCTTTCAATAAATAAGTTGCCCACAACTGAAATTTAACAACCTGGAGAAAGCAACAGATGAACCCAGCTTCTAAAGAAGCGAAAGAAATTTTCCTGCTACAAGGATGTCACACACAAAACTACTTGAACAGAACATCTGTTGTCTATAATCTGATGGTAGTCTAGTTTTCGTACTGCACAAAGAGATCCTGAAACATGGGCAGATGTGTGGTTAAAGGCTGTGCACAGGATGGTCCCCATCCTGTACTACACTCTCCCCTCAGAGGGGAGAATAAAACCTGACGCCTACCAGAGTGCCGTCTCACTGTCAGCACACATTTGGACAGCCTAAGACCCTATGGCTTGTTTTATGGAGTACCAGCCTTGTATCAGTCAACCTGAGCCTTTGTCCTTGTGAAATCATGCCAGAAAGCTGCTTGGGCCAGGGACAGATGTCCTTTGTTCCAGAACAGATGCGGCCTTGCTTTGTGCCCTTTCTTTCACGGCCTCCTGGCTGGGGCTGCAGTGGCACCCTGTCCCCTAAATTGCCGTGTCTGACATCTGCCGTAGCGGCGCAGGGGACAGCCCTGCCTCAGATGCAGAGCAGCTGCGTGAGCTGTAAGGGCACTGCTGCTGCGCAACTGCCAGGATCCGCTCGCTGCTGCCGCGGCCGTACGTGTGCGCAGCGGGGGGTATGTGTGTGTGCTCGCCTCCCTGAATGTGTTTCATGACTGCAGGAGGTGACACGTCTGTGATTGAAACCGGTGACACCAGCGCTGAGGATGCAAAGCAGCAGGACGTGGGGAAGCACTGGAGTCGCTGCAGCTGAGTCAGCAAGCCCCAGCCACTCTCGTGCCTGTTTCTCTTACAGCAGTCTGTGCAGCAAGCTTTCCATTACACCACACTTGCTCGGTAAATTAGAAAAGTGCGTTAGAATGGTCTCAGCTCTCCCAAAGTAGAATAAAATATCTGAATTTGCATCCCGAGGCTGGCTATTTCTGCTCTGATCTTTGCAAGCAGAACATCACTTGCATTTCATCCTTCACAAGACCTCAATGACATTCCTACAGAACTCATCAACGGAGGCAAGGATAAAGACATTTAATTCTGCTTCCCCAGAAGAGTAAAGCGTTCTGCTTCTTTACCATCGTTCAGAAAGAAACTCTCTGTCCACAACTCTTAAAAAACCCCTATCCAACAGTGAGCATGGAATCACTATGGCTATGTCTAACCTGACCTTAAGTGTATTGCAGGATGCTGAATCATCCAGACATTCTGTCTTGCAGATTGTCTCCCTACCTTTTCATTTGCGCCAGCAATAAGTAGTGTAGCAACTGGAAAATAAGGCACTTCAAGGAGCTTCAAATCAATCTTTTACTTTTTGCTAAACTCATTTTTAGCCAGATCAATTCCTTGAACCATTCCACTGCCTAATAACAGAACTACCTGGGGTGGGAGAAAGCATGGACTGATGGCCAGCTGGATTTGGACTGGCTTCAGCCATGGTGAAACTGCGTCATCCTTCAAGAAGGGAGGCCTCAACCAAGGCATGACTCATGCAATGACCTGGAAGGCTTAAAAAAGATGTGGTGAGTGATAACAGCAAAGCCTAGGGCAGAAAAAAGGGTGAAGGACGAGCAAGACAGCGTGAAGTAAGGTGGTATGCTTTCTGAGTGGCTGACCCCTTGGTGGAGCGTGTAATGCCTCTCTTTTTCATACACACCATTATTTGGTTGCCTCATGGCTGAGGATTAAGCTCTCTAATTTCCAATCGCTGCCTGGTGCAGCAAGGACTTGCCATGGATGGAGAAGCTATGAAGTTCACATCTATGAAGCTCAAATAGAGAAATACCTTAAGACACCCAGAGGAAGAAAAGCTCCCTGTGAAACCTGAGACAGCTACAAGCATTCATGGAACTGGGGGGAGAGGATCTGAGTCTGCCTTGAAAGGGTGGGGAGAAAATATCACTATTTTCATAGAGAAAATACCTTAATGTCTCTTTGGTCATTGTCAGGAATACCCCTGCAGTTGGAAACTGTGGAGTGATTTAAAACTGTAGAGAAAAAAAAAAATCAGAGACATGTCCCCTGATGTCTCATGTTCTCTTCCTGAAGCACATACGGTAGTCTCAGCTTTTGAAGTTTGGTATCTGTTGTGGTTTAACCCTGGCAGCACCTAAACACCACGCAGCCGCTCGCTCACGCCCCCACCTCCGGTAGGATGGAGAGAATCGGGAGGGCACGAGTAGGAAAACTCATGGGTTGAGATAAAAACAGTTTAATAATTGAAATAAAACAAAGTAGAACAGTGATAGTAACAGTGATAACAACAACAACAACAACAACAACAATATCCAAAGCAGGCGATGCACAATGCAATTGCTCACCACCCACCAAAACTGACGCGTGCCCGAAACGAGAGCCCGTTCCTGGGACCTCAAAGCCCCCCCCACACCCTTAGTTTTTATACTGAAAATGGTATGGTATGGAATACCCCATTGGCCAGCTGGGTCAACCACCCCGGCTATGCCCCCCCCGCCAGCTTCCCATGCACCTGGCAGGGCATGGGAGGCYGAAAAGTGCCCGGTGCAAGCACCACCCAGCAACACCCAAAACATCAATGGGCCATCAACGCTCCTATTATACCAAACCCAAAACACAGCACATCCTCCCCAGCTACTGGGAAGAAAGCTAACTCTGTCCCAGCCGGAACCAGGACAGTACCACATCTTTAATTTGCAGGGAAGTTTCCTGTAAGTTGGGATATGTAAGGGCAAGTGAAAACAATGTTCTCTGGCCTCCAGGGCATCTGAAATAACTCTTGTCTTGGAAAAAAAGAATCATTAAGTTGAAGTGCACAGGCTTCCTCAGAGGCCTCACTCTACAGGGCAAACTCCTTAGAGTCTCCTACCTGAAATGGTGACAGCAGGGGTTTCAAAAATAGTATCCCATCTATTCTGTATCCATCCCATTTCTGTAACAGCTTTTCTCACTGAATTCAGAAATAGCTCCCACCCCAGCACAGCCATTGTACAAAACTGCGTCTTTCTTCCAGGACTTGAAGAGGGACATGTGTCATATCATCAGCCTGGAGATTAGGGCCAGCAGATGAATGTCAAGAGTTAGCCTCCAGTGAAACATTAAGCATCTTTCTCTTCCACAGGCTTCATATCTCTCCCTCAGGACTAGCCATCTCCCAAAGATTATCTTTAATATACAACTTCTTTCAAACAGACTAATCTCCCCCATTGTCTAGACTGCACAATACAGCCTTCAAACAAGAAGTGCAAATGAGAACATTTGTATGCTCTCTTCTCATCCCTCCTRTATGAACAGCCAAGAGACCAACAGGGAATAGAGGCTTAGATCTTGGATTTGGTTTATACGCTGCAATAAAATTGCAATCCAAATTGTAATAATATGACAGGAGAAGGTTTCCTTGGGTATATTCATAGACTCCATAGGCATTTCCTCAGAGATATTCCTTCAAACTCAGGGCAAAGAACTTCCTCCTCAGACAAAGGGTTTTCTATCTTTTCTAGATGACTTGTTGCAGAGGCCTTTCCTTGGCTTGCCACTTGGACTCCGGTTTTCAGACATGACCTCTTTCTTTGAGAAGCCCTCAGAAAGCCTTCGGTGCTGCTGGCATTGACCCCCCGTGGGAAAACCTGTCAGTGCCAAGGAAGAGGAGGCAATGTTCATCATGTGCAACAATTGGGTGGCTCTCAGCCAACAAGAAGTGAGGTCCAAGGGTCATGTACGCCCTGCCCTGCTGCCTATTCTGAAGGAATACTAAAGACCCCCAAAAGACAGCCGTTGCTATAGACTTGTGCTGCAGGTTCTTTGTTGGTGTTTCAAGGATTTTATTTTAAAAATTATTTTTTCTGGCCACAGTTTCCATCTGTTTGTCCTAGAGTTGGTGGATGGTCAATTAACTAGAGTTTGGGGAAATCAGCAGGTTTTTGTTTGCAATCATTCATGCAAATCTTTCTCTGTCTTCAGTCTGAGCTGATTTGCAAAGACAAACAACTAAAATAAACATCGCTATAACACTGCCTGGTTCAGAGTCAACTGAATATCCAGCTCTGGAAGTACTGCGTGATTTTTAGGTAAAAGCATAAATCAGTCCAAATTTACTTCATGTTTGAAAGAGATCCATCACCAGATGGGCCTGCCTTGGAGCCAGGGGCTGATAGAGTTAGACTGCGCTCACACTTCCTTCCCGGGAGCAGCAGCAGCAATAGGACGAGAGGAAATGGCCTCAAGTTGCGCCAGAGGAGGTTTAGATTGGACATTAGGAAAAATTTCTTTCCTGAAAGAGTGGTTAAACATTGGAACAGGCTGCCCAGGGAAGTGGTTGAGTCACCATCCCTGGAGGTATTTAAAAGACGTGTAGATGTGGCGCTTAGGAACATGGTTTAGCGGGCCTGGTGGTGTTGGGTTGACGGTTGGACTCGATGATCTTAGAGGTCTTTTCCAACCTTAATGATTCTATGAATTTCAGTGGAAATACTCACAGAGTAAAAGCTGAACCCTGAGCCTCACAATTTAGTCTTTTGGGTTAACTCCAGTTCCTTGGCTTCCACATTGACTGGTCGGGAGAAAACACCCTTCAAATAGTTCCTGGCTTATTCCCTTGACTTTCCTGCTCCTCACCCCATGCTGTTCGTCTTCAGCTCTGCCAACATGGCTCTTTGCATGGCCAAACTGTAAAACCAATAAGGGGAAGAGTCCAGCTTAAAAAACAAGAGCATGGAAATTTCGGGGAGAGGAGGGAAATAAGGACTTATAACCCACATTGGTTCCCCAAGCCCATTTAGGGTGGGATCCCACCAGCCACTGTGTTAGCCCAACCAMGTGGGGAGCCTGGAAAGGAGAAGGGGAAATAAGGGCAGGCAGAGATGGAGCAAGTCTTGCTGCCGAGCACAATGGCTTGGGAAACCCTGACCTGACCTGACAGGGACAGGAGCTCCATAAGCCAGTGCTGCTGCTGCTGCTGCAGCACCCTTCTGATCATGCCACACCATGGGGCAGCCTGAGAAGCAGATTTAAATCCCTGTGGGCCTTCAAAAGAAGATAAAAAATCTGTAGCTTTGGGGGGAGTGTGTGGAAACAGAGGGTATGTTTCATTGCTCTTCGCGTTTTATGATTAGATACTGATCTAAAGTCCACTGAATTCATGTGAAAGCTGTTACTGAGTGCACTGTTTTGGATCAAGACTTCAGATCAAATATTTTGAAGACTTTACCAATTCTTCCACTGGCTACAAAGCACTGAGAAGGAAGCATGGGAAAAGATACAAAAAAGAGAAAGAAACACAGAGAGACAGAAACAGCTGTACACCAATGAAACAGGATGTTACTGTGAGATGTAGTTTATAATAATTACTTGATCAACATGCTAGGCAAGGGATTTTTTTCCATTTTGAACCAGTAGATGCACAGATGGGGTCTATAATAGAACTGGCATGTGTCTGGATATTTTTTTTTTAAGGCTGCATAATTTTACAACCACTGCTAACATTCATGTGTGTTGATATAATGGTAAAAGTATTCAAACTTCTGAGAATTAACATTGTCAGACTGGCTTCCTGCCCATCAGGTGACACTGAAATTGCAATAGTCCTTGTCTGGAGCAGCAGTAGTGGCTATAGCCAGATTGCGTAGATCCACAAACTGCTTCTAAGTAGTAGTAATAGCAGTAGTAGTAATATGACCAGAAGTAATTTAAAAAATGTAATTTTCCCCATGTTTTCAGCCAGAGGCATGGTGACAGCTACCTTGATGAGGATCAAGCAATAGATCTGCTTCTGAGGCAGAGTTAGAAATGAGCTTTTCCGACTCCTGTTCCAGCGCTCTTGCCATATGCGATACGGTTTCCATGTGAAAGAGAGCATCAGTACAGACTATCCATTTAGGCCACATTGACAAAGCATGTCCAAGAGCATTCCCAAGCGCTCCAACGTGCTCCTCTCCACCAGTTAATGAATGTCCTCTCTGTCCCAAATTTACCACTTCCAGCCACACTCTCCTCAAACCATCACCAGACACGGTCTGGCAGTTAGGATGGCCTAGGGACCTTTCCCAAGAGGTGGTACACCTGTGACAAGCCTATTCTGGAGGTGACGATAGCCCCCCTAGCCCAGAGGTGGGCTGTCCCACATAGGTGGCCAGCTGCTCGGGTTCTTTGTGGCCACAGCCATAGAGGCCACTTCACAAACGCTCCTTCTGATTGCCAGTCCACAGGTTTATTAAGCGGCCAGATTTTCCAAGGCAAGTTTGAGGAGGGATCGTTATCCCTTCCTCATTCACCTCTATCAGTAAGAAGTGAAGAAAATGAATCAAACACCACCATCAGGAATAAAAAGCCTCAGAAAAAGAAATGTACGTCAAGAAATGTGTATTCTGCCTCTCTCCAAGGACAGTGTAGGGAGTACATTTTGTTCTGGGATTTCCACAAGGAAGCAATTAACTCTTGGAGATTAGCAAATAAATATGAGTCAAGATTTTACAATTTGGATGTGTTAGAAAAGATCAGCACTAGGGAAACTCACACAAACACGCTTTCAAAATTCCTCTAGTGCTATCAATTCAGCTGAACATCACCAGTTCACACGAAGTATAGGGGGCCCCCTAAGCAACTCAGCACCTTTGAAATACTTATTTAAAAGTCCAGCTGTAGAAGGAAAAGCCTAGCCTTAACATATGTATCTATCAGAGACCCATACATAAAACATTACACTAAAAGAAGCTATTCCAGTGTTTGGTCACTCATAAGACTGGTCCAAACTATTCTGCAAAAATATTGGAGGATGTGTCCTGATCCCTGGGATACAACCCAGGATAATGCTAATCTGATCAAATCACAAGCACTTAAGCAATAAAACTGCAGAGTTTTATTGGTCTTTATTACTGCACAAGTCTTAAAATCTCTGACATGTAATATGACATCTAAAAGACTCTTGATACCTGCTTTTAAAAGCATAGCAAACTGAGACAGGAAAGTAATCGAGTAGAATGTAGTAATAATTGAAGTAACCATAATCCAACTAACTAATAATCAAGAGCCTCTCTGAAGGGCTTCCTATTTTGGATGGGTTCTGCTGATCCCTTTWGTTTGTTTGATTTTATCAGCAACGTCAGTGAATCAACAGCCCTAAGAGCTGAGGCAGTACAGGCACCACTGCATGGCACCGCACCAACATGAACATTACTGCTCCAAAATGAGTTGCAAATTCTGGGACATCAGGTGAACAAAACCCACCACCACCAGACAACAAAACTACAGAATTCAAGCTCTGGAGCAGCTAGCATGAAGAAAGCAACGCTGTGCCAGTAGAGCCATAGATTTTTTTCCARTATGCTTGTCATTCGGATTATTGCCTCCTCAACTGCTGGTAGCTGAATTCCCATCTCACAAAAGCTTTTTGGAGGAGAATCCCTCAGAGATAGTCTGCTTTCCAATTTTTTTCTTCATTTCTTTAGCTCTGTGGAAGGCCCACCCACAAATTTGGCTCCCTATTGCAGCTCTCTATTCTGTTTAAGTTCTTTTCTTGCTCAGTTATTTGCAGCTTCCAATTAGAGCAAAATGTCTGCAGGGCTCTTATTAATTAAAAAAAAAAAAAATAAAGAAAGAAAGAAAAATCTTCATCTCAATGCTGAAACCAAATTTGGAAAGCTACAAATATTTCAAAATACATCCTACCTTTTTTTGTTTGCTTGTTTTTTTGTTCTCTGTCCCAACTACCTCCAAACTCATTACCTACGATGGAAAAAAGCATAAGAAATACACCATCATCTATAGCAGCAATTCTCAGTTTGAAGTTTGTGAACCACCATATATCCATGATGCTTTTCCTCAAGAGATGCCAGAGTGGTCCTCAGGGGGAAAGGGTTGCAGCCATGCTAATGCTGTTACAGCGCAAACTGTAAGGACTGTGTGACCATCTTTTTGGCATTATAAAATGCTTTTGTATAGGATGGGAGTTTTTACTTGAGTAACAAGTCCCTGTGATAACTCATGAAAACACCTCATAGTTCCATGAAAGGATATAACCAGAAATAACACCTGCATTCTAGGCTACCTTCTTCAGGTTCTGCCTGACACTTAGACTGCGTAAGCCTTTAACTGTTTTTTATAATACATGTTTCCTGTCTCCAATCCCGCCTCTGGTAGTGGTACCTGCATTAATTGATGTCTCATTATAATACTGTTACCTCAAAACTTTTTATGGCACAGTTGTCTCGTAGCCTTGGAAAACACTGTCTTCATTGCACTGCCATTTTATTGCACTTAATGCAATTATAAAATAGCATATACATCTGTTAAATATTATTATTAGTGAAGTAATAAATCCCCTGTAGCATAAGCAACAAAATTTTTTATAGAAAGCATATTTATCTTTTGACACTTTATTATATTGACTCATGAAAAATAGAAGCAATACCCTCATTATTTATCCAGTCTAACTTGAACAATGCTCTAGCCAGTTCCTTCCAGGAAGAAAGGATGTTGAATATTTGATATATGTGACCAGTGAAGTCTTCAGTGACCTCTTCTAGTATTCTGTATTGTTAAAAATCATTGAACCTTACAGAGGAAGAGGAACAGGGGCTTTAAGAGTTGTCATGCATTTAAGATAGTTTCACAAAGCCATTAAGTTTCTTGAAGGAAACAGGTAACTTAAACTGTTAAGGAACTTTAACAAAAGCATGGGTAAAAGTCACCATCCAAAACAAAGGGTCATGAGAAACTGCTCGGGGGGTTGAACTCTGTGCTTCAGCGGGATTCCCTGGGTACTATTTTATGTTTGTTAGAAAGAGACAACAGGAACACTTCTGGATTTACCTCTCATCCTCACCATTAAAATTTCAAATTACTACAATAACCTTGTTTTTTCTCTATCTCAGCCCCTCAGCAAATCTGCTGGCTGCTAAAAACAATGTAGAAACRGATCTAAAACGCAATGAGCTCTAGGGGCATCACTTCCACCACAGCTGAGATGCAGGCTCTTTCCATCCAGACCCTAAGAGAGTAACAGTGGACAGTGCTTGTAAATGGGATTTTGGCTTGGGCTCTCCTGCCATCCAAAAGGGTCAGGCAAAAAGAAATTAATGCTCACATGAACACAAGTGAAAAAGCTGGGATCATAATTCAGTATTAACTAAAACACTAGGTTTACCCTTTCCCCCATCCCAGCACTGCTCTGTGCAGCCAGTGCTCACTGCCTTTCCCCAGCACTCAGCAGTTCACGGTCCCTCCTGCTGGCACATCCCAGCTCAGCTGTTGCTGTGGTAGATTGTGAAATTCGCCCTCAGAGCAACCTTAGGCATGCTACTGCACCCAGTACTTACTTCTACAGTAACTGTGCCAGCTCAAAAGCGCTTTGCAGTTTTGCTGCGAGGCACGGCGAGAGAGGCAGCAGAGCGCAGAAGGGAAAATTCCAGCTGCGGTTGTGTTTCCCCTTCCCTCCCTTCCTGCCCCACAATAGCTTCACTGTCAGAAACAACAACAAACTGCGGGACCGCATTCGTGCTGATCCCCAAGTGCAGTTCCTGCCAATTTCAACCCCTCGTCGTACAGATAATTTTCTTCAGCATGTTTAACTAGCTCCAAGCCCCTATGCCCATCTAAAAAAGCAATATCAATTATTAATAAATGATAATACATAATTAATAGCAATACTCAGAAGCAGTTCTGCCTTGCACTGCTCTGGCTACTAGCTAATCAAGCTTTACACTGAAGCATGCTAGAAGATTAATTTTAACATTATGCTACCATTTAAGGGATATTTCACCATATATTTCTAGGGCAACTGAAAGGCAACAACTCCATTTGTGGAGTCCAGTACTGGCCAGGTGTATCCATGCTACAATACATAAATACATTTATTAGCCCAATGACATAGAAAATTGTATGAATTATACAATGTGGTCAGAGACAGACTTTCTCAGAGCTATAAATGGTCCAGGTGAGGGCTGAGTAATGCTAATGAGACAGCAGTGCACACATACACGAACTGCCGTTTGCCTCTGGGTCTAGAATAACTGTCCGGCCGCTCTCCCTTTCCCTTCAGAGCGCTTTCCCAACACACGCCATTACAGCTAGTAGCACTGTCCCCATTCTGCAGAGGAGGATGAAGCATGGGTAGGTAGAGCAGCTGGCCAGCCGTTCACTGGCAGAGCCAAGAAGAGCAGCCAGGTCCCTCAAGCTCTGCAGCCACATCCTATTGAGTCAGCCACATGCGAGGGAGCACCTCACTAAAATAAGGGGAACGTTGCTTTGGTAGAGCTTCCTACACAAGTATGGCAGGAAAAGACTTTGGGTCCCGATCCTGTCTGCTCAGGAGCTTTCTCAAGCACTGTGCTCATTTCAGAAGAATTTACTGAAAGGATTTGTAATTCATTATCGGCCTTCGCAGCTTTCAGCATTAACTACTGCAGTTCTCAAAACCACAAAATAAATTAAATGCAGATGAGCAAGACCAGAGCCACAGATCATGAAAGAACCCAGCAGCAGAAGAAAAGAGAGTTACATAGAAAAGAGCCGTTCAAAGACATTCAAATCATGTCAGTGCCCACTAAAAAATGACAGCAGGGGCCTTCTTTGGCAGGTAGGAACTGTGCTTGGAGTAGCATTTCACAAGGGAGRAGGTTTATTTATGAATTTGATTTTGTTTGGAGACTTTTAGCTTGACTTTTGGGGCAGGTAAATCTGGGACACGGGGCAGAACATCGTATCATTTTCTGGAAGAAAGGTTGTACATATCAAAGCAGGCACGTTATCACTACAATTTGCTTAATACGTCTATTCCCCTATACCTAAGAGTAAGTAAGGGTCTGTTTCTACACTTAGCAGAAAGAAACAGCAAAGGCACAGCAGAAGTGGTAGTGAGGGCACTACGCTGTATGGAACAGCAGTGATCCAGGCCTGGCTGATAGGTTTGCATGGATTTTAACCCTCTTTTGTCCTTCTGCTCCCCTCCCAGGCTGGAACAGGGAACTATTTTGGCAGCACTGTTATATTCGGCCTGTTTGTATTGTTCCACTTTTGTTCACCTCTAGATTTTGCTTGGAAAGGAAGAGATTTTTAGAGCATCACAGAAAATTAATCTGGGCCTTTTTACAGAGCATATTGTAGCCAAATTCAGACTCCTGCGTAGCAATAGATGTACAACAACTTGTTTTGAAGTCAACTCTCGAATTTTTCAAAGCACAAAAAGCATTTCCCTCTCCTGCTGGGAGTAAGGCTACATATTGCTGATCACAGTGACTTCTCACAGTGATCACTTCCAGAGGCAATAAAATAAACTGCATTTCAGCGTTTGCTGACCATAAGGCTTTAACAGTTTCAGCCATAAGCAAGCAACGTCTTTTCTTTACTGTCATAGATGTGTGCATTTCAGTTGTAAACTCTTAATAAACACTTATTCCTGTACCTTTTCCTGTTACGTTTCTCAAATGCTTTGAGCAGAAGACTTACTTCTGTACCTCTACAGCTGATCCAAATGGCTTTAAAGCTCTCAACACACTTGTCACCTTTGAAGCCTCATTTAACTGTCCAGGCTCTTCCTACATGTCAAGCACAGATTTGAATCCTGAGACAGACACTATAAATTTTTGGAGATCCATTTCCACTACAGTCAGACATGGCAAAAACCACTCTGTACTAGAACTAATCTTATGAAGCTTCCTTCACTTCAGCCTAAGCAGCCTGTGCAGCCTGCAATAGCTCAGACATCTAAACAGTGCTGTTTTTTAAATTTCTACACTGAAAAACTTTTACAAAAATCTTGCCTCCTTTCCATCTCTCATTTTTCTCCTTGCACCAAATTGGCTAGCTCATGGCTGCCTTCTGATGTGCCGTATTAAAGGGAAGAAGTACTAGTACAGAGCTCCTTTTCACATTAGGCAAAAAGAATCAGTGCATATGCCGTATTTTTCTTGGAGTTTCTTTATCTTATAAAACATGCATATTATTTTGCATACACACACCAGCAGTCCCAAACTTCTACTACTAATGACAGCAATCTGACCTATAATCTTTAGCCCAGTTACCTCTGAACTCATGTAGTCTTAATCATCGCCCTCCCTTCCCCTGATAATAGACTCAACTAACATAGCTGCACTCATTCTTCTAGCTGCACCTTGCAAACCCGGGCTCAAAGTCTGGCAGGAGCTTGTTCCCAGCAATGGCATCAGGCTACAATGCAAAAGATGCCTCAGGAGTCCCAGATGCACTACCCGAGCCCTGGAGAACATCTGGGGTTACAGTGGGTGGAATTTCACAATTTTTCCCTTTGCCACATTGTAAAGCCATCGCCTACTCTGAAATGTACGGTACTTGCAAACTGCTTTTGCCAGGGGTTAAACATTTTTATTCACAACACCACAAAGACTTCTCTGTGCAACAGTGCCAGAAATGTCTAGGAATTCTGCTTGGCTTCATTTATATCTCTCTGGATGTCGTGCGTATTATATTTTCATACATTAAGTATTTCTATAGAATTTATCATTATCCATAATGGTTTCCAGGAGAATCGCTGGCTCAGCTTTAAGAGTGAATAGCTTCATCTTTAGTTTAGCACTTCTGTCAGGCTAGGATCAAATCCAGACACTCTTTCAATTTTTCTTTCAGTGGATCATCTACACTTAATCTTAGCCTCTGACAAACGGGATTAAGAAAACTCTCTATTTTTGTTCAAGGTCCCAAACCCATATAAAAACACTATAATTTACTACATAATGGCAGCTCTTTCAAGGCATAAGTATAAGTAGCAATAACAATCGTGCCTTTTTTGAGAAGTTCTTGTTTCCGGAGGTAAAAAACACACAGCTGAAGTGGCGTGTGCATGACCTTCACATGCCTGATCTCCACAATGCACTGAAAATCCTGCTGCAGAACAGGAGGATCAACACAGTCCCTTCTCATCTGGAAAACTGAATGAGATTACATAGAACAGCAACAATTTTTCACCTGATCCCTCCTGCAAATGAGGTTTACTAAATTGCCTTGGAGATTTCAGAGGGCAAATTCACCCACTCAGTTGCAGGAGTTATGGCGGAGTTCAGTCTGGTTTCAGTACKGTGAACGGCTTTTGAGTACTGCTGAGGTTACGGTGTGTGCAGAGGTAATGAGATGAAATCACAGATTAGGGAAGGCTTCATTTGCTAAGATATTTTAACAAAAATAGAATATTCCTAAGAGTCTAGTACATTTTATTAGTTTAGCTGGTGAAAAAGAAAAAAAAACAACCAAAAAACCCCAAATTATTTTCCATGGAGACTTTAAACAAGGCGAGGAAGGGGTTTCTGAAGTTAAATGGTTTGTTTTCAATTTAACAAACAAAAAGATTTTCTGCCGTAAAGACTTTTGAATGAAACATTTTCATTTTTAGTGAAAAATCCCTTTTTGGCCAAAATTAAAATTCCAACTGAGAGGGGGGGAAAAAAAGGTTTTGAACAACTTCTGCAAATATTCCGGGGAAGCTTTGCCTGCTGGTACAGCCATGGCAAGCTAGAAGACAGTATACACTGGATGTTTTAAAAAACATACATTTAAATTTCCCTKTTCTGACTTCCTTTACTGTTGAGCTTGCAGAAACAACAGGCCGAGGGGATGAGACACTGCTGTGAAGCATGTCTGTGCTCCTCGTGGGCTGGCTTAGTCCACATCTCCCCACTCGGTCCCTGAACCAGACTGCAGCGGCTCCAGAAGGATTCTCAGGCACGGCATTGTGGTGTTTTTTCCTCCACACTGAAGTAACGACAATTTGTATAAATCATTTTTTCCTCTATTCCCCCACTGTTCCCGCAAAGAGCTGCAAACAGAACTTGTTTATCTGAGCACTGTGTTGGAATGGTGAACATAGACCTAAAGAAAAGGGGGCAGGGAAAAGGGCAATATTTTTTGTTTGTTTGAAAGGTTGGGTGAACTCTGAAATATAGAAAGTACTTGTTATAATGATTTCTTTAGTACGTGAGGTTTTAACCTAAGAAACTTTAAATAAACAAAGAGCTTTATACGGGGATAAGCAGCCTCTGAATAACGTTCCAGCAGGGAATGTTTCAGTGAGCCACAGAGAAATGAGCATAATAAGAGTTAAATTGCTCCTGCTCCAACAGTAGATTTTTCTTAAAATAAATGCAATGAAAGCACCATCCCCTGAGTATCATTTGGTACTCTGGAGCCAAAATCCTCTCTTATTTACACATAAATCTAGGGGCCTTATTCACAGGGTACCAGTTGCCTTGACTCATTTCCCAAGGCATGCTCTCTCCATCATCCCAGGTACAACCCAACATCTGCAGTCAGGCTGTGGATCTCAGTGGACATATTCCAGAGATATATCAGGATAACCACATTCAGAGTTTAATTCTCATACTTATGGCTAATGAAAGCCCGATGTTGCAGAGGTTTATGTACCAGCAGAGGCCAGCAATATCTGAACAGGGGTAGCTTAAATTACCATGTACAACAGCGTTCAGACCCCTTTTACAGCAATAAGGAAAAAAAAAAAGCCATTTGAATCTGACTCAAGAAAGGCAAGGTTATTACTCATATCCCAAGGAGATACGGTGTGTGTGATGAACTGAAAATGCCATTAGAGAAGAACAGATTCCTGTTATGATAGGCCAAGTAAGCCCTGGTTTCACTGGTACACTGTTAATTACACGTTCACTCTTTCACGTAATGAAAAAAAGTCTCATGTAGTGTGTACAAAAGGGGCTTGCACATTTGCATATAATGAAACCAGCAATGACAAATGTCAGCAGTACCATACACTGATACCATGAATAATGCATAACACAGAATTGTGGAGCTAAAAGCAGAGAAATAATCAAAGCCGTTGATCTTCCCCCACCCCCCGTCTCTACAGGCAGATAAAGTCTAATTTTCTGAGCACTTCAAACCCAAATGGTTTCAAGGATTCTGTTTCAGACAGAGGAAACTGATGAATGGTCATGGCAGCTTTCACTTTTAGAGCATCAGTTCAGGTCTGGTCAGTCAAGTATTATCTACCAGCTTACATATCTGCTGCCCACAGCACTACCTAGGACCCTGTTTGGCCATCCCCAGCAAAGGCCAGGATTTACCTGGTTGTTTCCCTCCAGGAGCAGCGTCTTCATAAAGATGGTGGGACTGATGAGAGGAAATGTGGAGAGTCACCACTCCCTGCTGTATTTACTTTGGTTTCTAAGATTTTTCCATGTCAGCTGGAAGCCTCCTGAAAGGCTGCTTTAGCGCAATAACGGAGGATGGAGAAGCAACCCTCATGTTCTGCTCATATTCAGCCATGCTATATCCTCAAACAATACCGGCTGGGTTACTKAGCTGCGCTTTCTGACAGCCTGGCTGGGCAGATGGTACCCAAAAACTGCCAGATCAGAAGTTAATATTTCCCCACTGGCTATAGGAAGCACTGCAATTGCCCAAGCTGAGGGTTTGCTTTGGTAATCATTTGATTAAATAAGCAGGTGCCCATTGACTTCAGAAGGCACCATGCTCCTACAGAGGAGTCAGCGTACCCAGCTCTGCCGGGGGAGAAACAGAAACACCCCACGGGGAAGGGGAATACTGAGGAAAGCTGGGGGAGAGGGGCATTGCCGGTCTGCAAGGATATCTAGGAAGAGACTTCAAGTTGAGCAGTTCAGTAAAATGCTTTCCTCTGTTGTGACTAGTATTTAAACCAGAATTTGAATAAAATCTGACCTGAATGAGGCAGCACTGATCTAATTCTCCACTGACAACACCTCGCACAATCACGCAAACAAGGAAGGTCACCACCTCTTCACAGCTGTCTCAAGACTAGAATAGGAGGGAGATACCATTTAGTTCACAGCCAAAGCACATTCACTTCATGGGAAGTTGTAGACTTTTTATTCAACATCATCTTACACTGCTGGTTATCTCCATCACCTATGTTCTCCACTACACAGTTTTTTAATATATGTGCAAGCATGTATACATTATGTAGCTTTTAATTACTGGTTCACTCTCCTACCAGTGTACAGTACCACCTCTCTCTCTTCCTACAAAGAAATCCACATTAAGAGTCCCAATGGGATTTTTAATCATGTTTCCACTGCACTATACACAATGATAGACTTCTTAATCATTGATCATGTGCTGTTTAATCCATAAGAACCTAGTCTTGTTCCCCCCACAGAAAAGATGTTATCTGGAAATGCAGTAACATTTTAATACAATTTAATTTCTCTGTGGTTCTGGGTGTCACATTGATACCTATCTTGCAAACATCATTTGCTGCATAGATCTGTGTCATTTTGTCCCACCTGAACAATTCTTCCTATAGAATTAAAATGATGGGTTTAAGTGAAAAAGACTGAACTATAACACGCAATGCAAGGGGAGCAATTTTTTTTTAAAAAAAAAAACAAAAAACAAAAAACAAAAAACAAACAACAAACAAACAACAAGGAAAGTAGGAAAGTCCAGGGAAGAGGGCAGGTTATTTTTAATACAGAATCATGTGAAACAAGAGTATTGGGTCTGGAAAGCCAAAAATCTTTGCCCAATGCAGATAAACAGTGAGACAGGGTCGTTGGCAGCATGAGACAGGATGCTCCAGGAAGCTTGCTTGCTTCCACAAACATCATCACAGACCACATAACAAGAGCCTTTATATATTAAAATGCAACATTCTTATGCATGCATGTGCAAACACAATGGAGTACTGAGAGACTGTCTATTCAATGGGCATTGCCATACTATTTATGTACGCATGCATGGGCAAAGCTAATGAAATGCAGAGACAACTTGGTTTATTGTATGACCAGTAACAGTATATGCAAAAGAAACAGATTTTTAAGAGACTGTTAATTCAGTCCTCTGAGAACTTGTTTCTTCCTGGCATCAAAAGACATACCAGCTACCTAGAGACAGCAGTCCAGTAAAAAATTCAAGCCTATGCTTAATTCCAGGTTTATGCCAATGTGCTGCAAGTCCAGTTACAATCAGAAACTAAAAATTCAGATGGTACTTAAGAATGTTTTCCTTAATCAGGGCCTTGTTTTCTGTCAAACATGTTTCCATTGTCTCTTGCTGAGGTCAAATATCAGTATAACTATGCTACAAAGGTTTTCTTTTTTTTCCGGAGAAGAAAATCAAACATTTTTTTCTTTCTTCTTGCAAAACTGCTAAAATTCCAGAGAGAAAGAAAGAAACTGTTGATGTACCAAGAACAAGTGAGACAAGTATGAGCCAAAGAAGGAAATACTGGATTAGACTATCTGAAGAGCGTGAAATGATGCTTAGCAACCAGCTGAGGACTTGCATCCTCCCAGATGCCAAAACAAACTGGCCCAGAACAGAATATTCATTTCCCACTTTTCAGCAAATAACACTTCTACCATTCCTAGTTTTCAAATGGAAACTCTACATTCCCTCCCCACTGCATATTTTTAAACAAATAAGTAATAGCAAAGACCAAAAACATTGCAAAAAATCTGCATTAAACCCAGAGAAAATAGAATAGAATAGAATATTTCAGTTGGAAGGGACCTACAMTGATCCTCTAGTCCAACTGCCTGAATGTAATTTAATATACACTGCATAGCACTAAGGACCTTGAGGAATTTGATCTTTTAGCATAGTTCTAGCACTCTGCAGCAATTAAGTACTGGGCATGTCTGCAAGGCAGAAAGAGCTCTGTAGAGAAGCAGAGGAGTCACATATTTTGAGGACATGCTTGTCACTTCAGGGGTTGGGATTTAATACCATGTGCCTCAGCTTTTACCACTGTAAGTTGTAAACCAACTTTCTTTCTAGAAAACATATTACCTGCAGTTGGGTCCCCAAACTGTGCTATGTGTAGTACTGAAGGGACACAGGCCCCTTCAAAGTGGCAAATAGTCTGACAGTAGAGGCACCATCGCCATTCTGCTACCACTGATGGTGTATTTACACATGTACCTCATTTGGCAGCTGCTCGCTGTTTACTTTGGAATTGTTTCTTATCCAGACAGGTTGTTACAGGTTCAGCACAAGTAAGAAAAAAGGGACTGACTGGAAATTAAGCCCAAAATACTCAAAACTAACCTTATGTTGCACCTCCTTGCAACTGTACTTACGACATCAACACGGTTAGGCAAACTAAGCTGAGAGGGAACAGGAGCAAAGCTGCAGCAGCTCCTAATCTCTTTGGGTCCCCCCAGGCTTTGCTGTCTGTAGAGGCAAGTGTGTCTCACTCCCAAAAGCTTTGGATCAGAAAGCCTGAGCTTGAAACTGAACTACTTTAAATCCCACTGTTCCAGGGTGATAATTCATACTACCCTTCAGGTCAGGAAGCAAATTGGTTGCTGCATGCTACTTAAAACTTCTTTTTAAGATCAGGAGAAGAGGCAGTGAAATGATATTCATACAACCTTCTATTCTAGTTAACCAAAAGTGAGAGTTGGCAAAACCAAAGACAGTTAAGACCAGCTTGCTGTTGGCCTGTGCTGCAGAGTTGTCTTCTGCACTGTTTTGCCTGGGTAGAACATTACCCTGCTTACATGACAACAGATGCAGGTCAGCAAGGTCTCCGAGTTGCATCTACCCCGGCTTTCAGTCCATCACCACGCTTATCCCTCAGTGCATCAGCACGAGAGCAAATGCCTCACATGTATGTGGTGTGAAAATTGGGCTACTCTGATGCAGCCTATCCTGCTGCCATGACCTGATGGAGTCGAAGCTTGGCATCCTGCTTCACTGACTTTGARGGCAGAGTTTGGAAGCAGGGCTGCTAAAGTAACTGTGAACACCCAGGAATATAGTTCTGCTAATGCAAACTTACAAAAGCTAACAAGAACCTCCAAGATACATTTTCCATTTGGCCTGCACAGCCACAGTGGATACTCTCAAACTACTGCAGCTGGATAGGTGAGTTATGATGCACCAGGAACAGCTCTCCAAGGAGAAACCCAGAAGAGCAATTATAACAAGGTTACTGAACACTATGAATGAACCATCAGGGGCTTTTCAGAGAGGTGGCTGTATCATGTCTGTCTCTGGCTTGCATTATCCATTTCTCAGGTTAATGAGAATGACAGAGTTCCTCCATCCAGAGTTGTTCAGGACTACATTACACCTCTTAAGAAAATGCGCACTTCCAAATGCTGCAAGAACAGCTCAAACATCTGGACGGATCTTGTACCTTGAAAGTCAGTAAACTGGAGTGGCATCCTGAACTTTCTTTAGGGGTGCTTTCCACTTCCAGGTGAACTGGTCAGGTTTTTCCACCATGTCAGATCAGCACAAGCTTTGGCAGTTCTTTTTAAAAAGCTTTTCCTGCTACTAGTTTTAAATCCTGTATCTTCTTCTGCTTGATACAGTAAAATTTCTCATCTTCTCATCCTCACCTAAAACTCCCCTTTCTGTTCCAGATAGTTAGTTATTCCTGCTCCGTACTTTACATTTTCAGAGTGAACCCGTTTTTAAGTCCCTCCATCAATAAGAAGGGAGGGAGTAAGTTTGGTGACAAGAGGACTTAATAGGCTGCCATCTGGAAATCAGATTTCAGAGACTTCAACAGTAAATAAAGAGATCTGCAACTTGTACAGTTATTTGAATTAAAACTCACTTGGATATCAAAACACCCCTCTCCTTTGGAGGGTTAAGTTCCCAAGCTCACTCCCTCACAAATCAGTGCCATCTAGGGCAACGGGCTGGTTGGTTGGTTTTTCATGCCAGGAAGGAAGCAAATTCAACCTTGCACATTTAGACATTTTCAGTTGTTTATGAGTAAACTGTGAATTAAAGCCATATTTGTGATGCAGGCCAAATCACATAACAGCTATCAAAACTACATTCTTTTCTCCAGGGCTACTAAATGTAGCATGACAACCGCATTGACCCACTGGTAAGATTCAGGTGAAAGTCTAGAGTTTTCAAATACTAAAGCCCTTTCCACAATAAGTGTGTGGAGTTGTAACATTTTCTACAAAGCCCATCTGACATAATCAGATTTTGTTTTTTTTAAAGTGTAAAGAGCTCCCTCACTCTCTGGAATTCTGCTTGTTCATCTCCCGTGATAAGCGTGCAAAACAGTTCAGTGGTGCTAATCTGATCAGCAACACAACAGATGCCAAACCATAGTGGATGCTCCATACCAAAAGATTTCAAAATCATTTTCCATTGGCTCTCACAAGAGACACTGTAACAGCAAATAGAAAACTTGAAGGATAGAACCAGAATTCATCCCCCGCAAAAGGTTATCTCCTTAAGAGATGCATAGTAGAAATTCTAGAGAAGATTCTTTTTAAACATAGCAGAGATGACAGTTTTAGATCAGTGAGAGGAGCTCATAATCTTGCTACTGCTTATCCTAAATGTTATTAGCTGGTGTGCTTTCCTGTGAAATACTGGACATGCAGTGGATGATCTGTGGGAGTCCACCTGGAAGAAGTTCACTTTTCTTGTCTGCTTTTACTGGATGATATTGGAGAAGGCTCACCACATCGCTGGATCAGGCCCTAGGATCATTTACTGTATTACACTAAAACTGACTGCTGAGCCTCATTTTCCATCCTTTTGCATTCATGTCATGAAAAATGGGTTTAAGTGTCCCAGATGTGTTGCAGAGCAACAGAGCCTCAAGGCTTCTGCATTTGCCTACCAGAACCAGCTGTTCCACCACAGCTCTTTCCAGCAGTGTTGACTGCAGCAGTTTTCCTGGTGTTACTTTGCTTCACTAGTTCTCAGCCCTATTTGAGATCACACATACAGAAACTTCTTTCTTTTTGGCTCTAGAGGTTTTTTCCTTCTCTTCTGATATTTTTCTCTGCAATATCTTAATTTCGCAACGTATTCAGGGAGATGCCTTAGGAAGTCTGTGTGAAGGGGCAGAATTAATAAGACTAGCTTATGCAATAAGAGATATTAAAAATTCAAAGTTTTTTTTATTACACATTTCAGTAGAAGCCTGTGTCAAATTCTACTAGTAAATGGCTATGGTCAGACACACGCGCTAGCTGAATAGTAAGAATCATTACGACCTATCTAATAAGGATTTATGCTGCATTGACTGGAATGTAACAAATCCTAGACACATGGAGGCCATACGTGGAGGAGAGGGATGTGAATCCTTCCAGGCGCATATAAGCCAGAGATTAATGCAAGTGCTAGTGTATACATAAGAACAAATTTGTCCCACTTTCTCCATTCTGCCATTGGTATCAGTGCCTAGATTGTCCAAAACCTCAACAAATTACAGAGCAGAAGATTTATAACTCTCTAAGAATCTCTGTGCTGGAAGCATTACTGCAAATCACGTTGCTAAAATAAAGCAAATACTTAGAAAAAGTTAGATTTTCTTTCTTTTTTTCTCTAAGAGAGCAGCTTGCTTATTTAATATTATTATTAGCCCTTTTATTATTCATTTCTGGAACCCTATTTATTTTTAACTAGGCAAAAGATCACCAGTGCTTTTTCCAGACCAGGAGAAAGACTCCATAAATAAGGAAGGGGAGGGAGAAAAGAGCTCTGTTAGATGTGAAGCATCTGCTGTTCCCAGGGAGGTATGTGGTTTTGGGACTGGCTTCACGGATGGGCTCCAAAAACACCGGGAGTTAGGTTGCAGGGTAAACTTCTATATCCAGATGAGATGCAGTATTGCTTCTCCTTCATCACTCAAAACCAAACACTGTGTTATGCTTTTAAATCCCTGCAAAACATTTCTACTTCCCTTGGTATTATACCTCATGTATTTTGGTAACTCTTGACAACCACCACCACAAAAAAAAAAAAAAAACAACCTACTTTTAAGTAGGCTTATGAGTAAAACACAAATTTTTCTTCCATGTTATGCTTGCAAGGGGGGACTGTAATTACTGCTTCACAAGTGCCATGACACACAGGCTAGTTTTGGCAGCTTTAACCTGTCTTCCACGGATTGCTGAAAAACTCAGATCCCCCATTTGCCTAAAGCCTGCTAATGATTAACTGCTGTGCTACAGAAGGCAGGTCTTAAAAGATATCTATCTGATCTACACTAATAGGACCTTTTGCTGGAGTAACTACTTCAGCCTATGCAGCCAGCAGAGCATCCCTAGTGTGGATGTAACTTAACAGCAGCGGAACCACTGTATTTGACAACCCTTCTGAAAGTCACCCTATAACTATATAATAGTTACATTGGTGTAACTGCATTGGTATTAGGAGATTTTCCTAGCCTGGCTCCACTAGCCAGACATCACACCTTTTCATATCCCTGGCTGATATTGCTGTGCCAACAGAAGTCTGCAACATAGATCGGGCTATAAATCTCCCTGCTGTGTGGCTCTCCAAAGGGATTTGTTCATGTCAAACAGCACAGCTATATTTACAGCACGTAAAGGGATTTATAAATAACCATCCTTACCTGACACCATCCTTTATTAGACAGGGAATTGCGATTCTGTAGCAGAGGCCCAGACACTCCAGTGGAGACCATCAGTCTCTTCACTTACACCAGTGCAGAAACAGTGCAAGCCCACTAATTTCTTTGAATATGACCCAAATTTACACCAGTGCAAGAGCAGAAGACAACTTGGCTTTAAATCCAATGCTGCTGCAGTGTTTGGTGCTAGTGATGTCGAATTCTGAACTACTTTCCATTAAGGTGATTGGGTTGGGTGGTTTGCAGCTGGACCTAAGTTACATCTTCATCTGAAGATGTGTTGGGTTTTTTACTTAAATTATCCAAGCGTTTAGGATTTTTGCCTCATGCTAATGAAGACAAATTGCTTTGCAGTTGCCATATGATTTAGAAAAATGAATTAAAGATTACAATGGAAATTTGCATCAACATTTCTTTTCATTGTCATGATTTATACCAGCTGCAGACCTGACCTCAACAACCCATACTGATGTACACAGTGCAAGTCAAACTGCACAACACAATGCCATTTCTCACAGTCCCAAGCCTCCTTCTAGCAGCACTGTATTTCTCATACTCTCTTGGGAGACTCATCAGTGACAAAGTTTGGGGTATATATTAGTTTCTTCTGATTCTGTGGGCTTCCTACTACTTCTGCCGCATACACACAGTGGTAGGATGAAACTGGTCCCTTACATTTGTTGTCAGCACTGAGGAAACCATTAAGCCACATGCCCTTCACACTTCCCAGACCTGCTTAGTAGTTCCCAATTTTTTTTTTTTTTAAGTTGTCACTGCATGGAGAAGTGTTTAAATTGTTCTCTCCTTTCCTGGATGGCAGCCAGCACAACACACAATTTCAGGCAGGGTCAATGCAGAGCCAACACTCTGCCTAACAGTGTGAAAGCACTTCATGAAAAGAAAATAAAAAAAGAAGGAAATTACTTATTGCTAATGGCTTAATACCTTCTGCTTTTTAGCAAATGACACCATAACCAAACCCAGGAGTGTGTACGTCAGAAGGCGAAGGCAAATCCAAAGCGAACCTGTGAGATTTACCTTCTGACATGCGCGTGCTCTTCATTCCGCTACCTAGTATGCAAAGCACAGCACCGGAGCTAACAATATCATGACCTGAAATGAGCAGAGAAAGATCCCGAGGGTGAAAGACAGGGTGTGGGGATGGGGGGTGGGTGATGAAGGCTGTAGAGCTACATTTCTCATAGTCTGAGCAATTTGCTTTAGCATTTTGACTGCGTTGTCATTGTGTTACCCATGCCTGAGTCACAGCAGGGCTTATTTGTTTTTATCCCTGTTCTGATTTAGTTAGAGCAGCACATAAAAGACAGTGGGATTTGTGAAAAGGGTGAGATTATACAACTATCCGCCTATGGAGATTTACCAATTCATGTGTGTACAGTCATTCATTAAGGTCATGCAAACTGTAAAGCTGGAATGATACGCCTTTAAAAGGATTTAGTTCTTTTTCCTCGACGAGGAAAAAAACCACAGCCTTCCAGCAAATCTACCTGAGGATGATTTGCCTCACTCACCACTTGCACGTTGGAATAACTGCCATTTCTACTACACAGCTCTCAAGCATCATCAGCTAGGTCTTCAACCAGCACTTTTACTCAAACTCCACTTGTCATCTCAAACTCCTCTCCCAGCCACAAAGCAATTGGGTATTTCTCTCAAAAATCTCAAATGCTGTTAATGGCAGCCCCAAGTAGCTAGCAGTGAGGTACAGAAATGGAGCTCTCGGATGAGAGCAAGACATTTGCTATTCACTGAGGATTTCTCTATAGTAAGAAGAAACGTTGAAGAAGCATCAGCCTTAGTTAACACGTTGAAGAATCCCTTGCCTAGAGAAGATACAGGGAATGTGTTTTTCACCTTGATTTCTGCCAGTAAACATTACCTCACCTCACCCTCCTTACGCAATATGGACAAGACCTGAGATACTCATACCCCAGGTCGAACACACAATTGTGGAGTTAGATTTTAAGTGACTTAAATTGGAAAAGAGTAAAATGCAGTTTTAAGGGTAGACTAAAATTAAGCTCCCATTAGTTTCAATATTAACATTCAAGTAAAACAACAGCAGCTGGTTTCCACCTTCTAGAGCAAGTTTTCAATGTCCAGTAACACAGGCAGACAGCATTTCACCTGGGGACAGTTTGGGACACAGACGATGCACCTTACAGCCAGAATTTCCTCAAGAAATTACACGCACTCAAACAGCTCAATTAACAGTTAGATTAATATTTCTGACACTGCACCCCTATCTCTCCACAACCAGCAATGTTCTAGCACAGACTTTATAGTTTTAGAAAAGTGACAAATCATCTGCCACTTGCCGGCATCTAAACTTATATAGGGTTACAAGTAGCTGTCTTAGGCCTGGTCCCTGTGTTTTTACTCAGCCAAGAGTCCCACAGAACCCACTGGCTGACACAATATGTCCTCAGTGACGAGTCCCTCATTTCTTCTTCACTGAAGATCTCTTGCAGATCCGCAACTTTTGATTTGACCGTTCCCATTACTATTTTCCCTCACCATTATAGTGATAATCTAAAAAATACTTTGAGAACCCTAGAGGGAAACCACATGGTTCCAATCCAGAGTAATGTGTTCAAAGTTAATGTAAACATGTTCTTAAGACTGGGCTTTTCTTGAACTTATCATCATTTTTAAGGTGTCAAGCACAGTTCATAAAGGAAGTCTCACCCAAAACGCTGGTTTACCAGACATCACAGAGAAGTGTTCCTGTTGCTTCTGGTTGCTTACAAGCTCTGCAGAAGACAGCACACACTCTAGAAAAGCATTCTCAAAAGAAGCACCAGGGAGAGAAAGAAGAGCTCTCAGAGCAAATGCAAACAGGCATCAAGATATAGAAAATAGGTCTAGAATTTGTGGTGAGAACTAGAAAATAACTTTAAGGTAGGAGAGAATCAGAGCTCTGGAGCAGCTTTCCAATAGGGTGGGAAAATGACAACTCTCAAAATGGAATTTGATAAATTAATCAGAATTCATTTAATTCTTGGGAGAAGAGGGATGAGACTCAATGACCCAAGAGATCCTTTGCAGTCCTGTATTTCAGAAGTGATAGTTTTGTGGCAATTTTAGCTGACCATTTTAGAACTTAATTGCATATATAGCTGAAATATATTAATGATGTCCACTCCTTTATGTCAGGCATGTTTTCGTAGTACATCTTGCTCTAGCATGAGACGGGCAGGAACAGACACTGGCTTCACTCCTAAATGATTTTTAAAGGATAGAGGAAGAGTACACTTCTTCTTTGTAGGACTCCTGCCAGCAGTTCGGGAAGCTGGAGCTGTTGTCCTTATGCTTAGCAATACAGATATACAACAGCACTTCATTTCACTGTAAGGAACATATGGTCTGTCTAGCATGCGCTTGAACCACTGCCATTTCATACTAGCCTGGCTGTTTTGTAACAACAAAAGAATCTGACTTTCAACCCATCCATTTTGTCAGTAGTGTCATCTTAAACCCATACAACTCATCACCCAGCTAGAGGCACAGTTGCAGCCAGCTAAGTTTAACTTTGCTCTGCAGCAGCCCAGGAAAAATGACCTGCCAGCACTTAATCACTAAATCATAGAATCATAGAATCATTAAGGTTGGAAAAGACCTCTA
>JAYKAV010002810.1:3322070-3355308 GCA_035582835.1 Phoebastria nigripes
GGACTGTTTCCTCTCTGCCGTGTTGTATTTCCAGCAGACGTCCGGGAAGTTGAAGTTGAAATGCGTAAAGTTAAAATGTTTCTAAAAAAAAGACACTACTACACTCTGCATAATTAATGTTTAGCCATAAGGTGAAATGGTTAACTTGAATCTATTGATCATCCTCAGAGACTAAGGATTAAGCATATCACTGTGTCTGCATGGAACAGTCGCTGTTCCATGAGCAAGAGGGTTCAGCAGTGAATGAGATGATGCTCTCATGCATCAGATAGGGGCAAGCAAACAAAACTGGTGCAAGTATTTACCCAAGAAAAACACAATAGGATGACCACTCTGGATAAAACTGAGACAAACTGTAAACTTAACCACATTTGTTTATTATTGTAATTAAGAAATAAATAAATTACTACCTCAGAGGGCATTTTTAAAAGAGCAAAATCTGGTCAAACACATGCTCTTTCTGCTTGCGGTTTTAAATCTTTTGTGATGCTAGTTTGCCAGACAAGTTAACACAGGAACAGCCCTGATGCTTTCCCTGTGCAGGGCAAGGAGTTGAATCAATCAGGATCGCTAATCATGAGAAAAAAATACACCATAGAAAGAAACAGCTGGCAATAATAAATTTAAATTGATCTTCATAGAGAGAAAAATGGAAACATGTTGTGATAGGCCAACATCTTCATGAATGCACACACTGCTTGGCTTTGAGCAGGGCATTTGAGGATCTCAAAGGAACAGCATGGTTCAACAAATGCTTGCTAATGAATGCAAGAGCTGTAAAAGGAAAACTAAAGATAAGTATTATAAAAATGCAACTTCATAAATTAGCTGGTTTTACAGCTTGTACTGTACTAGCATCTTCACAGCCATGTCGGAAAAAAAGAAAAAAAGAAAAAACAAAAAACAAAAAAACAAAAAAAACCAGTTGATGTTGCCATCCTTACATGATCGTATGTTTTTATTGTGCAAAGCAGATAGGAAACAGGATATCGCTCTCTTTCTGCAGGTTCTGTGCCAGCCAGAAAGCATACTGTAGACAGAATCTGACAAGTAATTTATACATTTTTTTTTGACCACACTGATTGCAATTACAGAGTGAAGAGAAGAGCCAGAGTAATATGAAGGCTAGAGAAAATGCCCTACCATAGGGGCCTAAAGAGTTCAATGTGCTTCGTTTATCAAAAATGAAATCAAGAATGATCCAATTACGGCACACACATACCTTCACGGTGAAAAACAGCTGGTCTCAGAGGGTTGTCTAACCTAGCAGAGAAATGCATTGCAAGAATCAATAGTAAAAAATTAAAGCTAAAAATAACAACACAAATTTAGAAATAAAATAAGCAACATTTCAACCGTGACACATTGCTGAGACAGATTATGAACAGCAGTACATTTCTTTTTCGGTTTTAAATGATATAGTATTTTCATAAAACACAAGCCACCTCTTGTCTAGCGAGATCTGGCACACAGAAGTTCTGTGGAATGGACTACAGAGAACAAGCGAGGCAGGAGATCTGACACAGGCACCTTTCTGTGCTTTTTGGGGCCAACCACACTTTGAAATCAGTCATTTCTCAATACTCTAACACATCACCACACCCCTTACTCTAAATCTGTTGCCAAGTTTCCTATGAAAATAAAACACGTGTCTTTGTGATCTACATAGACATGGGTCTGTCCACTGCCTCTTAGTAATTCTGGAACCCAGTGGCAAATTTTAACCAACTTTAACAGAAAGGTAGGGGGTTTCTAAAATACTGAACTCTTAAATAATTTGTGAAAATAGACAAAAGAGAGAGGATCTCATATTCCCCACAGAGGAACTGGCCACAGCATTAGACACCAGAGAATCCACATGGGAGGAGATGAGACATGCATACACACGCTTCGGAAACAAGGCTTCATTAGTTCTGCTGTTCATTGAATTGCTTAAGTGAGAATATTGCTTTAGTGAGAATATTACAAAAGCAATTTTGTGCTATAGCTACTGATAGTTTATCTTCTGAGCTAAACATGGTCTGTATGCTATCTGGGACATGTTGATCTGATGATCTCTTTTGGCCTTAAAATCTATACTAGCATGTTACTTTTTCTTCAAATCTGACATATAGTAGGAGTCTTTCACCAATCTTAGTCTGAGGAGCTCTCTGAAACACAGTAGAGAAAAACATGATGGACAATACTGCTTTTCTTACTCATTTGAATTCCACATTCAGCACTAGACTGCAGGGACTGTTCTTTTTTAAATGCCATTGCAATTTTCAGACAGATCCCAAAAAGGAGTTTTAATAACCAGTTTGAGTATTGACAGCATTTCATTTTACTCAAAATCTAACCTGGAAAGAGATCCCTCGGCAGATCCTGTTGCAACATCAGGTTTGCAGAGAGCAGAGGCACCGGCTGTTATAACACTTCCTGCTGTGGCTACATCTAGGAAGCAACCACCTTGCTACCCCACCACCCCCAATCAGGGTGGGATTAATTACTCCCAGGAAATAAATACTGCCTCCATTGGCTCTAGAAGGAATCCAAGTGCCTAATTTTAGATGGAATGCATGACCTTAGGCTACTAAAGTTTGGGAAGATCAATCACACATCTGGCTCCAGGAGAGTTCGAAATTAATACAAGATGATCAGGTTGGGAAGATTCAGTAGCAGCCAGCATGACCCCTTTTAGCAGGGTGGGGAGTAAAGCCATTGCCTGCAGACATGGCACATGAAATCCTGGCTTCACTCTCAATAACATGACTGGTACCAGCAATTAACCATATCTGTCATCTACAGGAAGGAAAGTACAATAGAAGGAAGGCCATGCAAAGTCCATCCTTAGGAAGCAGGTTTTTTGCCTGAAGACATTTCCCCAAATCTTTAACAGGACATGTTTGTCTCAGTTTTATTAGAGACAGTTTCTAGTCAATGACCTGTTTCTGCCTGTTCCCCCAGCAGTGACTAAGGCAGTTTTAATTGCATCCTGTGAAAGGTGTGCTGCATTGCTCACTTTCTGTTAAGGAAACAGAAATTAAAGCTGCCACATGAAAATGGAACTGCTGCACCTCCATGCAGCAGCTGGCAAGTGAAGAAAAGGCATTCCAACCACCAAGACAYCATTTCCGAAATTCAGACAACAATCAAACACCTTGAGCCAGTCGCACCAACTAATGCTGAGGAAGTGATGCTTTCTTACTATGTAAAAAGATTGTATGAGGTTGCTGTTTCCTTGTATTTGCGTATGAACAAAGCATAACGACAATAAACATAATACAGCTATTTACCATTGCATGGCATTTTCTAATCCTGTAACACTAACACTGGACACACCCACCCCTAAAAACTAGGAGCCAAAGACAGATGCTGTCTCACAGCAAGTATGTCAGTAGCAAAAATGTGGGAACGACCCTCTGAGCAATCTCATTCTGGAGAAGAGCTGCTAGCGCACATAACCCCAGCAGCAGGGCCAATGGGGAGACAGACAGGACAAAGAGTCACAATTTCTTGCCGACCCATACTAGCAAGAGGAATAAAATTCTGGCCAAAATATTCCTCATGAGACAAAAGAGGAATGCTACAGATTCCTTTCCCCAGGGATAAAAATTACTAATAATTATAGCAGCACACTCTGTTCTCCAGCAAGACTTGAATCAACAAGGCTCTGAGCCCCACCTATGAAGAGGAAAATTCCTCTGCTCCTGCTAACAGCTATTAATMAGTACAATTCAGACCAGAATAAATTAACACCAATTAGATGCAGTCAGCACTTTCAGCAACAGCTTATGGGCATACCTTTGAATATGCCTGGTTAGGAACACAAAAGACCTTCCTTCTCCCTGGGCGACAGTGGCTTGTCACTGCTGTATGACAGCATTACTCACTGGGTGTGGAGTTATCAAGGCAATGACCCAAAAGAATGCTGAATACCAGTTTACAGCGTGGAACTTTCACCTGCCCCATGTCTGTTAGTTCATCTTCATGTGCCATCTCTTGGCACATGTTTTCTGGATCTAAAAGTCCACAGGCAACTGCTTGTTGTGAGAATAATCAATACACTGTAAGTGAGGAAACATAATCCATAAATGTTTTTGAGATATTTTCTGCTGACACTGCTGCTGTGTTTGTAGCCAATTTATTTCTGTTGGCCTTTTACATTTCCTGTTATATGCAGAATGACCTTTGAAAAGAGGAATGTCAAGTTAAAAACATTGATTTCGGTTTTCAATAAACTTGAAAAATTATTCAAGATGCTTTCAAGCAATGCAATCCAAGAATGTACATCATGTATATCACTAAGTCCTGTTTAGTTATGATCAAGAAAAGAGTAATGTACTAATACAAGGCACTACCTTGCAGAACATAGAGTTAATGCTTTAACTATTGGTCCTCCAACAATAATCAGGTTTGAGCAATTCCATCTGAGTCAGACTTCTCCTTCCTACCTTTTTAGTTTTATTAGCTATCCTGAAATTGTTTTCAAGAAGAATCTTCTAGGGGAAGAAGGGAAGGTAGTTACCTTTCTTCTCTATTTTTACTACTGTCCTAAAAAGGACAGGTATATTTAAGAAGACTGATGCATGAGACAGAAGTATTTTTCCCTGCCTAACTTCTGCCCCTGACTTGCTTTTAACCTCAGTGAAGGAAAAATTCAAAAAACCTCTTCTGCCTGATGATATCCCCACCACCCCTAAAGAAAGGGCCCTGACCATAAAGCTAGAAGAACATCTGAAACCATTGCTACGCACATAGACTAATTTAGTAATTATTAGCCAACAGAAAATATATGTCTATAGAACATAGCATTTAAGACATGCTACATGGAATGATGAGACCTAATCCCTGTTCCATTTAATACAGAAGATTTAAATATTCTCTGGAATAGAAATTAGAAGCCTGGTCTCCTCATGCATAAATAACACTTTCATAGGACCACTTGAAAAAACCCATTTCCAAACGGTTTTACCCTTCTGCACTCTCTTGGGCAACACAGAATATGAAACCCCGTCCTCCTGTGCAAAGGAGTGATCTGAACTGCCATATGATATCTACACACAGGCAAATAAATTAAAGTAGGGGTGCCAGGACTTTCCCTGGTTGTGTTTTGTCAGAGCAAACTCCAGCCATCAAACAAGGAGGTAAGAGTTCATGAGTGAATCATGACCAGCTGGAGGTACCTAAGTCTGAAGATTAGGGGTAAAACTCAATCCTACATTCAGCCTTGCCTCTTAACTTGAAGGCTCCCTTCTCAATGTCAGCATCTTCTGGATTGGACTCTGAGGTACCCAGCTCACCTGTAGCTCAATACATACCCATGCTGGGACACTGGGTTGGTTGCTCGAGGCACTCAAAGCTTGGGGTCTGGTGCTCCTACAGCATTTTCTGAAATCAGCCTTCAGTCACTTCTGGAAGGATTCCATGTTGCTTAGGAGTTCTACACATTTTAAACCTATTTTAATCCTAAATTCTGCTTCTTAGAAGCATTCTAGGTATATGTTGCTCAGGCTTGCCCACAAACAGCAAGAGATTAGGGTGCCCAAACTGGACAGCAATAAAATGACATTGGGCCACCCTAAACTGTTTCCCCTTTTTTTCTACAGTTCTGCAAGTTGGGGGGTGGGGAGTGCGGGGGCGCTCATTTACTATTTTAATATCTATAAACTACTAAAAAAAATGTGCAAAATTCATCTTGACACTGTTAAATGAGTTTAAAACAAGATTGGTGAATGCATGCAAATAGAAATGATCCAAATTAAAGCAAAAATCAATCTAGCTCAAAGCAAACTAATAGCCTTCACACAGATTTGTATTCACACACTTATGTCCCACTTAGGTAACTGTCGGACACCTTTACTGAACTTGGTAGGATGTTATGTTTAGAAGAGGCCTTAAGGTGTGGTTTTAAACCAATTTAATTAAAACAGTACAAAAAGTTGTGCCCATCCTCTTTGATGCGATTAGTGTTCCAGCTTCACGAATTAGCCAGGTATCAGATTAGCCACAGTAATTGCGCACGCAAGCCTAAACCTGTGGCTAACATCAGGCACAGTGTGATTAATCCCAGGGAAATCTGGCAAGAAATTAGTATGTTTATTACCTGCTTTTAAACTCATCTCCTACTAATAGTTAAATTCACTTTCAGTAGGTACAGTGCACGATCCTATTAATTCTAATCAAGGGAAATGGAATCTGAAACTCTTGACATCAGTGGGTACCCATCCTTGTAACAGTGTTTTAGGCAACTTTCATAATATATGGTGATAGAAATTCCCAGATGATTAACTAGATATGACATTTGTCTTAATTTATAGGTAGGAACTCACTAACACAAGTAGTACTAATAAAAACAATCAACCACGAATTTGGTGAATGTGTTGTGTGTTCAGCATGTAAGCAGAATCTGCCCCCAACAGATTATACCGAAATCAACAAGACTGTAGAGACTGACATTTCCATTTGCAGTTTCCAATTAAAACATGCATTATTTATAGCAGTAGAACCTTTGCCTGAATATAACATGACAAAGAGTCCTTTGTCAACTCTGTAACAGCCCCTAACCCATGCTGAGGCTGCACTTTGTGGAACTACTGCTCTATGAAACACCTTTCCTGACAGCAAATGGAAGTAAGAAGGAAAGGGAATGCAAGGGACAGTTTGCTCAAGAGGAAGCACAGTTCATTTAATGGCTTTGTAACAGTCACACAGAAAACTTACCTCAATTTCCCCTCGGACTTGCCTAAGTTGACACTCAAAAAACCACACACGTATCACTTATGTTTACTGGTTTACACAGAAAGAAAACAAAGCACACTAATGCAGATATTCCTAGAAAAATTGTGCTTGGACCCGGAAGCAGACTCTGAAGACTTGTAATATACATGACAATTGAACTAGAAACTAATTCTTTACTGATCTAAATATATTTAAAATATTTTATATTAATAAGTGATAGTTTTAAATGATAGTCACTTTAGTCTTCCATTAATAGCTACTTCTGAATGGCCAGAGCGTGTGGACTTTTGATAAAAGGCTAGCATTCCAAGATGTCTTACACAACAAACAAGATTACTACTTTCTGTATCTAAATTTTGTTCTTTTTCTAGAGAGCAAGGAAGTATTTCTGGTAGACCGTGTCATATTCATATTGAGAGATCACTTACAAGGACATACCAAAATCCTTCACTTTACTGCAGAGTAACTGTACTGCCTGAGGCTAGTATAAAGAACAGATTACAGTTTGGCTCTATAAATCATACCTTATACGTACAAAACCCGCTATCAGCAGTCAGTCTTTTCAGTAAACTAGTTAATGCTGAATATTTTTGCCCACTTACAATAGGCTAATAAACATATAAAAAAGAAATAAAGCACTTATTTTATATTCAAGATCCCATTCCTAATTAACTTATCAAGCCTATTATACAGCCTGCACTAACAACAGTGGGAAAAAAAAAAAGGTAAAAAAACCTCCAGCACATTATAAATTCTAGTGGGCATGCAACTGCACCATGCTATGCCTGCAGCTCTGCCACTCCAAGCTGCACTCTTGCCTGTTCTCAAATGCTAAGGTTGAGCTTGGTGCTTATATGAAAGACGTGAAAACAGGATAGAATGCTGCCATAAGTAACCTCTAGTAATTACTAGTAATTTAGTAAGTGGTATAGACCATCCTTCACATTACTGAACAAATTCCATAAAACAGTAGGTACTAGATTGCTTACACGACAATTGTCAAGGTGACATCAAAATGAAAGCTCAGTTCACTTACCAAGTATTAGAAGTCCCCTTGAGCTTTTTGCAAGATTGGAACTGTTGATCTGAGTTTTGGCTGAATTCCAGTTTGGTTAATTAAATTCCACATATCTACATCCCCTCCGCAGCTCACATCTTTTGCTACCGCTAAATGCTATTAAGCAACCAACATGTTAAGTCAACGTCCTTCAGGCCTAACATCAACAAGGATCAAATATTTCCCCAATGCAAAGTTAGTGAAAAGCTGCTGGAATCCTTCAGAGTAAAGTAGTGCTGTTGTCACAAATTAGTACTTACCATTCAAGCAATTTCAAGTTAAAGAACCATCAGACTGTTGTACAAACAAGTTAAAATGCTGCAATGTAAATTGTATTAAGGAAAGAAAATATTTCCCATTAGTAATTATGTATATGCTCAGTTGCAAATGTCCAACTATTATACTTCCAGATGAAGAGGAACCAAGTGTTCATGTTTGGTATGCATTTCCAACCTTTTCTGTTCCAACTATACAACACGAAGATGAGGTCTGTGATGCTCATCAGTTTCTAACAGTACAAGCATTTTCTTCCCTGAAAGAAGTTTCTCTTTAATTCTTTAATAAAGATTCTACCTACAATTTGCCAGTAGCTACTCTCCACATAACTCTTTTACTAACATTTTCCTGTAAATCAAGACATCTAAAACTCACCTGAAGGGAAACTTTTATCCTGTTGAAGTAGTATATTCTTTACAATTGTGTTTAAGAGAACAGTGTAGGCACACTTCAGTCATTATTTGCTTCTGTCTGGTAGGATGTTGTGATGTTAGAATTTTTATTTTTAGCAAGAGTTACATTTCCTGAGTAACATTCATAGCTAATAACAGACTCAACAAAACCACCATAGTCAAAGAATAAATGTGTGTCCTAGAGTAAAACCAGTCCTCTAACAGCCTAAAATTAGAAAGTATTCCATTCTTCTAATTTAATCTTTTTTTTAAAGTGAGCAATTTCTATTTGGCTAAATAAGGTACAGATGTATTTAATCACTGAATTTTCAAGTCAAGTTTATTTGATGTCATATTTCAATAGTTTATCTTTTTAATTCAACATTGGATTAGCTTATAAGAGATACATTCTGTTATAAAAAAAAAAAACCATGAAGAAATTTAATGAATTTTTTTACCATATTATGAGTGCTACACCATCAGCAGATTTTCCTGAATCATCTACTGTTTTATATGGAGACCTGTATTAAAAATGAGAGATGTAGTACAGAAACCACCTGTAGTGTTCACTGTCAGCTTTGGTACATTTCAACAGATTCTGCCTTGAAATGTCAAACTCTTCATTTGTAAGTAAGCGGAATATATCAGCAAGAGGCAACCAGAACAAAAATCAACATGTCAACCCTTTGTGCAACACAAATCTCCATGCTCCTCTCAGCCTACTGGAGTTACCACCTGTACAATAACGCACACAAAGCTTTTTGGGAAGACCATCTTAAGTGCTTCTAATTGTCACATAAGGACCGTTTCTTCTCTTCTTCCAGATAACCCTTGGCTTTCAGCACARAAGTCTGACAATGCCAACAGCTTCTTTATTTGCCGGGATGCTCTGGTGGAAGTTTAAGCATGAAGAACCTAATGTTCCACAGGAAGTGATTTGAGGGTAAAGGTGGGCTGGGAATTGGTTAATGAGGTTCCTGAACCCAGGTGATATTTCTTAATGTGTTTTTGGAGAAGTTGTTTGTCAGGGGAAGAATAGCAGCAAAAACTACAGCCAAATGCCTCACCAGTGTGATGTCGGCATATGTGAAGGTCCAAGCTCTTTTTCTGAATGCTGTAAAAAAATTAAAAACGTATCAGTCATTGTGCAGTGAGCACTGCACAAACACAGGCAGTCAGTCTCTAGCTGGAGTGTTCACAAATCCAAAATAGCCAAACCGTAGGTCAGGGGATAAGTCATCCCTAGCAAGATCTCACAGCTCTGTCCAGTGGCAGGGCTAGACCAGAACACAGAACGTGTTTTTTTTCCTACCACTGGAGTAAGTTAGTGGAGTTTTCAGCAATATTTCTATTTTAGTGTTAGTTGTGCACCTGTGGATATATCTGTTCTTTGAAAATAAAACCTCTGTACAGGCATTAAGAATCTAAACTCTTACAAGCATGTGTTCCAACTTACTTTTTACGCATTTACATCCTTAGCATACAATTGCACCAGCATGCAGCCACACACACCACAGATGCATACAGTTGCATGTGCATGTGAATCTGCATGTAATTCCAGCTCAACATAGTGAAAGCTGAAAAGCAGTGTGAATATGCTGAGAAGTTTTGACCTTGCATTTGCCATTTCATTCTACCTATTTTGCATTATGACAAAGTGATATACCTCAAAATAAAGAACGTAACCATAACACAAATACTGTCAAGGATTCATTCTATATTAAAATGCGAGGTCTGCTACATACTTACTATGGGTCTAAATCCTGCCCTGAGACAGTAGAATTATCATCTGGTCCTAATCAAAACCTCAGTTCTTTCAGATTCAGGGAATACCAAATATAAGACCTAACCCTTTGGGTTTTGGCACTTCCCCTGAACAAGGCCAACCTAGAATACAACTGTACACAGGCTGTAAGAGAATCCAGACAGACTTGTGGGTTAGTCTCAGCACTTGTTACCTAACATCAAACAAACAGATTTCAAAATTTACCAATTTGTAATGTAAGTTTTTCTGAATTTAAGGTTTCCCTTAAACAGATATTGAGGATCTGTTTACTTTGGCAACAACTATTTGCAGCCCTATGAGCTAGGAAAATTAAAACAGTCACCTACAGTAGGATTCATCCCACATAATGTTAGCCAACAGGCGTATTATCTTCTAGATTTCCACTGTAAAGTTAACCGTAGGCAGGCAGTAAGTAACCCTAATGGGGGCGAATTAGCCCACACATTTAAGTAATGTCTCATCTGAAATTAAGAGGTCTTGTGGGAATGCCCATCATTTTCCATTGAGTACAGAAGAGGATCCACAGAGAGGTCAGATTAAACAACCGACGAAGTTGGCTAAAATTAATTCTTAGACTCAGTAACGTATACACCATACCAGTTTAAAAACCTCTTGGTTGGTGCTGCAAATATTTACGGGTTTTCTATATTCAGGGTTGGGGTACTTAGGTGGTGGTGTTATTTATATGAATGCAACAAGCAAAAGACTGGACTTTCTTAAAGTATGCTTAATCAGATAAGTATACCTTAACCCTCCTCTCCTCTCACACCTAACAAAAAATGTAATTGGTTGACCTGGCATGTGAGAAAATATTTTACTACACAGACATAGAAAAACTTGGGGTTTCAAGCTAAGATTTACACAAAATTAAAGCCATTAAAAGCCTATCTGCATCATCACCAGGAACACACAACTTTCAGGAAATCCTCTTGCAGTCTTTGACAGCAAAACTACCAAAAATGTGAACCTGTTGGATTCTGTGCCATCAGAAACAGTCACTAAGCAAGGCAGATATCTCAAGCAAATTTACATCCCTTTTTCTATATAGCTCTGAGCTCTTGATATGACAAAAGCCTTAAAGGGACTCTACGTGTTGTAAACAGCCCAGTTACGTACACATTTCAAGTCTTGAGTTCATTATGTATATATATGTGTGTGTGTGTGTACGTATATCAATACACACAGAGACATACTTTAAAATTAAATTTCACTGTAATCATGAATTTTGATGAGCAGTTGCCACTGCAGATTTCACTATCTTGTTTTTCATTCAACATCTCTGGTAAACTCAAATAATCTTAACAGGTGAGAGCTTGAATAATGAAACTCTCTTCTAATTGAATATCAGTAAACAATATATATTAATTCAYAAACTAAATCAGAATACTGGAAAAGTTTAGAGATGACACTTTCCTGTATATTCCATCACTGCAGTTATGCCATCCTTAGTCTTGCTTACACTTAGATCTCGTGTGTGATTTCTACCCTTTTACACCTCACTTTTGAATACAGCCCACTGAATCAGTCAATGGGTTCTATGTGGGTGTAAAGTATATGCTTGGGGACTGGAAAAGGGTTGGGTTTGCTTGGGGATTTTTTTCTTTCTTTTCTTCTTCTTTTGTATTCCTACATTTTGTTGTATTTTTGATACAATTTCAGAAATAGAGGGTGTTATATTCTAGTGTGCTTAAAAATCTCAAGACTATTACAGACCTGAAATAGATTACTTAAGGAAAAAAAAAMCCCCACACCTTAACTGTATTTACCCAATTCAGGCAAACTGTTTCACAAGTGGCAATTTCAAACACCCAAACTATTTAGGTCTGGAACACTGTGCAGGCATTTGCAGTTACCACTATGCAGACAGGAACTAAATATTTTGTCAGTATAGATTTCACAAACAAGAAAAGAGTACTTTCAGACAGTGTTATTGTTTACCCTTACAGACACTGGTTAAAACATTCACTTCCTCATCTCGTAGACTCTCATTATATAAGTTTTTAACTTATTAAAGAACAATTCTATTAACTTCAAATGGAACTAGTTCCACAGCAAAAGTTAAGCATGCAAGTGTTTATATTATGATGGCTAATGTGCATCTAACAGGGCAAAGTAGGCTGGTGGAAGGAGGCACATTGTTAATTTGCAAGCAACCAAATTTTTGATCCCTGTAAGTAGGGCTGACTTATTACAAATAAATGAAAAAGTATATGCTTGTAAAGTAATACTGCAAAAAGAGACAAAACACTATGACAGGTATTACAGAATGGTTTACTAAAAAAATAGATTTTTAGTAGTACAGGACTTAATGACAGTCCCCTGTCATGCGTAGCTGTATGCTATAACTAAGGCTTATCTGATAGGAGAGGAAACTGGATTTCTTGTGYCTACTACAGTAATGCATAAAGAGTAATAGCTTACCAGTGTTCCACTCTATAGCCCGGAGTTCACCACTACCGTTCCCCTTGCATTTTCCAACCACTATTTTCTCCTGCTCATGCATTAGGACATACGTGATACTTCCTAGAAAGTAAACATCTGCAAACAAATATCTGTCTTTGTAACAAGGCCAGTAAGTGACCATTCCATTATATAAATTTCCTTTGTTTTTTGTTACAACATTTGGATAACATTTACAATTCTGCATTTTTACACAGCTGCCACAAAAATTAGGAAAAAGCCTTTTTCCCTGTTATTCCATTACCAGATACTGAAAAGCTCTTGGTGAAGAAGGAACTGACTTTAAGCTTAAGGTATCTTATCACTTTTGATAGATGCATTTCCAGATTTTAATTCTGGCATCAAAAGACTCTCCAAAAGGAGCACTAGTTTTGTAATCAGAATTACCTTTATTATGACAGATAAAGAAACAGAGTAAATTAAGCTTTCCCCCACATAAGTAACAAACCAAAACTAATCAAGCTGTCTCTCCACCAAGCATTGCATACCTCAAGAAGTGACTTGTGGACATTAGCTTACCTTAGTTTAAATCTTCCGAGTTTAAAAAAAAACAAAGCAAACAGTACATCATTTAGTGTACAGAGTTTAAACACACAAGAATTTAACATTTAAACAGCCTCTAAGGCTGCTAAGTACACACTTTCAACATGTACTTCAGCTTTACTAAGACTAGCTAATGCTCCCACTCATCACGTGACGTACTCTGCCAACACTGCAAAATGAAATTTGTTAGCACTGTCAGAAATGTGATCATTTCCTCAGTTGGTGGGGGCAGGAAGGTGGAATCAAAACACTACAAGCAAAGCTGCAGACAAAATCAGCGTGAAAAAACAGCATGGTGCACCTAATATGGCAAATTAAGACATCCAGTTAGTGAATGAACACATTTTTGTTTTTATACAAGTCACTACCATTTGTCCCAGTACCCCTTCACACACAGACACAGATACTATCACCTTCTTCTACGGGATATTTTTGTATTTATCACATTAGTGTTCCATACATCTTCCAGCACAGTCTATGCAGCAGTTATATACAGAAAGAGCTGTAAAGAGGGGGTGGAAAGCAATCCCTTTAAACAAAAAAGCCTTCATAGAGCCAAGCTCCCAACAGGAATATATTTAAATTCTTGACTTTTATTAACGGGTAGGAGTGCATACCTTAAAGTGTGGGGTTTTGTTGTTGTTGTTTTTTAAAAGCCAACAGATTTACAGAATTTGTCCGACAGAGGGATTATTTACCCTTACCAACTATATGAACAGAGTCAACATTTGTAGGGCCTCTCACTAGCGTGTGTTCGGAAGTGCCGCTGCAGAGAGCTTGCATCAATGGAGGCATAAGAGCAGATCTCACATTTGAAAGGCTTCTCACCTACCAGGAAATGGAAAGAAATATGAAGGATGTAGTATCTTCTATGGGAACACAAAGTGTGTGTGGGAAGTTCAAAAGAATATCAGTGGATTAGCATTTACAGCACATCCTCAAAGCCACAGCTCATCTTTCACATGATCTTGTTGCTAATGAAGCATGATCTTAGATAATGGTCTAGGCAGTTAAAGGTTACAGTCTGTTTTACTGGTAGGAGACCTACTGCATCTAAATTTGGCTTCCATCGTAAGTCGAATCATGAAAAACTGGCCAGGACCATTTCCAAATTTAGTTTTGATCTTTTTTTCTGAATCAAAGTTCAGAGGGCCAACTCTCAGTGTACTCTATGTCACCAATTAAAAACAAACAAACAAACAAAATCCCTCAGAAAGGGGAAATACAGCAGAACAGGAAATTTTCAGGAAGCAAAAGGAAATGACATTAAGGGAAAGTCATTTTAACTTAATGAAGAAAACACACAAAGAATTTTCTGTAAAGACAGCAAGGACAACATTTAGGTCACAAATACAAAGGAAAACAATGGCCTTCAATAACAAAAACATTGAGAGGTACATTCTTAAAGGACTAGCCTCCCCTTTCATCTACATTCCCACTGACAATTTCTAATTTACAATATTTATCTTTGTATTTTTCTGAGGTACTAAAATTCTGAAATATTAGCCTTACAGTGGAGAACCTGAAACAAACCTAACCAGAAAGAAACCACCAACTAAAAAAAAAAAAAAAAAAAGAAACAGAATCACAGAATGGTCAAGGTTGAATGGAATCTCTGGAGGTCATTTGGTCCAACCCCCAAATAGGCAAACCTATTTTCATTTTTGCAGCCAAAAATAAAAACACAAACCAAACAAATACATTTGAGTTAAAAAGAAAAAATGAAAAGTGAACATATTTTAAGAATCTAAGTCCGAACACCAACCCTGGTATAGTAATAATTCTCCTCAACACAGCATTTCATGCCAACTTTATTACTTAYGGTAACACAAGTAACTCTCCAGCTCCAGTTTTATTAGTGTTATCTTTTAAGAATTAATGCAGGGGATATCACATTGCATGATCACTGCATAGTCAGTATGATGTGGAAATTAAAGCATTTTTTTATGTTTACCCCCAGTTGTCAATGGGGAAGCAAACAGGAAGAGGCTGATGACATTTTCAGGAGCAGTTGTCAATGGCTTGATATCTAGATAATAAATTACATTTTCATAGGTAATAAGCAGCTTCCTAAAACTCATTAAATATGTTTGCTGTAGGTTTCATAGCAGGTCAGCTGCAGAACAAGGAATAGGAGACAGTTCTGGATTTGCAATCCTTCTTCTAGTCAATGACTTATTTTGTTCATTTTTTGCAAAAGTTTAATTTATTTTGCATGTTTTTGGTCACTTGTCTACTTATGCATCTGAACATCATTAACAGTGCCCAGCCACGCTGCCTAGCCAGCCTCCTAGGAGAAGTCAGTTATCTCTTCTTTGGGTATCACTCTCCTTTTCCTGTACCTTTTGAAGCCCTGTCAGTTGCCTTCTACATAAGCTAAGAATGTTTAATAGAGCAAATGTCTGTCTTTGAAGACATGGCATACTTGCTACCACAGAGATTGAGAGCCATCTGTCCCAGTAGCATGAGACGTCTATCAGCCCCCTTCACACCTATGTTTCCTGCCAGACATCTGCCTACTCTCCTCTGCCGCCGTGGGTGACGCCATGGCTCCAATGCTGTGGGATGGAGCACCACCCACGTCGCTCAAGTGTCGGAGCGCCGCACTCCTGCCAAACCACTGTAAGAGTATTTCATTTCTTTAACTCGCTGAAAAGTTAATTTTGCCAGTGTGGACACAGGAGGATATTCCCTATTCACTACGCTGCCAGGTCCTATAGGACGAGTTCTCCGCAAGCTGATTTATTTAAATATTATCACAAGCAGCTAATTGGCTCCCCACTGTCCCGTCCACCCACTCACTGCACACATCAAGTAGCAGATTTCAGAAGGCCATTAACACAACATAGCACGTTCCCATCCTACTCGTTCACTTAAACTTATTTTCTAATCCTGTAAAATGCTTGGTTCAGAAAAAAGGAGAAAGGCTTCACTTTTTAAATACCAACAAGATGGAACAGATCCAACAGTTCCAGGCAGACAGTGATACAAAGTACGTTCTTCTGTGTAAATTCAGAATTTCTAATGCAAGTGCCTTTTTTGGCAGACTGATCGACTTAATATAACCATGGTAACACAAAGTCTATGTAAACAAATCACTTGACCAAGACAGAAAGAACCCCAGAACATCAGTCACAGACAGGCTGGGCCTTTCATAGAGGTTCAACATGAAACTTTAAAACAGAAAACCGAAGCAGGAAGATTTCCAGAAAATGAAAGGGAATGTAGCCCAGGTAGGCAAACAACAATCTATTACATTAAAAATCTTGAAATATGCCAATATGTGCAAATTGATTTAAAAAGTTTTGAGCAGACATTCCCATTCTTTCCTGGCCATGGAGTACCAGTATGGAACAAAAAATTATCAACTGGTTGAAGTCCACATCCATCTAAACTAGCAAAAGCATCCTTCTCAGTTAACGTGCCAGGGTCATAAGCTGTCCTTGTCTTTGCAGTATGTATACCTCTACATAGGTGTCTTCTGAATATAGATCCTAAACCAGGATTTCTGTAAATATACCCATATTCAGGAAGGCAAATCAAACATATCCTTAAAGATCAATATCCCTCAATGCCACAAAAAACATTTAAGTTAAAAATTTGCCAGTTTTGTTAAATCAGGATCAGAGTGCTTGGTTTTTGCACATTCAACGCAAGAGGGAGAACTACCAATAGGTAAAAAAAATACCGCTTTTCTCTAGAAATCCTTTYCACAGCACAAAAGAAGCACTCCTACACAGCACTCAATATTCAACTGTACGGTACTTTTTTTTCCTCCCTAAGCAGTTTATCTAAGTGGTAACATAAAGACGACATACATATAATCCACCTGTATGCATTAACATATGCTGTGTCAGAGAGGCCTTGAGCCTTGTTTTGTATTCGCAGTGCTGACAGTGAAGGGCTTTGATGCCAGTGTGTGTTCCTATGTGTTTCTGCAGAGCTAACTATAAGAACACTTCCTGCCAGAAAGGAAATGAACCTTGTCACAGCTGGAAAATCATCATCTATTCTTCCTGTGTAAGTGGTCTGAAGGGATGACATTTCTCAGTTAATTTAGGCTTTTAATGCCTTTTATCATGCGTGTTTAAAGCTATTAGTTAGGAAAGATTGATATCATTACGGGAGGGATGAGAGCACAAAGATTCCTATCAGACCTGTCTACAATCAAGTACTTCAGTTATTATTTTATTATCTTTCAACTATTTATTTATATTCCCAGAATGACATACTTTGCTGTGTTGAGTAATTTACTAGCAGCCAATACTGCATAACATTGTATTTTGATGTTTGAATGGTCCACCTAAGTCTTCTAGAATTTTTTTGTCTGGATGAAAAAGACAGATTCTACTTTCTCAATTGCATGACATGCTACTCTTCCCGGCCAGCGAGTGGAATTTATTTAGAAGGAAAAACAATGCATATGAAAATTATATGTGTGCTTATATACAAAGAGAGGGAGGTTCCTAGGGAACAAAATTGTAAAACATTTGAAAAGGCCTACACAGATCACAGATCCGCTGTTCCAAATTCCTTGATTTTCCAGATTCTTCCCCGCACCATGCTTAGAATACCTCAGAACCATTTAACTCTCTGTCTTAAGAGCTTAAAGTTCCTCAAAACTCAGCAACAACAGAGGAAGCACTGGTTGTTCACAAATTCAAACACAAGTCTATAATGCTGTAAAGTCACATCTGTAACACACAATAATTTCAAAGGGAGAAATATAAGCAAAGAACAACTTTAAAATCCTTGTTCTGCGGAAGTCAACTATAGCAGGTTTAAAAGGTGCTTACATCTCTATCCAGATTATTGATCAGCACTCAGTAAAAGGAAACAATTTCCTTTCGAATCATACCTGTAAATAATTAATTACTAAGTAAATACTATTTCCAAATACACGCCCTACATTCACGTTAGATGTAATAAACAGGATTACTCATTCTTTAAACACTCTATAATGAAAACATAGCTATTTTCATGACACATTTGTGAAGGTAATTAAAGTCCTGCTATTTTGAAAACAAAGTATTTTAGAAAACAACGGAATTAGTTTATATTATACTCAAGACTTGTACTGGTAAGTGTATTCCTGCTAAATCTGAATTAAGAGTGAATCATACAGCTGTTATTTTATGCAACAGTATTCAAAACAAGAAAGATGCAAAAGGGGATTTAATCCTCAGTTATTTGTGTGGATTAACACTTTCTTGCACCAGAGAAATAAAGCTTACATTGCTCAAAGAATAAAAGCCCTTAACTTGCATGAGGGAACTTAAGTACTCAGGGGAGCTGTTGAAGTGTTCGATGCATAGAAGGTATGAAARCTAAAACAATGATCTCAATAGAACCAAGGGCCTATATGGAAAAATCTGGGACTTAAACAGCAGGCTTCAAAATGAAAGTCAACTCTGAAAGGCAAGCTGTGCCATTCTGAATAACTCTTTGTATTAATTTTTCCCCTCTTCCCTAAACATTTGTGATCTTTCAAGAGGAAAAACCATCACAAAAAAAATTGTCAAAGATATAGATTCTAAACTCCTACGGGACAGACAGAACTTTTTTAGAGCTATGAAACAGAGACCAAAAATGCAGGGGCTAATTTCTGTAATATCTTTGCGAATCCGATTCAAGTACAGTAGTTCAAAGGCATAGCATGCTGATTCACAAACTAGAAGAATATTCTCTGTTACCATTTCTACTCATTGAAATCAGAATTAAAACCGTACTTTTTATACATTTAAAGGACATGTCTTTCACAATGACATAGCAGAACAACCTTCCTTTGTTGGGGGATTAAATGCTTTGTAGAAAAGTAGAGCTATTTGGATTTTCTAGCTATTTGAATTACTCCTTAAAAAACATGTAAGCATAGCTGCCTATTTCCAGCAAATGTAATAGCTTTAAATGCAGATTTCAGAATTCTGATAATATTGTGGGCAGTGCCTATCTTATGCAGCGCTTGTGGTGCAAACTCCCCACAAATACTGGTATGTTCTTTTTTCTTTAAGGACAAAAGAAAGAAGACACTGTTACTAGGAGGGTTGGTTCAATCTTCTAAGGTTAAGGAGCGAAAGTCCAAAGGAACCTGGAATTCTAATATGGATGATTTAACTTTTCATCCTTCAGATATAAATAAGGTGTGTTTGAGACAGTGGGAAATTCTGACCCATTAAGACCAAAGGGTCTTGGGTACTCTTGATCAAGTTTTAGCCTCCATAAAGGTCCTACATGCATTTTAACACGATTTTAATGAAACAGTCAGGCAAGACTATCAATAAATCTGTCTTGTTAGGAATCAGTTTCATTCTTCCCAGTTAGCTTCTGAACACTGATTATAGGCAGCTGATCCTCACAGATGCCACTATGATTTTCCCTTCTTTATATGAACTATTGGGTAACACTCAGCAACTGAAAAGGTTAGACTGCCCTCTCTCTGTGGCTTCTTGCTAACTACTTTATCTGTAACTTAAACAGAATTACGGCCACACACTTTCAAGAAATTCACAGTGGTAGGTATTAATCAACATTTTCCCATATAGTCATAAAAAAAAAMCACAATACTCCAAATCAGTAATATGGTACGCCTCCATAAAGTTTTAGATGATAAAACTGTACTTCGTTGCTGAAATAGGACAATAAAATTTGGTTATATTGTTTAGTATCACTAGTATTCCCTGTGAATTGAGGCCTTTAACTCGTATGCACTGTCAGCAGAACGCACAAGCCATCCTTGTACATGAATGCATTAACTAATACGTGAATTAAAAGCATCACTATATTTAGTGTATTCTGTTCTATTTTGATGGGAGAAAAATGGCCATAAGAACATTATTTTGAATTGTAATATTACATTAATTTAACTTGAAATATAGACAATAAATATTTGAAAGATGTAAGCAAGACTTACATGACATTAACTAATAATGTCATGGGGTTCGGTTGTTCGGCTATTTTATCCTTTAAAATATACACATACCTAATGCCATAATCATAAAAATCTTAAACCTTCATATAGAACTGCCTTTTTTATAAACTTGAAATAGATTTTACTAAATAAATTCTACTGCCTAATACTGAAAAGAATGAAGACTTCCAATTCATACATTCCAGCTATCCTTGTAGCAAATAAATTAGGTAGAAATCATCATTTTAAACTCTAACATCAGTAGGTAGTCTGCACTGAGGTTTAAAGGCAAAGAGGAACACTGAAAAAGCATTGGAAAAGTAAAAGCCAGTGTGCCGTTGTTCATTTGCTGCCCCCTTCTGGGGAAAACCAAAACCAACAAAAAAGCACCACAAGACAGCCAGGAAAACAGCCATTCCCTGCGTATCGTTACCTACACTTCTCTGATAACTCAACCTTGTGACAGCAGATCTTTAAAGGCTTTTTTTTTTTTTTTTTTTTAAGTTTTAATTTTGAAGTATCAATAGACTCTAAAATACATTTCCCAAATTACTCTGTTAATCTAGGCATAATGAGAGACGATTCCGGGAAGAAGAGAAAATGAGGCTACTTGCTTTGGCACTCTGGAGCTCTGCGTAGCAGCACAGACTGCGCGCTCAGAGTCGCAGTCAGCGTAGCAGCATTATCTTTATGACATTCTGCCATCAGCTATTCAACCTAAGCTGTGGGACACAACACTGAACTGGCTGCAATTCACAACAGATTCTGTTTTGCCATGGGGTCAGGGCCTTTAGTGGAAAGAAGTAAGAGACAGCCACAGGCTGGTAATATGGCTAATTGCTGGTTTCACTAGTTTGCCCTTCAAAGAGGCTATAAGAAATTCACAGTGTTAACATGGTTTGCTTTGCTGTAGAGATAGCACAGCAAAACTCAAGTCAGAACTAGGTATGAAAAGCTCAAGTAAGTTCTTAATCTTTGCGGTAATTACAAGCATCATTCCAGGGAGAGCTCCAGAGGCCCAGTCTGTAAATGCTCTTTTTCCTTCCGAAACAGAGGTAATGTGTTCATCAGATAATGACACATTTCATATGTAACCTCAGACTAAATTTGGATTGCCATACTCCACTGGTTCAAAAATAACTGTTGTAATGATATAATGATGTAAAGTGCTTAACCTTATACTTCTCCAACTTCTTAAAACTGATACAAGTTATTTCAAAATACCTCACTGAGATCATGGGAGCAACCTGTCTACCTGCTTTGTGAATTTGTAATGACTGAACTGTGCTTTGACTATGACAAGGCTTGTTAACTGACTACTTAATTAAAAAAAAAAAACAAACAAACAGATGCTTCTGTGAAAGGTACATCATCAGCACATCAGTCTACTCCCTACTTACTAGCAAAGCTGCTAGTTCACTACAAGTAATCAGGCCTTGCTAAACCACAACACTATCCAAACACAAATTCCTTTTTTTCCTTTCTTTTTATTACACCAATTTCAGCAAGCTACTAAAACATGTATTTGTTTCTTTCCACGTGAGCAATAACAACTTCAAACCAGGAAATCCAGATTTGGTATAGACAATTACTTCAGAAAACAGTGGGGTAAAGAAGCTATTTGGGGAAAAAACTTTGACAATTTGAATTAATTAGATTATAATACACAACTTCAAAAGTCAGAAAGTGATTTCTCTAGTTAAAGTGAAGGTGTCTATTGTGAAAATGTTTTCTAATACTGTAACAGACATACGTATGGCCATAAACAACAGCAACAAAAAAAGAACATCCTCAAAACCAAACTCACATACTTAGAAGAAACCTAGAGAAACAGAATGTACACTAACTTCTCAACCTAAATACTAGAAAAGCTATCATTAGAACATTGAGTGATGTCAACTTCTCTACTTAAATACTAGGAAAGCTATCATTAGAACATTGCGTGATGTCAACTCATGGATGGGTAGCTACCAGAGATCACTATCTTCTTTACCAAAAAAAAAAAAAGATCTTTTCTGAATAACAGGAAAGCATCAAATGCCTTCTCAAGTTCTCTTTGGAAGAGAAGATGCACTTGAGGTCAGACCAAGTCTTAGTGTTAACTCTTACAACTGCAGATAAGTAGAATTTTGCATTAACTGACAAAATTGGTGCTTCAATAAATATGCCTCTTAGAAACGCAGCCATGACTGCAAAGGAAGCTGTACATTGTCACAGTTTTTTCATCTAGTTTACGCGCAGAGTTCCAAGAAGTCTCACAGCACATCTCTTGGCTCTTCAAAGAGCGCATCTCAATGACTCTCCTTTGTTACTGCTTGTAACAAAATGTAAGAGAAAACCTTTAGAAACACCTTTTGATCAGCACCTGCTTACTGTATTGAAAAGACTGGTACTATCACAAACCAAGTAGAAAATAGCTATTTGAACAGGGTACCTTGTTTTTGTTCAGGCTATCTGTGGGCAACTTTCTTGTAAAAATAAATAAATAAATAAATAAATGTGCCACATCATCAATTGTTCTGCAGTGAAGATCTACAGAAGTACTTGGAGCATAACAAACAAAATGCAAGTTTTGCTATAATACGGGTCATACCTACCGTAAGTACTACGCGCAAATTAACTTGAATCCTTCTTTCTAGTTGCTTTTGTGTTGGAGCACACAGGACTATYTTCAGCAATCTTTCTTCTCTTTATTTGTTTTTAATTTCATTTTTTTTCTGATGGATCTGTTTGTGATGTCTGTTCATCTGACRTCTGGTTTTGAGTACTTGATCCCAAAATGAAGACAGAAGGGCTGCAGAAGTTTTGTGATTTTTCCATATGCTCTTTCAATTCTGCTCTAGATTGCCAATTAAGAAATAAGTTAAGTAAACTAATTCAAAAAGAAACCCAAAATACAGTATCAACCACTATTTAACATTACCATCAGTGACTGAGAAGACTTAAGAATTTGAGATACGATATTTTCAGGTGAAAGACAAAGTTGTAGAGGGACTTTTGAGATAGTGTAACCCTCATAATTCAGTCCACTACCAGAGAAGAAAAACCTTGCCGATCATTCTGTGTTACATTCGTGACACACACACACACAAAGGGAAAAAAATAGCTTCCCAAAAAAGCTAGACAAGCCATTTGTTTGGAGATTTTCAGGTTTGGGTTTTGTTTGTTTGTTTGTTTTTAAACTGTAGGGCAATTAAATCCAAGTTGTTAAATATAGGTAATGTTGAGGAAAGAACTGTTCTATTTTACTTTTGCACATATTGTAAATATAATGAATAGGCAGATCACTTACAGCAATGTTTAACTGCCATTCACACCCACCCTAGAAGTACAGATTATCATTCTTGGGTGCACACTTTCATTATAAAATTGCCACAGTGCTGCTCAGCATAAAGAGAAAAACAAAGTGAAATAAGCACAAATTATAATGATAAAAATGATAGCATTTGGAAAGTCACTACTGTGTTTGACACACTTGCCACCATAATAAATATCCCTGTTTTTTAAAAGTGACAAAGCAGGAAGGAGAACCATGATTTTCAGGAGTCTCATTTGACCTGAATCCCTTGGGTTTACCAGATTACAATGTATTTATCATACAAAAGCTTTATCTAACAATGCACATTTTAATTAGTTGTCTTTTCTAAGTTTCCTCAGCTAAACTTCCAATGATCGTTATACATGTAGATAAAGAACAAGCAACATATTTACATAATATAACTATTACATTGCAAGGAATTTATTTATTTTTATGTTAGGAATATCCAAATATTAAGTTTCCTTTCTTATACTGTTGTTAAAATAGCATAAAATTCTAATTACATTAAGACTAATATCAAGATCAGTGAAACGACAGCCACTTCCAACCTAAAATACAAGCTTAAAAAACATAGTGCTGCATACACTTTTTAATATATAGCATATTTTGTAAGACTAGAAAAAAAAATTAAATAAACCCATTAGATGATTGAGAAGATAGCCAGTATTTGTTTCAGAGCCAGGGGAATAGTTTCATCCGCAGAAAATATCATTTGGCACAGAATCACTTAATTTGACTCAATCTTTTTGGTCCTGACATAGTTTGCATATTACTGCTTCTGTATGAGTTAATTATTTTAGCAACAAAGTACCAAAAATTCTCTTTTTGCCCCCCCCCAGCTTACAAACAAGATATAAAAGGTGATGTTAATTGTTATATAAATGAATCAATCTCAAAATAGTTGCACCAACTCTGAAGGTGACTTGTAAAATCCATCAACTTAAGCAGTATGTATCAAATGCTCCCCACAAGGGCTTGCTAATGTAAGACATTTCAGCACACTGCTGTTTACAGGAAGGAAAAAAAAAAAAAAAAAAAGATTTTTCCTCACCCAGTGTCATCAAACCTTATTTATTAAATTGCCAACTCCTTTTAATGTGATGGCACAGCAAGCATCAGACTACAAACCCTGCTGGATTATGGAGCCTCTAGTGACTGGGGGAGAAGGGAGGATAATTGCCAATTTTATGACCATTTACAGATTAAAAAAAAAAAATTTTAGATGTCTTATGCTTTTTTGAGATGGTATATTCAAGACAGTATTATGAATAAACAAACACTTACCTGACCCTCCATTCAGTGTACACCAGCTCCACGTCTCAGTGTGGTTCGGTGGTTAACACATCGCCACCAACACAGTATATGTTAGGATGTCATGATGGAGCTGAAGTCAGTGACCCTAAAGGGTCTAGATGTCACAGGACCTAAGGAAGAAATATGTGAACTTTTATATAGCAACGTACTGTATGGTCTCACAGCCTAGTAACTAAGAGCATACAGCACATACCACTAAAGACAATGGCATTTCTGGTAATTTATTTTAGTATGTTAAGGTAGATTCCCAACATATTTCCCACAACACAAAATAAATCCTATATTAAAAAACAAAAAAAAAAAATCCCAGCTCATTAAGGTTGCTAAGCCAAGAAATTAATTTTGGCAATTCCTAATTTTTAAGTTGCCTTGGTAACCTTAATTTCGTTGCTTTTTGTATATATACTCTATGTTCACTAAACAATAAACCAAGGCTAATGAAGCACAAAATTCTACACACTGAATTTTGGAAGGANGGGGGGGGGGGGGGGGGGGGGGCGGAAATTGTATACAGTCAAGTCAGGCAATTGAAGATTTTGCAAGTGTACCCGCCCATGCAGATGATGAGTGTTTGACTTTGCAACCTTTATTGCGAGTTTTCTTGAATTTTTTGTGGGTTTTTTAAAAACACGTTTAACATGCTTTAGGCTTTATTTTTTGAAACAAAATACCTAAGAAGTTAAAACATAAATTCCAGATTTCACAATGGGGGATTATATTTGGGCTGACTGGCATCACTGAAAGCCTTAGATACACCAGAAACCTCTGATGCTTGAACTAATTGCCGTTTGAGTAATGATAGCAATAGTAAACAGAAGTGAYTGTGTACCCTGTTATATTAATGCTGGTTCATGTATCTGAGACTCTAAATCCCCTCTGTCCACTTCAGGCTACCCTGTTGCCCAAGCTATTTTCATTCTCCCCACTTTATTTTATTCTCTGCCCGCTATGCCCTGTCCCACTAGCAGTTTTCCTAACATGCCAAATTCTGCTTGAGTTCATCTCCTCATCTCATCATGTCCTCTAGCAACTTCTCACAGGTTTTCCAGCCCCACTGGTCGTTAGTATCCAACTTTTTTTATATGCTCTTTATTAAAGAAAAAAACCTTTGCAGCCAGGTACCAAAGAAAACTGGCAAGTTTTCTTAGTCCTGCCCCTGCCTCCCTAAAACAGTTCGTCACAGTTAGTTTCCTGCAGTAAGGTAACTTCACTGTTCATTGCATTTTTCAGAGGCTGTGAAGAGGCCCAATCTCGACAGACTTTTGCATCAGGAGGGTGCCTTTCATCTATTCTAAGAGAAGACACCATCTGAAAAATGCTTAGATCTTTTCCTGCAAGCCATGGACTATTAGGGCTTTTTAAATAAAAGGTATCCACAGTCTTACTGGTTCCACTTGAAAACATTATGAACAGAAGTTTTCCCCATATGCATTCTATAAAATTGGTTGAATCATTTTGGTTGATCTGTATTTAAAGGAAAAGTGTCAGTTGGAGGCAAAGAACCAACATGAAAAATTTCAGCCAATACAGTTTAAACAAACAAACAATAAAGCAGGACAGGAGAGCAAGTGAAAACAGTATCTTTTAAATAAAAAGCAACATTGGTAACAAAGCAGAGCATCTAGAGTAGTGAAAAAAATGCAATGCGGTTTTATAACACTAAATATGAAGTAAGCAGTTAAAATACAGAAGTGAGAGATGTGCAGGGATGTGTCATAAATTCATTTAATTTCTGTTTTCAGGGGAAGGGGCCTTCTTAAATATACGTTCCCCACGATTATGTTAATCAACATGAAGAGGAACTGCTGCTAGAGACGTATAGCCTCTACCACTATTAAAAAATAAATTACAAAATCAAATTTGATGGTGTAAGAATGCACAGCTCCCCCCCACCTTTTGTTCACCCTGCAAGAGACAAAGCTGCATAGAGTCCTTTGAAAGTTGCTTTAGGATTTAAGAAGTGTTGAAGTTAGCCGTAAGTATTGCTCATTTGATGGAACTAAAGTAAATATATATTGACTGATAGGCTGCTATACGTTTCTCCATCAGATTTACCCTGCTTCAGTTAACGAGATTAACCAAAGACAGCAGTCAGAAATCAGAAACGCATGGACAAGTGTCTCCACATAGCTCTGTTATAACTACAAGTCTAGGACTTTGTAGGTCAAGGTCTGAGGAATTGGAACTGCTAACAGTATGAACTGCAACGTGCGCTTTTGACGTCATTAAACGTCCAAAAAGGAATTAGAAAGAGACCAAACTCTTGGTCAAAAGAGACCTAAATGTAGATTGAACCCGGCTGGCCATCATCTGGAGTATTACAATGCTGGTGTTATTCCAGTCACATTGACATAAAGCTAAAGTCAGAAAAGCTTCAGACATGAAGCATCTTTCACCTTTGACATTTTAAGCAGTACAGTAACCACCCCTGCCCCCCCAAAGTGAAGGGCCCAGTTTGATAACAAAAATCCAATAAAACTGTGAGGTAATACAGAGCCTTCCTTGTTTGAAGCAAGAATCTCTACCTACTGCAGATGGAAAGAAAGCTCTCACTGAGTAAGATGGAGCAAGACTGATGCAAGAAGATAAACTTGCTGCTACCAACTTAACAAAGAAGAATTTCCTTTTAAACTAACAGACAACTGCTTATCTAACCAAGCAATTATCAATTGCCAAAATAAGCCCAATAGAAACTCAAATCAACATAAAACGTATCCAAAACCCATGCATCTCATCATGTCCTGCATCCAGATTCCCCGCACAGAGTGTCAGTCATCTTCTTTTCTCCTCTATCTACTTAACATCTGCTCAGCTGCGAGCTCAACGCAGCTCCTACATCCCACCACCACCAGCCTTTGAAGATGGGGATCCTTGTTTAGTGCCTTCAGGCAAACTGTAAGAAGTCCCTAATCCTCTTCCCCCCCCTCAAACCACAGTTTCAATCTAGCTTAATGAATTGCAAAGCCTTCTTCCACCAATTAAAACAAATTTACTTGTACATATCCTTGCATTAAGCAAATATTTAGCACTGGGAAATTCACCTCCACTCTATAAAAGCAGACAGAAGTAAAACATTTCATCAGAAATTCAGTACATGTTTATAGTATTTATAAAGCATTTGTTGCACTTTATAAACTAAGCAGTTAAAAAAAAAAAGTAGAAGAAAGACCTATTGAAGGGAGGGAGGGGGGAATAAAAATAATTAAAAAACAATCCACCTACATTTGGAAAAAAACTTCTCTTACATTCAGTACATGGATGCAGTTCGAAATTGTAACCATAGTTGCGCAGATGCTTGTAGGCCTTGATCCATTCCTTATCTGTATTAAAAGCCACAGTTTATTATAATGTTAAAATCAGATTAAATACATTAATTTAAAATAGAAGAAAAAGATTTATCTCTACGTGAAACAATTATTAACATAAAAGTTCAAGCTTAACTCCTGTGTAGTTTTAAAGTGTTTTGTGCCTATTTAAGCAATATGAGGCTGAATTTGGCTGAGATGCACAGTATTTCAGAAGAAAGAGCAATTATTAATTATGAAAACACAATTTGACCATGGGAGCTCTGGTGGCAAAAGCAAGGTTAGCTCAGCTCTAAGGACACTCAATGCACTCCTCTCCCCAATGTCAAAACTAAACAAAAAAACAGGATAGCAAGCAGTTCTCAAAGACTTCAAACCACAATTTAAAGCGAGTTAGTAAAATATATACTTGCAGTGGAGTTATTTTGATGTGAATTATGGCGCATATGAAAAATACTGAAGGAACAGGTACTCAGGAAACATCAAAAGACCCAAGCTTCAAAGGAGCACCACTACTTTTAGTGGTGAGATGCAATACACTTTACTTGTCCATTTTCTTCTAAGCACATCTGCCAACAGTCTAAATTTGGTCTGGAGAAAGTACTGGTTAGAGATTGCGGGTTTTGCATAGAGGATTTCTGTTTAATGGGAAATGCAATCAAGACCACTAACCCTTTCCTGTAAAGGTTTTAATATAAAAATCACTCAATTTTGTGGCAATTTCTGGACTCTTTTTTAAGGTTTAAGATTCAAAGATCAAAAATGATGACAGGCAGCGTGATTAGTCTTTCAGGTCTTTTGCCTCTTTATCCCTGATGCAAATGGTAAACTGTCACTATATAGCCTATACAAATATCAACAACTATTTTGATTTAGACAAGTAAACAACACACAACATTGCATAACTGCATACAAGAATCTCTCAGCATGACAAATTGATAGCTTTGTCCTAAATAAGAAATTAAGAAGAAACTTCAGTATACTCCACCAAAACATTTTAGTGATTTGTACGTTTTTTTCTATTAACCAATTAGGCTTTCATGTAGGTTAAAAGTTTTAACAAGCATACTGTAGCAAATAACGTTAGCAATTACAGCTAAAACTTGACACTAAGTTAAACACAAGCATGGTGCTAAGAAGCTACAGTTGAAACTTAATTCAAAAACTATCACCGTAGCAAGCAGGAAGGCTTGCACAGCCGTTGTATCAGCTCCACAAGCATAATAAATTGGCAGACAATAGTTCTTTGTAATGTTACAGTAAAACTCCCTTTAAGAGAATGAAACATCTGAAAAATACTAGCAATCTGAAAACCTCTCACAATTTCTTTAATGTTTCTTCTCCACCTCAAAATTGTATAGAAATTAGCATAGTGTTAAATAGATATTTAGAAAGGCTTCCTTTGCTCACATTTATCACAAAAATGCAAACAATAGTTAAAAAAATGTAAAATATTAACAATTCTATAATACTACCAATAGCTAAAAAAAAGTTATTAAAGTATTTAACCTACTAATTTTTTCAACAGGAATCTAAAATTAAGTAAACTTTCTGCATATGTTAACATAACAGTGAATGGTAAGTTATAATCTTCAAAATTCATTGGCCCCTGGACGTGATGGAAATTGTCAAAAAAGTAGCCCAGAAAACCTAGTCCCAGGTTGTTTTCTCACTACAGTTGTAAGGGAGATAGACTTTTGATTCCCTCCCCCCAAAAAGGAAATTACCCCTTCAAGAGACAACTTATAATTTGTCAATACAAAACAGTTCTTCTTTCACTTAAGAAAACATTGTTTGTATAAGCACTCATAAATCTTTTCACTGATGTAGTCATCTCTATTCTGAAATACTGTGAATTTCAGCTGTCTTTCTGTGTGCTCTCCTTCCCAACCTCTTTAGAGAAAAAGTTAGACTGGACTGCAGCCTTGTTGTCGGCTTACAGTCACATACAATTAAGTGGAGACACTGTATGTTGCTGTGAAGCAAATAAGATACTCATTTTGCTTTTAGTTCTAAGAATGACCCTTTTTTTAGTTATTTCTCCTGCAGAAATTCTGCAATAACCTTCTACGAAAATTCTATCTCCTGCCCTTTTAAACAGTAAAAGCTCAGAACAACCCCACCTATCCCAAAGAGAAAGATGATTTCAAAATTAGACTGCACAACACATAATCTAATCTAAACCCTTCAAAACCAACACCACAACACAGATGCAATGCCCAGCCCGGCTACGATCACAGGAAGCCCTGTTATTCCACATTCCCCAATGCTCCTAACATTGTCTTTTTCTTATCTGACCACTTCCACAAACTCCAGAGCACTCCTGTGAGCCATCATCTTATTTCACATAAATTATCTGAGTTTGCGCTAGCCTTATTAAGCAATCAGAACCAAATCAATTCAACCCAGACAGCAAGAATTTGGTCTATATTAGCAGTAGCAGCCAGCAGCCATGGAAACCTTGCTAAAAATCAAGCAGCCAATCACTGCAATCACCTGCAACACCGAATGGTTAAACAGAAAAATGCCCAGACTACCTTTGTACACAAATCTTTCAAGATTTTACCTATAGACTTGAAGGTAAGCACTAAATGCGTGGCTTTATTGAGGGCAAAACACCTGCAATTAGTAGCAGAAACATTTTTAAGTTTTTCACTCCTTGCGTAAATAAAGTACAATTGGTACAAAAGCAGCATTTGTAGTCAATGCAAAGGAGAACAACACTAGAATACTGGAATTACGTCCTCTTGTGATTTGAGAGACACAGATTACGTTCCTCTGCAAAGGACCTCCATTTATAAATGAAGATAGTATTTAGCTATTAGTTGTGTCACACAACTTAAGAGATAAAAAGCATTCATCTTGATAGAGGTACCTTGACAGTAATGTTACAGAGCCATTAAAAAGCTAGTAATATTGAAATTATTGGAATATGATTGTCAACTGCTCCTAGAAATATTCAGAATCCACAATATAAAATGAGACAGGATTTTGCAGAATGAAGGAACATCATCAAAAAGTGAACGTTTACAACACTTTTTAGAATTTTTGCAATTCTTATATTTTCTTTGTTTAAACCAGTATGAAGATGTTTTACTGTATCTTCTCATGATCAGCTCATGCTGAAACTCTCTAAAAAATTTTGCATTGACCAAATAAAGTTACGTGCACATAAAAGTTTATAGCTGAGGCAATTATATGAGAATAAAAAATAAAATTTGACTTACTGGTAAAATCACTGTGTGGACATTTAAACATATCCTGATAATGGCAAGCTACATGAAGATTTCTTATCTGCTCAGTTTCAAAAGATGATGAATACATTCTGTACTGAGAGAGATGAGGTTTCCTCTGATGGCTGTTTCTGTGCACTTTCCAGGCACTTTGTGACATAAAAACATTTTCACAGATGAGGCACTGGTAGGTTTCTTTTATCCGCTTGTGTGATTTTAAATGATTTTCCATTAAGTACCACTCAGTCATGCGACAATAAACGCATTTAAAGCCACAATCCACATCGTGACCCTTTTCATGGATTTTGAGCATTTTTGACTTCAGAGCTACATTGCACGCATTGCAGAAATGCTGCGTTCTCCGAGAACCCAGCTTTAAGGTGCAAGCATCTTTCACAGGATGAGCTAACCCTTTACCATCACATCTGGCTTTCTTCTGATCTTTGTAATTTTTACACCTTGATTCAGCTTTAGAGGTTTTTATCTCCCCAGCTAAGGTCCGAGTTCTAACACTGGAAACACAACAGAGGCCAAGATGCACAGATTGGGCTGCTGCTTCATCTTCGCTCTTTTTGGATTCACTGGAGTCCAGGGAATATAAAAGGGAAGTCAGCACTGCAGAACAGGGCTCCTCAAGCTGCAAATGAGCTGCTGCTTCGCCAAACAAGGTGTTCACTTCACAGGAGCAAGAGGCATGAGGATTATTGCTCTGACTGCTTGGGCTCATGTCACAACAGTGAGGACTCATATTTTGAAGCATCTGATACATAGGTAATAAGACAGATGTTTTTGAAAGGTTTTCTTCGTTGCCTTTATTTTCTTGGTTAGCTTCATCTCCCATGTTATACAACTCATTTTCATCTCAGTCCATTTTAGGACAGCCTGAAATTTGACATGCTGTATCAGTTTCATCCATGTGAGCCAGGTGTGTCCTGATCTTACTTTTGATGCTGCTTGTTAACTGGCAGAGCTTGCACCTATATACCTCCACCAGAAACATTTCCACCAGGCCAGCAATCTGGGCTTCAAAACCTTCAAGCACAGCAGCATACAACTGGGATGTTGCGATTTCCTCGAGGTGATGCAGGTTCATTGATGCAACACATTGGTATTTGTATTTAAATTCATTCATCTTCCATAGTTGCTGGTAAGTAAATCTACAAAAGACAATAAACAAACCAGTTAAAATCCACTTTATGACTTCAAACGTCTTTAATCAAAACTCTAGGCCACAATGAATTCTAGATTCAGATTCCAGTCGTAGGGATGTCTGTAGATCTTAAGACTATCTGAAAGGASCGAGGGTTTTGCCAGGAGAAAAATGATGCCATAAATGATTACTCAAATCTCTTGTGGAAATTAAAAATGAACTACAGGTTAATAATATGATGTCATTTTTTGTGTTAAGTTTGTAACCGTTCCCGCTACGAAACAGGCGGTATTAATCTCAAAGCAAAGAACGCTGGTGAGAAAGCTGCACCGCTAATACACGGAGGCCTCCGGACTGCAACCATTTACCAGCGTACCCTAAATACAGCCCAGCGCCCCATCACCACGGGCCCCCCGGCCCCTTCTGTGCGGCTCAGCACAGCCGGACGGAGTCTGGAGAAGCAAACTAAGAGGAGCAACGCCTTACAAGGCGCCAGCTGCCTCTGGAGAGCCCGTACCGAAACGCCCGGCAGCCCCCTCCCGGGCTGCGGCCCCTCCCGTCGCCAGGCCCTTTCCGAACTCCAGCGGCTGGAAGCGGTGCCCTCGTCCCGGTAAGAGTCCCCGAGGAGACGCCCGGGGCCGCGGCCCAGCCATCCCGGGAGATGAGGAGGTGCCACTACGAATGCGGGTGTCGGGGCCGAGCACCCGACCTTGGCTCCACCTTACCCCCCCTCTCCCGGAGGCGCCGGCGGCGGCAGCAGCACTGAGCCCGCCGCC
>JAYKAV010002810.1:3355483-3595170 GCA_035582835.1 Phoebastria nigripes
CTCCTCCCCCGCCCTCCTTGCGGCGCCTCGTGCGCGTGCGCCGCGGCCCCGCGTCTCCCCAGCGGCAGCGAAGGAGTTTGGAAGTTCAAAATGGCCGCCGCGGCGGAGCCCGAGCTGCGAGCGCCCGAGTAAGAGACCGGCTGGGAGGCTCCTCGTGATGGCGCCTCGGGGAGGAGGGAGGCGGAGGGGAAGCGCGGGCGAAGGGAGGGGGGGAGGAGGACGAGAAGCGGCCCGGGTGGAGATGGCGAGGGCGGAGGAGGAAGAGGAGGAGGAGGAGGAGGGAGATGGGGGAAGGCGGCCGCTCCGGGGGAGAGGGGTTGCTATAGGCGGCCCAGCGGGGCCGGGGCGCGGGAGCCGCCTGCCGCCGGCAGGGTACTGGGAAGCGGGGGGGGAGGGGGGGCGCAGGAGGCCGCGAGCCGGGCGCGCGCGAGGCTGCCCGCTGGGGGCGGGGGGAGGGGAAGCGGAGCCGGGACCTGCGGGCGCGTGTCTTCAGTTCCGCGTGCGCCTTCCCGCCTCGGGGGGGGTGGGGTTGGGGGGGGGCGCTCCGGCGCTGCCCTCCCCGCCGTCGCCCCGGCACCTCCTGCCCCTCCCCGGGGAAGCGGGTTTGGCGTGGGGGGGAAGAGGGGTGATTCTCGTCCTCCGCGTGGTTGCGAGGCCGCTGCCCTCCCGGGCCGGGCGGCTGCCCGGCGGCGCGCAGAGCTCGGGCATCCCTGAGGCGAAACCGGGCCGGCGCTCCCGGGGATCCCCCCCCACTCCCCGCCCTGTGGGCTGCCGCTCTCTGTCCGAGCGAGGCCTCCCCGGGCCAGCGGGTGCCTCGGGGCTGCCCCTCCGCCTGCCGCCGAGCCGCTGCCCGCCCTGCGGCGAGCCCACCTCCCCCGAGTCCCGGGCGCTCTCGCGTTATAAAAAGTGCTTGTGCTGGTGGAAGCAAAAAGCGATTTGTTGCCGCCAGCCCCTCCTTCCAGCCCTCGAAATGACTGGCAACTCCCCGTTGCTGTTGGGGAGCGAAGATCGAGCTGCCGCCTCCCCGCCGGACCGGGGCTCCGGGGGTGCATTGTCCTGGCACCCCGGTTAGCATCGTGAGATGTAGGTTTGTCGACACTCACGAGCTCCTGAACACTTTCTTCTCTGGAACTTTTGGCCGGAGTTGACAACCTAATGCTTACTTTATTGCTCCTCTTCACTATACAGATATTTTAGCCCTATAAACTGCTTTCTATATTTTTTTTCTCCCTTAAATAGTAGCGATTTGAGGCTTTTTTTTGTTGTTGTTAATCGTGGGATGAGAAAACAGGTGAGGAGAAGCAGTGGATGTACACATGAACCATGTAAAACGCATAAGCACATGAAGAAGAGCGTTTAGTGTTGTATAGAGAAACATAACTAAGAGTAATAAGGTAAAAACTGGCGATAGGAAGCCTGAATGTAGGAAAAGATGGGTGAAATCTCTTTGCAAGTCTTCATGAACTTCCTATCATTCTCCTTGAATTCAAAAGTAAGAAAAAGTGGGGCTATAACAAGATCATGTCACAATTCTTCCCTATTTAAAGCCATTAGCAGCTAAACATGTAGATAGCTATCTGCCCCATCACCTTCTGAAATCTTAAAAGGTTTCTCATCCATGTCATTACACCTCTGAAACATTTGAATGAAGTAAAAGTTTATCCATGTTTTGATGGAATTACTTGAAATAAACAGATATCTGCACATGAAGAAACTCTGAAATATTTAATGCATATGAATGAAGTTAATAGTAATTCTATAGTTGAGGTACAAATGCAAAGAGAACTGGCGGTCGTATTAGCAGTCTGTAGCAGCCTGAGGTACTGCTGTGGTGCTGCATCTCATCTGGCGCCTCTGCTACCAGCTTGCTTTTATGGAATATAAGGTGAGGTTATTACATAACATTGAAATACATATGATTACAAAATAACTTCCTTATAGATTTCGGTGTCATTTTCTGCTATTGAGAGAAGGAAGACTTATCTGGAGAAGCTTGAACAGATGTTATTTTTGTTGTTCTGTAATATTTTTATAATGTACTGAAGTAACATTAATGTGTTAATCGGAGACTTATACAGTATCCTGTATCCGACTAAAAGAAATCTTGAAAGATGCATAGTTCCCTTAAAATTCTTGTTGTGACGTTTCTCTGCCCTTTAGCCAACTTATGTCACTGACATACTTGCTCTGGATTGCAAATCCAAGTTGAAAAAGTTTTACATTTAATACTTTTTTTCTTCATTTTCGTGTCTTTTGTGCCAAATGCAACGTAGAGCAAACTCATTTTAAGGCAGTTTGTCCTCTTTCTTTCTGATATTCTGTTGTCATAATGGTGTGGAGTGTCAGGAGGAAGCAATTAAGAAAAACACCTCTCTTTATGCTTTGAGTAAGCAGAAGTAGTGGGAAAGATGTAGCAGAAAAAGCATACAGCATTCTGACTTAAGTCTCTGCATATTGCATATTTTTAACTCAAACTATCTGTTCCCTTAGGAAGTTTCTCATTTCAGAGCACTAAAGTGTTAATGGTTTTAGCAAATAATTTTAGTGTATGCTGCAGAAAAGTCTGGAATATTTACTACTACTAGAATTTGCATTAACTCAAGCAGGAGAGAATCAGTAACTGTGCGCTGTTTGAAGATCCTAGCCTTAATTAGGAAGACACTAGTCGAGTTTATAGTAAAGTGCCATCCTTTAGGCCTGGCTTAGAATACCTTTGATATATTTATTCTATTAGATCATTGATCATATTCTTCAGAAACATCTGTCGTATGAAACTAGTAGAGTTCGGAAGATATCTCTACATTTCTGTGTACATCGCCCCACCACTCCTGACCATCAGGTTTAGGGAAATTTCTTTTCAATGAATGAGACTTGGGATACAGAAAGAGCTATGTTTAAGTTATTAAAGTGTTAGCTAGTAAATTCTGAAACTGTAGTTTAGATGGGGTGAGTTTGTAGAAAGGTGAACTCTGGCACCTATAATATTTGGCAACAGATTTCAAAAGGCAAATATCCATCTTACCACAGACAGTAACTTAATTGATGTTCTGAAGGAGATCAGGAGATATTTGCTAAACATTGTAAAAAATCTATTGGTAAGCCAGCTTCAGCTTCTAAGGAAGATAATGTAAGTGAATGCATAACATCAGGACTGAATTTTATAATTTTTGAAGTTATTAAGTACACTATTTAAATCGCTTGTTGCTGTGACTAGCTAATTGAAATGATTTTTTTTTTAGAAGAAACACTGTACATTATTATTTTAATAACCTGCTATAGACTTATTTTCTGCTTTTTTGGCCAATGTCATTTTACAGGTCTAAAGATTACCACTTTTTTCTTGGGAAGCTGATAGACTGCTGTATATTATCATAAAGCTTTTCTGAAATTATGCTTCCTTAATTTATCCTGTTCCTCAGTAGTGTTCCCTGTATTGCATAAATAGTATAAATACATGATAAGAACGGTTCTTGATTTTCTAACAGGTGTGTATACTTACAGAAGGAAATAGAAGTTAAGAGAATCAGTTGTCTCTGCGTGAGATTTTGCAAGATGGTTTCATTAGGTGGTCAGTGTCATCCCTTGAAATAAGTTTTGATCTTTGGAGCACAACTGTGTTCTGTCATTTGAAAATACTTTTAAAAGGTATAGTTTGGGTTAGACATCGGAGTGGAGCAGCAAATAAGGTAGATGATGGACTGACAGGATGCATAAATATGCAGCACTGTTGTATATTATTGACAGATATTGTCAGTATTGATCCTAAAAGCCTAAGCATTGATTTCACCCACACATTTTGTTTTGTTAGTGCATTTGCTGTATCTTCCTTCCGTAGTATTTCTTTTTGCAGTCATAGCTGTCTGTTCATGAGGAAGTGTATCTGCTGTTGTAACTTAGTCACATTAGTCGTACATTTTTAATTCTCCCAAAGGTAGGTAATTAAATGCCAGTTAGTTTCTATTGTAAAAAAGACTGTCAACTTAACAGAAGATTAAGGACTGCAGTGAGTTCATAGTACTGATCTGTAGTTTTTATTTTTTGCAGGGTTGAGGATGCTGATGCATCTGAGAGAAGTGTAAATGAAGAAAATGGGGAAGTATCAGAAGCAGACCAACCTCAGAACAAGCACAGCCGACACAAAAAAAAGAAACACAAACACCGAAGTAAACACAAGAAACATAAACATTCTTCAGAAGAAGATAAGGACAAAAAACATAAACACAGACACAAACATAAGAAACATAAACGGAAAGAGGTAGCTGAAACCTCTGACAAAGAAGATGGACCAGCTAAAAGAACTAAAATTGATTTTTTAGCTCCTCTGGAAGACTTGGAGAAACAAAGAGCATTATTGAAAGCTGAACTTGAAAATGAATTAATGGAAGGAAAAGTCCAGTCTGGGATGGGATTAATATTACAAGGTTATGAGTCAGGATCTGAAGAAGAGGGGGAGATTAATGAAAAAGTGCGAAATGGAACGAGACCTACAGCTAAGTCAAACACTAAGGGGAAATTAGAACCTGTGGACAATAAAACTAGTTCCAAGAAAGGAAGTAAGAGTGAATCAAAAGAAAGGACTAGGCACAGATCTGACAAAAAGAAAGGTAAGGTAGGAGTTGATGGAATCAAAGAGAAGACAACTAGAAGCAAGTCAAAAGAGAGGAGGAAATCCAAAAGCCCTTATAAGAGAAGTAAGTCTCAAGATCAGACAAGGAAATCTAGGTCTCCGATGCTTAAAAGGCGTTCTCAGGAGAAAAACAGAAAGTCTAAATCTCCCCCAGAGGATAGAAATAAGGCTGATGATAAAAGTAAATCAAGAGATCGCAGAAAGTCTCCAGTTGTAAATGAAAACAAAAGCAGAGATCGTGGCAGAAAATCTAAATCTCCAACAGAACTAAGAAGCAAATCCAAAGATAGAAGATCACGGTCCAAAGATAGAAAACCTAGGAGATCAGAGACTGACAAAGAAAAAAAGCCAATTAAATCTCCTTCTAAAGATGCTTCTTCAGGGAAAGAAAACAGGTCTCCTAGACGGCCTGGCCGTAGCCCAAAAGGAAGAAGCTTATCTCCCAAACGTGAAAAGTCAAGAAGAAGCAGATCCCCTCTCTTTAATGATCGTAGATCTAAACAGAGTAAATCCCCCTCTCGAACCCGGTCTCCCGTTAGAAGAGTGAGGAGTAGATCTGCAGAAAGGAAAAGAAGAGAATCAGAAAGGAGGCGTCTTTCTTCTCCCAGGTAACTTAAAGATGTCATGAACCATCGCAAAAATGCATTACAGGATTAACTATCTCCTAGTTCGGTGTTTATCTTCCCCTCACCCTCACCCCACCCCACTTCTGAAAATAGCTATTTAAAAAGGTAATCAGATTGTGCATCATATTATGAGCTTACTTTGTATGTATTCAGTTTTTAAAAAATACTCCCCCCAGCTGTCAGACATGCAAATTCAGCTTTGGTTGTTGAAGTGCTGAGTTATTTGCTGCTCACACCATAAGTGGGAACAAGTTTTGTAGCTCAGTTTCTCCTTTTTGTCACTCGGTTGGATTCAGTATTTGGCTTCTATTTTGTTTCTTAGTTAATAGTTCTGTTGCTTTCAGGAATTCCTGTGGAGTGAGAGTCCCCTCTTCTTTTACATGTCAGTGTTGGCTAAAAGTGGGTAATTAACCCCTTTTTCACCCTCAGAAAAAACCCTAATGATAGAGTCAGCATGTGTGAGTGTAAGCAAATCTTTTATATCAAGATGTCCTTCTCACAGTAATTTTTTTCTTAAAAATATTTTGTGTTTTTCATTTGCTAGAGGAATGGTAGTGTTGCTTCGTTATTCATCTGTTGTATATCGTTACCATATTTTGCATACACTTAAAGGAGAAAGACTGAAATCTTTTTAATGTATTTTTACTCTTGCCATTTTTTAAAAAGACAATTTAGCCTATGAAAGCATTTACCTTGAAATTTAATATAAACCATGAGACAATAATTACTAGCATCTCCTTCTCTGAAGCTGATAAGGCCTGGATGATAAGTTTCCAAGCAGAGAACAATATAAGTGTATACATTTTTGTAAGTTAATTCATTAAATGTAAGAAGTTCAACAGGCAGAAGAGTTCAGCATTACTTTTGGGTAATGAATAATTTAAAACTTTTTATCATGGGGTTTAGCTTCACCCACTCCGAGAATTAAGAACAAAGAAGTATGAATTTAAAACCATGTATTGGAACCACAAAGATCTAGCTCAGTAAGTAAGTGCCTAATAGATGTGAAAGTCTTTCTGCCTGCATCACTGAAGGTTACTCTGGTTTCAAGTATGGTGTATCTTCTACAGGCGCATTATCAGCTTATTTGTCTGTACTACTGCTTAGCAATACTGCAGGTACTTTGGAGGATGGCCCCAGTGGTGTTAACCAGATTAAGCAAGTATTGTGAACACTAGCAGTTTATCTGGCTGCTCTCTGGTGAATCAGGAATGTATCCACACAACCACTAAGTTTCTTTGACATAGTATTTGACTTTTCTTCCATAGCATTTTGCATCTTTCAGTTTTCATTTCTCATGACAGCTTGCATTACAGCCAGTTTGAATTAGTTGTCTAGATGCTATTTCAAGTGATGCATGTGTCTAGAATTTTGCTATTGAATTCATACTTCTGTAACACAGTGGTGAGCAGCATGTGAGCGGGGGGCTACTAACAAATACTTTCTTCTGGAAGCGTTGCAAATCAGCAGACATAATCTTTCTTTGTGGGACATCCTGAACTACCTGTAATTCCTCAGTATGCCAGAGAATGTCAGGAGCTTTAATGAACAGTTTTAACCAAAAATTCCCAGTAATTTTATTTTTCATGTTTGTTTCCAGTGTTCTAATCATGTAAGATACTTCTCAAGTCTTTGACTGAAGTTACTCATTATATGATGTTACTATGAATTCTTAATCACCTTCTACTTTTTATCTCATACCTGTGACCCCTGAACTGGTTTATTTTTTTTACAGATATTTTGATTAGGTTTTGGCAGTACAACCACTTTGTTAGCCAGGAAACCTGGAACTGTCAGTTCATCCTGTGACTTTTTTTGTAATATTGTTCACAAGAACATAACTTAAATTAAATGGGTTAAAGGGATCAGCCTGCTCCAGCATTTGAGTCTACAGTAATTTCTTGCAGAAACTGCCAGTACTTCTGCATGTGCATAAATTTTCCTTCTGTCCCACTGTTTACTATTTTGCATCAGTTCTGTATGCCTGGTCATTATACGTAGCTAAGGTAATTGAAGCTCAAACAGTCTCAAAACAAACAAAAAACCACTACAGAATGGGTGGAATTATCTGTCAGACCCAAGAGATTTTGTTCATTGATGAGAGATAACACCTGAAATAACTTGTCCCAATTTGATTTAAAAAAAAAAAAAAAAAAAAAAGGAGGGGGGTGGGAAAAGAAATAGAGTAGCAACATTTTCTTTGAACAATGGTGTGGAAATATTTTCCAAGTATTTCTGTTGCAGCCTCATTAGAATAGTTGTTAAATATTTTTAACTTCTATCCTTTCCAATTTTTGATTGAAGTCTTGCTGTTGTGGAATACAATTAAGCTTTTTAATGTAGTTGTCCCATCAAGGATTTTTTATTCTTGAATAATTGTGAATCTGTGTAGACAAGAATGAACAAATTTTGAATAGTATATAGTGTCAAACTTGAATTATTTTTTAATTTGAGAAGGGTTAGTTTACATGTTAATTAAGCATTTTAGTTTTCAGCTGCTGTATTAGAATGTGTGAAACATTGAGGCTGTCCAGTTCTAGTCCCCAAATTGAAATAGACATTAAGGTCATTGCTGTGGAGTAGCATGGTCCTAAATTTCAATACTGTGTTGTAAAGTTGCTCAGAAAATTCTCAAGAATTAGTTTTTGGGTTTTATTTATTGTTTAAATACTGTTTCTGATAAACATGAAAACAGACCACTATTTATRTAAGACCTAAACGCAAGCTTTGTTTTAAAACCTCTCTTAGCTTTGTGGTAGTAATTAACAAGCTCTGTTTCCAGAGTTGTCCTGAACTAGACCTATGTATGGGCACATATTTCCCAGGGTGGGGAGACACACACAGGAAGGGCAGCCAGTTCTACAGCATACTTATCCATCCCTCCCTCAGAAGCCCATCTGGTGGTCCCTCACCTGCAGTAACGTTTTAAAGTGAGCTTTTAGAGGGAATTGTGATTTCTGTTTTCTGCTTGCTCCTGATTTTATTACCATTCTCTTCCTCTATTTTAAGAACGCGGACCAGAGATGATATTTTGTCTCGACGTGAAAGATCAAAAGATGTTAGCCCACCCAGTAGATGGTCACCATCCAGAAGAAGGTCTCGGTCCCCCATTAGAAGGAGGTCTCGTTCACCCCTTCGACGTAGCCGATCTCCAAGAAGGCGGAGTAGATCTCCTCGGAGGAGGTAAAGACACACTGCATTTTTAAATATATTTTGTAAAATATTACTAAAAGAATAAAGATTGCTATCTTATGTGTAAACGATGCCTTTTTTGTCCACATTTATATATGCTAGCATAGTTGAATTCATTTTGTCCTCCATGAATTCATTTGTTTTATTACTTTGAGTCGTTATGTACCTTTATGTTTTATGAATAGGTTTTCCTCCTCCTCTTCAAAAAACCAAACCAAACCAAAACCCCAAACCCCTCTTATTGTTACCAGGGATAGAGGCCGAAGAAGTAGATCTCGCCTTCGAAGGAGGTCCAGGTCACGTGGTGGCCATAGACGTAGGAGCAGAAGCAAAGTTAAAGAAGACAAATTTAAAGGTAGTCTTTCTGAGGGTATGAAAGCTGAACAGGAGTCTTCATCAGATGAAAAGTAAGAATTCATTTCTAACTTGCGCTGATTATCTAAAAATACAGATACACTGATACGGATCTGTATGAACTGACATTTATCTTCATGGTGTAGTTTTTGGGTTGTCACCTGAAACCTTAATCATGTTTTAGTACTTGTGATCTTGTCAAATTACTGTTGGGATGATCTGGAAAACTTTGGAGTATGCAAGAGATACCAAGACCTGTTGGCTAGTGGGAAGACCTGAGGGGATGATACGTTGTTCAGTTTCTAAATTCAACTTGATCAGTATCTTGTGAAAATATTTGGTCTGTTTCCTCAAGCTTATTGCTTGAGGAAAAACTGTAACAGCTGAAAGGATTAATTGCTATCTGCAAATTGTTTTTATATTTGCTAAATATCTACTTAATCCAATTGCGCAGGAGTATGCATTCTTAATCAAATTATCAAGGAGGAATGATGCTGGAGTGAAAATGAACAAGGGTTTTTTGGTTTTTCTGTTTAAAAGCAGTTACTGTTAATTGTTTGTGGTTAAAGATGAAATACTTAAAGTCCCAATGAGATACCAAAAGATAAATTTTCTCTGTAAGGAGATGCAAATATACACACTGGGATTTAATACATCTTTTCTTTCTGAGTCAGTTGAACAGCTATTGTTTCATATATTGTGTGCTTTCTACACCAAAGAACTGCATTTGGTAAAATACAGTGGATAATCTTATGTTTATGATGTTATACAAAAAGTAATTATATTTTTATAGTCTTGAAGACTTTGATTTGGAAGAAGAGGATGAGGAAGCAGAGATAAGACAGAGAAGATTACAGCGGCAAGCAATTGTTCAGGTACATGGTTATATTACCGTGTGGGTTACAGAAACTAATTTTATGCTTTTAGTGTAAAATGTTCTGATAAAGGAAGGCTCTTAGCTTATTACTACATTACAATAGTAATTACTATATTTTTTTCCAATTAATTTATTGTAAATGTTAGTCTCAGTTAAACTTTACACTTCTATTGCAGCAGCATTGCTTTTAAGACTGAAGCAACTCTTCTGTGAGTAATTTTTATGCTACGGTTAAATGTTCTCTGACAGTCGTGTGGCATGTTAAAAATGTTACTCAGTTATCTTAATCTGTAGGTTTTCTTCGTAGCTGTATCACTGATACCATAATGTCGATACAGCATTAGGTTACATATCAATTAACCTAACTGGTCAGTTTGTTTTGAGTAGCAGTAGTCCTTGTCCATTTCCAAAACTTCATAAAGCCACTGACATGGGTTCCGTCTTCATGAAAGTAGATAATATATTCAGTTACACRTGTGAGTTCCCATGAACTTCTTATTTCTGGTAAGAAGGTAACAGTAGCAACAGTTAATATGTGATTGAGACCCCTGAAAGGGAGCTGTGGCCAAAGGGGATGTAATTCTACAGCACAAGTCGGGTATCTTTTTTTAAAGTTGGGATTTGGCACGCAGTTAGAACATAGTAAGCAAAATGCTGTAGCATATGTACTTAATATTTAGTTATAAAACCACCGGTTATAATCTGCTGCTTATTTTAAGCAGCACTAAAAATACTGTTCATTTTTTGACTTTTATGCAAAGCCCATTGTAAAATCCTTTAGAACTATGAGTGAGCAAAACCATATAAAGTAAATTATTTTTAAAGGCTGGTTACACCTGTTGTTGGTCCATGCAGGAAGCAAATTCCAGAGCTTCATTCCCTAAATGGGAAACTTCTGCTTGTATTATTGAATAGTTAGACCTTGATAACTCAGTGGTATCAGCATTTATTCGGTTTGATTTTTAACTTCTGGGAGAGGAAGTGACATTTGTATAATTTCATACTACTTGAGTTAAAAAAAATAATTTGTAAAGGTGTTGTTTTGAACTTTTTTTAATGCATCTGAAATTTTTCAACAAGAATGAATGAATAAATAGGATTTCCAATTCAAATAAAACCCCTGAAACTAAAAACTACTTTTCTGTACCGTAACACTAATACAAATGGGAAAGATTCTAGGATGTAAGATACAAGATTGTTATTTTTTCCTTAAAGACTTCATTTCACTACTTGTGTGCCAGAATGGTTTAGTAATAAATCTATTGGTATGGACATTTTGTCACGTGCAACAAAATAGTTAATCTTCAATAGAAATCACTTTTTACAGAAATGTAAAAGCCTAAAGGACACACATGAATTTTTCAGTCGTCTTCTATGGTCTGGGCTGTGGTGCATTGTAGCAAAATGAGTTTTCAAAAGCCGTATCCCATTCTGCAAACAGTCTGTTGCCATTAGAGATGTAGGTGATTATGAAAGCAAAGGTTAAGGTTTAGCACGAACCACTGAAAGAGTGAGTATAAAAATGTTTAAATTGCGATAAGCTGTGATGGTGAGATTAATAATTAAATTTCTTTTTAGAAATACAAAGGCCAGACAGAAGACAGTAATATATCTGTACCATCTGAACCAAGCAGTCCTCAAAGTAGCACACGTAGTCGCTCAAATTCACCAGACGACATCCTAGAAAGAGTAGCTGCTGATGTTAAGGAGTACGAACGGGAAAATGTGGACACATTTGAGGCATCAGTAAAAGCCAAGCACAACCTCATGACAGTTGAACAGAACAATGGTAAGAATCTGAAATCTCGCTATATAGTGCAATTTATGAAAGCTCAACTCTTAAGCAGAGCACTTCAAAAGAGGTGTTTTGCTTAGTTTCCTTATATACTTCCAGACTTGGAAGTAGATTGACTTTTTGGACAGAATTTGAGAATGTTTCCATGAATATTATGGTACTTAAAACATTAAAATAAAGCTTGCTCCTTAAGGAGGATGATATGAATGGAACATGCTCTCTATATTTCTAAAAACTCTTAACGCAATTCATGCTATAAATTTGGAAGACCAAATAACAATGTCTGTCTTTATAGTTAAGAATCACCCTTTTTAACTTCCAAATTTTTCTTTTCACTTATGCATGTTGTTTTCTTAGAAGCTTAATATAGTCCTAGTCTTTATTTTGGGGTGGGTTGGAAACCATGCCCTTCTTGTCGCTTTTTTTGGTCAAAGCCACTGTGTTAGAAGAATATAGGTGGGTCTGTAGTAATTCAGAACGATTAAGGCTTTTGAGAGTCATTGCTAGTAAGTCCATTTTGGTGGCATAACTTCTTGCCAAAGAAACGGCTATTTCCTCCTCTTCCTCCTGCACGTAATCTGTTGTACAACAGTACTGAGATGAAATACATCTTGATATAAAACCTGCCTTGTGCCTGCTGCGGCAAAAGGAGCATAGAGCATCTGCCAGTGCACGCCATAATATTGAAAATCTGCTTTTTTTTTTTTTTTTTTTTTTCTTTTGAAAGTGGATTACTGTACATCTTCCAAGTACTCAAAAGGTGCGACTAGTTGCTGTGTGGACATACTTGAGATAGTCTTAACTACTTCAGTTTCTCTTTACAGTTTAATTGCAACAGCACGCTGTTTAACAAGGGCTGTGAAACCTGCCCAACCCCTCAGGAAATGGTTGGACAGTTAGCTTGTATTTCATGTCATGCGCTAGATCTATCCTTGGGGGCTAAATATGCTATTTTCTAGTGGATGCTTCTCTCTGAAGTAATAAAGCTGCCTCTCTTTGGAACTGGTGTACTGCTCTGTAGTTTGTCCTGGTGTTCCCTTGAGCAGTATGTTTTCAGATTGTTCTCCTGCAATGTAGGTGGAAAGAACTATCTTATGCACTTCTCCTTTATTTGCATACCACAAGTTTAGACTTGGTTGTCTTACGTGTAACAGACAACATCTTTTTCCTTTTTTGTCAGAGGCATGTACTGCTTTCTAATTTTGTCCACAGAAGTGTATGAAAATATAACTGTTAACTACATAGACATTTTTAAGATATGAAAAAGATTTGCTTTTAAAAACAGATCAGTTACACTCAAATCTGGGAATTTTCATATATTGGTGGGATTCTGGGTTGGAGGTGGCTATAACAACAGATGGAAGCAGTGGATCATCTTTCTTTGTAAGAGCCATTTTTTATTTATATCCTGACCTCATATAGAGGCAGAATAGTAAGTTGCTAAGGAACTAGTTAATAATTCATTGTAGCCCAGCGCAAGTATGAGTAACTGGAACTAAAAAGAAAATTTGAGGAAGTTGCTGGAAGGGTCTATATCTTGAAACAGTGGTGTAACCTGTCTCCCCATAGTGTCAGGTGACAGGTCTATACCTTGAAACAATGGTGTCAGCGTGATGGATGAGAGTTTTTGATGCTATCAGAAGATTTCAGTCTAGTTATTTTGAATTAAAGTGGTTGGCTATGTGCATCATGAGACCTGAAGCATCTGAGGTTAACCATTTGTTTTTCTCTGTTGCGTAATACCCTAAAGAGAGTGTCTGTGATTTACCGTGGTCATGAAGGGATGTTACCATAATGTGTGTTATGAAATAGTTTGAAGTTTACTTGCTTTCACTAACGTGTACTTAATTTATATTTCTTTGCTTTTATCTTATCAACCAAGTAAAATGTCTTTGGGACTTTAAAGATGATTAAAAGGTGAGAAAGGGATAATCTTGCCCACATTAAAAATGTTTCTCTTAAACATAATAGTTAACATTGTCTTTGACTAAAAGCTACACACAAGGTCCTTTTTGACCGGGTTGAAGAAAAGATTTTCCAAAGAAACAACTTCTGGGCTTTACAACTTTGGATTTTAGTAAAATACCTTGTAATTAGCAGAAAAGCCTGAGCTTATATATTGAAAACATGTCTGKTTTTTTTTCTATATATATATACAGTCATTTTATATTTCTTTTTATACTTTTTTTTATATATATAGTCATTATCTTTAGGGATCATCTAAGTATGTACTTTTTGCTTTCTGCTGTGTGAATTACTTGAAAGCTATTATACTTAATTTTTCAAGGAGGTGTAAATTTTTGAGTGCTTTGAAGAACTTATCCAATATGAGTTTTGTATTTCTAGAATGTAAAATGGTATGTTCTAGAAACACTAGTAGAGCTACCTGTTTGCCAACCTACTGATCTTAGATTATCTTGTAAAGATACCAAGTCACGAATTATACTGGTAACAGAGTTATTAGTTTGTCGTCTTTTTCATGTTGAGTAATCTAAATTTCATTTTAAGGTTCAGCTCAGAAGAAACTGCTAGCTCCTGATATGTTCACAGAATCAGATGATATGTTCGCTGCATACTTTGATGTAGGTAATTCTTGGAGATAAAATGTATGATTTTTTTGCTCGATTTTTGTTAGAGAGTTACTGTCACTTGACGTTTGTTGGAACTTTGATTTGTAAAAGCACGTGTAACTGAGTGGATAGTATGTTCTGAATCTTTTGATCAGCCAAGGCAGACAAAGTAGTTCTTAATATTTCAGTGAAAGAAAACCTGCTGAAATTAGTGGGAGTTTTACCAGAGTAAGCAATTAGGGAATTCACCTGTTGTTTGAATAGGACCTATAACGGCACACAGTAACAAACTTATAAATAAGTTATGCTTTATGTTAATGTTACCATGCTGCACTGTTCTAAATATGTGCTTTTTTCAGAGGTTCATGTATGGTTAATTAAAAAGCGTCTGTGTAAGATATTTTAATTTGCTAATGATGCTGTGTTGGAGTAATGTGGTGGGTTGTTTGTGGGTTGTTTGGTTTGTTGGTTTGGGGTTTTTTTTGGGGGGGGGGGGGGGGGGGGGGGGGTTGGGGGGGGGGGGGGGGGGGGGGGAGGTGTTGGATGAAGAGATGCATGTCCTGTTTTTACTTTTGCACTATTCCAGCAGCTTTTCTCTAAAGTGGCCCGCATATCTTGGCAGTCCAGTGACTAGTTTTGAGACTTTACTTGCTGTTCTCTGTAAATCTCTACCTCATTGTTGCTGATGAGGCAACAACACTGAGAAATAAGTCAAGACAACAACTTTCTTCTTAACTTGGAAATTCTCCACTTAATTTTGGTTTATGGCATAATCTATTAGTTATGACAGAAGCATTGGTGACAAAAGGCTGCCATGGTGTCACTCTAGTAACACTGGCAATAATAATAAAATAAAATTTAAAAAAATCAAAACCCCTTTGACCTGGAAAAAGATAAATACTTGAAGGATAGTGGGGGGGGGGAGTAGTGCTTTAAAAATTTGAAAGTTACAAGTAGGGATTTAAATGGCTTGTAAGTGAGCAGTTCCCCCTTCCAGAAACTGTTGTTCAATTGAAGATATTCTTTACTACTCATAGATTTGAATTTGTGATAATATATTGCCAAATCTGTTAAGAGATGTTAACAGCAATTGTAGTAATTTTATGATCATAAGTATAATAGTATGAAATCTGTGAAGTGGCATTGAATGAATAGAAATTCAAGGCTTAAACAGTTACATTTTCCCTGCAAATTGCTAAACTTTATTACTACAAACATACTGTAAGTAAAAAGTCTTATTCAGATGGTCCAAAATGTGCATTCTAACATGACTTGTAGAAATTTTCTGTGGGTGTTAATTGAAACTTTGCCCATTTATGTTTAATAATAGTTCTATTGGTTGTTCCCATCCTCTTTCCTTCCATCAGTCTTTAGATACTGGTATGTAAATAGCATTTTGTGTTCAGTAGTTTCTCTCTCCTAGAAGATAAGTGTGTTTGTACTGTGGAGAGGAACAGTGTTTCGGTAGGAAAAGAGGGCTTTTGATAAGCAAACATCAACAAAAAACATAGAGCACACAGGCAAAGCTGTTACTTTTTATTTCAGAGTGCTCGTCTAAGGGCTGCTGGGTTTGGAAAAGACTTCAAAGAAAACCCCAATCTCAGGGATAACTGGACTGATGCAGAAGGCTATTACCGTAAGTTGTATTTGTTGATTTGCAAGGACAGCTAGAATGAGGGTGCTGAATGGAAAAGGTTCTCATGTAAAAAGTACTGAAACGTTATTCTAATGTAAATGTGCCACAGTGTCCTCACTGAGTATGTAATGTAATGGATTAAATGAGCATGCAGGTTTTAACCTCAGTTATGARAAGACTCCAGACTTACAGAATCACAGTTTGTTCCCCATAATTTCCACAAAGCTAGGTGATATAAAACATTGTACGCTATGAAATTAAGTGATTGTACCATTTATCCTGTTTTTCTGAATTATACAGAATGGTTTATTTTTCATTAAAAGTTTCATTATGTATGTCACTCATAACTCTTTAAATTGCTTGATTTTATCCTTCAGGTGTTAATATAGGTGAAGTTCTAGATAAACGTTACAATGTCTATGGTTACACTGGTCAGGGAGTCTTCAGTAACGTAGTGCGAGCCAGGGACATGGCAAGAGCAAACCAAGAAGTAGCGGTTAAAATCATCAGGAACAATGAACTTATGTAAGTAATGTTTTTGTTTAATAATAATGAAGCATATGTAACAGTTCGAAGTTTTTCATGATGTGATTTGAATCTCCCTTTGTTTCAAGTGAAGTAACAGATTACAGCTGTGGTTCCTGCCTTTTCTGCTAATATGAGCCAGATAATGGGAAGCGCTTGAGGACTATGTATCCACACTTCTTTACAGCTATCACAGGAGAAGGGTACTTGCATTTTCATCAGGCACTTTCTCATTTGCAAAACTGCAGGGAACAGTGGTAGCAAGAAACAAGGTTACAGTTAATTATGAGGCCTGCTACGGCCTAAAAAATTTTGAGATGGGAGTCGTGGACTGTAAAAATTTTTTTTTGATGGACCAAATCGTTTTGGCAGGCTATGGGTTGGATGCTAATAGATCATCTGCAACTTATAAAAAGACCTCCGTAATTATTTATTATATATTAATTATTTTTGTATGTTCTCTATGTGTTTGCACGTTTATAAGATATATGAAAAGGGATGGGACTCTCCCTGTTGAAATAAAAAAAAATTTTGAGGTCTTTCAGAATGAGTGAACATTAACAAGTGTGATCTATTAAACTATGATATGTGAGGACTTGTCTATAATATTCATTTTCAGTATCTGCTGCAGTATTTCTACAGTCATGTGTTATGTCCTCTTCCATTAAAGACAGCTTAAATGAAAATCTTTTTACCTTGGAAGTTTTAAAAGTTGTCTTGCTGTGTGTATAACTGGGTTATTTTGAGTTATATGAATAGGTATCTAGAAAAGTTTAAAAAAAAAAAAGTGGGGGGGTGATAAGCTATTTCAGTTTGGGATGTCATATAGATTATCAGTTTGGGTGTGTAGTTGACTCTATAGTCAGTTTAGCTTAAAACTCTTTTTAATAATGTATGTGGTTAAGTACTTTTTTTTAAAAAGTAAACTTCTCGAGTGTTGTTTGAAACTGAAGTGTCACATTACAGGAGCAAATCTCATTTTAGCTTTACATGTAACTGGGAGGGAGGAGGAAAGGATAAGTAGGTTACAAAGGCACAGTGAAGATCAAGGAATTAAATAAACTTACCCAATGTGTAGACACTGACAGCAAACCACTGTTGTGATTTTTTTTAAGCCATGGTACATTAAGTAATGACAAGACATTTCTCATTTCCTGATAATTATAACTGTGCGAGTGCATGTCTAGAATTTTTTAGAATTTCACTGATTTTGGTTTCTAATCACATTTCTTTGTTTTCAGGCAAAAAACTGGCCTAAAAGAACTGGAATTCTTGAAGAAGCTCAATGATGCAGATCCTGATGACAAGTTTCATTGTCTACGGTTGTTCAGGCATTTCTACCACAAACAACATCTCTGTCTGGTATTTGAGCCACTCAGGTAAGATGACAAAAGTTAGGGGTTCTCTGTAAAAAGTAAAGTACTATGGAGTGATCGTTACCTTTCTGGTTTTGGCTATTGTTTTGATACCTTGTTCTATAGCCAAGATTCAAGAATGCAAGGAACTTTTAAAAAAAAAAAAAAAAAAAAAAAAAATTATCTGGAAGCACAAATCCACAGACTACTGAACTATTTCTGATTTACTTAACGCATCATTGTGAACTTTCTGCCTGGACAATATTTGAAACAAAATAATGTATTATTAAAGATGGTTCATCTCACCAGTGCTTCTCTTAATGATTTACTTTGTGTGTGTGTGTCACAACATGTTCATTAGTTTTCGTAATTCTTTATTTTAAGGGTTTGGAATAATAATGCATTCCCAGAGAGGTTCAGCAAATGCTGTATATTCTGTGAAGAGTACCTCTATAACAACAGTCTAAGGAAGAAAATTGTTGCAGTGCTTTCTTTGCATGCTTACTTTTTCTTTAAATAATTAGGCTCTTTTGACAGGTTAATTGTAGGCACTGCTTTATGATAGATCTGGATATATTAATTGCCTTAGTTCCCATTCCTGCTTAGAGACATCAGTTGTTCGTATCCTCAGTTTTCTGTGTATGTCATATCTTCAGCTCAAATATGGCAAAAATTAAAGTAAGTTATATGCTGAAGCAATGCAAATTTTATGAAATTACTATTATATTTTCATTAATAAGGCATACAACAAATTATTTTCTTGTGCTGCACTATCTCTTTATAACACACTTGCATATTATTTATATGCAATGATGTTTTTGTCCTGGAATGGTGGTATTTTTATCTGCTGTTCAAGTCATCAAAAAATCGCCTCCTCAACTTGTATCTTTTGCGTACTTCCTTTTTTATTTATTTCTTCAGAAAATGAGTACAAAGGCGGTACAGTTGTTAAGAAAATGCTGTTCACGTGCAAATAAATCCTCTCACATTAATCTTGATTAAAAATGTGTTCTGAACTAAGTAAGTCCAGTCTAGTAAGTAATTATACAGTATAGGACAGATCTGATTGACCAGCATTTTTGTTTCATTGCTGTAGCCAACAGCGGTATGTATGTTAAGTTGAATGCTGCTTTTCTCCAAAAATGTCTAAAGCTAACTGGTTTCTTCAAGTTTGTCTTACAGTTTAGGAGGCCACTATATTTTTCTTTGTTAAGCTCTGTTCTATTCTTTCTCTCTCCCTTTTTTTCTCGTAATAGTATGAATTTACGAGAAGTGTTGAAAAAGTATGGGAAAGATGTTGGACTCCATATTAAAGCTGTGCGTTCCTACAGCCAGCAGTTGTTCCTGGCTTTAAAACTTCTTAAAAGATGCAATATCCTACATGCAGATATTAAACCAGATAATATTTTGGTAAGTAATAAATAATTGAAACTTATTTTGCACAGTCTATAGTGTAAAATTAAGTATTTGAAATTAATATCATTCTGTTAATTTAGGTGAAGTCAAAATTAACTGAAAATGTTAAGCATTCATGTTTTGATATAAAATGCTGTCACGGTATAAATAGTAAGTACGAAATATAATACAGCATCTAAATAAAATCTTTTATTTAGTACAGTCTTTCTCAAACAAACCTGCATCCACTTGTATCTTTTTAGAAAGCAGATCTTCCAAAGCAAGACGGTAGCCTTTCTTAGGAGAAATCTTGGGACTTTTTCCATCAGTAGTTGAAAAATGTTCTTGCTTTCTGCAAAATGGAAGTAGGTTGTTTGAGTCTGGATGGAGATTTTGTTTATGTGAATGAGATAATGGGGAAAAGTCCTTAATGCCTTTTTTTTTTTTTTTTTTTNTTTTTTTTTTTTTTTTTTTCTTCTTCTTTTCTTTCTGTTTCCATTAAACATTCTGGTTAGCAGAGAGCTACATCAGAGGAATCAAGCATGTTCCCTTTAGTTTTCTTGGCGGTCATCCCTGTGACAAACTCAGATTTTTATTTTATTTAAAACGTTCTCTTCTTGCCATCACAGCAGTAAAATTTATTATGCGAGCATGAGATATGTGAATAATATGCGTGGTACTCTGGATACTAGAGTTGGAAGTCTAAACTGATACAATTTCAGTATCTGGAATGAAATCCAGGTCCACCAAGGATATTTTGGTAAGGGAAAAGTACGCGAAACTGACCTTTTTTGTATTTTGTAGGATCTGAAGACATTAACTGTCACTTTCAATTTAAGAAGGTTTTACAGTTTCCTCAGAATACAGACAGGAAGGATTGAAATATGGGAAGAACTTCTAATTTAAAAGCTGGATGTTCTTCTTATCCCTGACTTAAATGTATTGTTACTTTCACAGTGCTATTGGTAATTCTGTCTACAAATAGTGCTAATGGATATTTATGTTTAACTTTCAGGTGAATGAGTCTAAAACGATATTAAAGCTTTGTGATTTTGGATCAGCTTCACATGTTGCAGATAATGACATCACGCCGTATCTAGTTAGTAGATTTTATCGAGCTCCAGAAATCAGTAAGTACATTTGGATTGGCTACATGTATTTTAAGCAGTAGCAGGATATACCAGTACTAGCAAATGAGAATTTGACTTGAATTTACTCTCTGTTTGGTCTTAGCAAAACATCACTCTGGAAATATGATGGCAGTCAAAAATTCAGACTTTGAAAGCATGCTTGTGTGGCTCTTCATGTATGTTGGTGGTCAGCTCAGTGAGGACAGGGAGAAGTCATTCTGATTGATTATAGTTATGTTTTAATTTAGAGGTATTGTTCTGACTTCTTGTTTTTTACTAACTTAATTCATGCTGATTAGTTTGGGTGTTAGGTAAAAACCTCCCTTTCTAAAATAGGGATACTGTAAAAGTTAAAGGTTTGCATCCTTCTTTGTCCTTATGGTGACTTCTTATTCCTAAGAGGAGGAGCACCAACATAGTTTACAAATCAGAATTTTGTCATCTGTCTGGTTTTGTGATATTACATCATTTAAGGCTGCCTTTATGGAATTAACTGGAGTTGCTCTGTTTCAGTTATAGGGAAAATCTATGACTATGGTATAGATATGTGGTCTGTAGGCTGCACATTATATGAACTTTATACAGGAAAAATACTCTTTCCTGGCAAAACCAATAACCATATGTTGAAACTAGCCATGGATCTCAAAGGAAAGATGCCAAACAAGGTAAGAAAAATAAGTATATGATTTTTAATTAGTATCTGAAACTGCTGTGATGAACAGTAGAACATACTTTCTCTTATCTCCCTGAATTCTGTTTCTTATCATATACATCTTCTCTTAATAGCAAGTAAATATCAGACATCACTCTGACTGTATAATTTATATTGATTTAAAATCTTATGAAGTGAAAGTATACAGCTTCTTTTTCATAGACTAAGTATAAAGTGAAAGCAGAAACCTTCTAAGCACTGACCTGAAAAAAAATACGTAAGTCAATGGAAGATACTGTGTCTTTTTTTCAACTGGTTTGAACTGTATTTTTTTATTCAATCTAGACATTTCTTACTGTCCTTTTGATATATTTTTCATTAGTCTTAAATTACTCATGTGGCAATAAGTTAGTAGACATTGATGCTAATTGTGGAATTTGTAAGACACAGAGAACTTGCCTGAAACTCTTGCCTCTCCCTCGTTTTCCAGATGATTCGAAAAGGTGTGTTCAAAGATCAGCACTTTGATCAAAATCTCAACTTTATGTATATAGAAGTAGATAAAGTGACAGAAAGGGTAAGTCCTTAATGTGTCAACTAACCTATTACTTTTTTCCAAGCTTGCCTACTACTATGGTCTTTCAAATGTATCTTGACATCTTAATGAAAAATAAGATTTTATAAACTATTAGAATGTTCTTTTGCAGCAGTATGGACAGGTTACGTAGTTATAAACTGGCAACAGAGATTTTTTCCTACAATTTAAGAACGTGTTTAAGAGAAATTGAAGTTTAATCTTGGTAGGTATACAGGGTATCTCCACATAATCTATCTTTAAATTACTAATAAAAGAAATTCCGCCTTCATTTTAGAGAAGGATGTCCAACTGCGGTATGATGTGCTTATGTTGTAGCAGGTCATTATTACTTTCGGTATCATTTTAACATAGTACATTTATCAAGAATCACAGAATTAGTGGTCAGATATGGGAACTTTCCACGTGGAATTTTGATGTTCTCAGTTAACTGGCATGTTAGGTTCATGTATGCACCTGCTGTTGGTGAAAGATGCAGCCTGGCCTCCCCCGGCAGCGTTATTTCCACTCTTTTCCTTTGCCCGCATGAGGATTTATGAGGCCATATGACAACGAAGGGCGTTGCTGATCAGATACGAGATAACCCTGCAGAAAAGTTGCTGCTGAAGCTCTGTAAAAGGGATAGGGGTTTTGTGCATTACTTCAGTTCTACAAGGTTGCCGTTTTTGTATTTGTAGGAGAAAGTCACTGTTATGAGCACCATTAATCCAACCAAGGACCTGTTAGCAGACTTGATTGGGTGCCAACGACTCCCTGAAGACCAGCGTAAAAAAGTACACCAGCTAAAGGACTTGTTGGACCAGATTCTAATGTTAGACCCAGCTAAACGGATTAGCATCAACCAGGCTCTGCAGCACGCCTTCATCCAGGAAAAAATTTAAACCAGATGAAGAAGTTCAAAGGGTTTGAGTAATTAAGATACAAAGACTGAAGAAATTTCACAGCAGTTATTAATGTATATAAACATAAATATTTCCCCTGCAAAGTTGAGGAAGAAATGATACATTTGAATTAACATCAAGGCTGATATTTCTTTTAGAAATGTTAGAGTAATTCTGTTTTGTGTCTTATGTGAAAATTTTCACTGTAGAACTGTTTTAATTGCCAAGACTGCACAGAAGTACAATGCTAATGTATATGGTTGCAGTTCGTATATATTATAAAAAAAAAAAAGCATCTGTTATAAAAAAAAAAAAAAAAAAAAAAAAAAAAAAAAAAAAAAAAAAAAAAAAAAAAAAAAAAAGGAAAGGAAAAAAAAAAAAGAGCAGTAATACTGGGTGGTTGACTTGTTTTTAGCAGACTTGGCTTCATTTTTGTCTTTAAAAAATGGCCAGCATAAATGCTGTTTATATTCACATTTTCCTAGGTGTGTGTGTGCAGGCCACAGCAGCATGCCCTTGGTGTAGTCAGTGCCGAAGGGGGTCTGTTCCTTCTTGAGCCTGCCCGCAGGGATGGTCTCCTCTTTTAAAGCAGGTTGTGTACAACTTTCAGTACACTGAAGGTAAGCTAACCCATCAACATCACCGGTGTTTAAGCTGTTATTTTACTGGAACAACTGACAAATGAGAGACAATAGCATTGTGGCAGAATTCCCTGCATGTTTGATAAATGATCTTGTTTTATTTTCTGGCATTGCAACCGTGGCATAGTTACAGCTTCTGTTCTGTTCATCACATTTAAAACTTTGAGAGTGCGCACTTGATGGATAGAGCGCCTTCAGTGTACTGTTTCTTATTACTTTAATTTTTTTAATCAACTTGCTATAGACTTTGTATACATTTTGTTAAATACAATTCACTATGACATAGAACCAATACTTAACAGAAGAGTTTTCATTTAGTAATTACATATGTTGGGATCTCATTCGAAAGACCTTATATCTAAAGGATAGATAGACAACATAATGAAATTTTTAACTATTTGTATGTCATTTTGAAAGTGTACTGCTTTATGCTAAAAGTGTTTCATTTGTTCATTGTTTTCATTATTTGTGATCATGTTGTCTTTCAATACAGGCATAAACCTTCCACTCTTGAACAAAGCAGCTGCTTTTTAAAAGCGGTAATTGCTTCTTTACCTTTTATTTCTTTTGTAAATGAAGCTTTTCTTTAAGAAATGTGACTTTAAAGTGTTGTCTCTTGCATAAAACAGTTGACACTTACTTATTGTAAAGTGAAGATTGTTCTGCTGCATGTAAAGTGGACCATGCAGATTTCTGTATGTTTTCAGTATGCATCATTAGATAATAAAGTCTTTTGTGAACAAGGCATTTGTAGCCATTTTTAAAAGAATCTGTCTTCAGTGATGGTAAATCAGGTAATTCGTAAGAACCACCCCTGCATTTCCTATTAATCATTTAATTAAAGGGATTATTAAACATTATGATCTTTGGGAGATCTATAGGCTATGTTAATTAGATATATAATTATCACTGCTTAAACAAAAACAAAGCAAAAAAACCCTACAGATAATGTCTGTCTGCTTTCATTGTAATGAAATTATTCCTGTAGGACATGGGATTAAATTCAGGCTTTAACTAATGTTTGTGCTGTTTTTCTCACTTTTCCTTTTGATGGTGCTGAAAGAGAAAAAGGAAAGCGAGTCACAGGCCACTCAACGCCTACTCCATGGGTCTGATTTGCTGAGACACCAACTTCACCTTCCTAACAAGGTTATTTCTGACAGCATGTGTAGATAAACATTTAGCAACAAGTTAAAACAGCTTGAAACATTTGAGTTGGTTATACAGCGTGAGGAAACCAGAACCAAACTTTTCAGGTCGATACTGCTGTTTTAGTGTTCTCTCTGACACTATTAAGAAGTTCATCTGTTCATTTTTATTAATATATGCTGAAAAGCTGTGAAAACCCCACTGGTTTCACGTACTTCATAATACTTCTTTGAACTAAGAAGGGTTTTTGTATCCATCTAGGTACATAATGGCAACAATCATGCACTCTTAGTGCACTCAAGAATGGAAAAATGACACAAAGCAGTCATTCTGCTGGTGGGGAATACCCCACCAAGGAGATGTAATGAACTAACTACGAAAACAAGCAGGAGATGGGTGGTTTTGTATGCCTATTTGGAACCTTCAACCTGTCTCTTCTCAATTTATATTGTAAAATTCTTAATAAAAAATAATCTCTCCTTATTTCCACATATTAAGGTATCTTGCTCATACAGGAAATTAAAATAATTAACTTTCACGCTTAATGAAGTACTAGTTGCTTGCTAGTTAAATACAGAAAGTAACTTGCACTTTTACAACATAGGTAGCACTTCTGAGGGCAGTTTTACACAGATGTAGTAATAGCTTATTCTTTCTGTTGCTTTGTACTTTATTCTTAAAGTAGGAATATAAAACAATGAAATGAGTTGGTGATACAGAAACAAAGCAGTAGAAAAGATGCCCCTTAATGCCTACAGAACTGTTTTAAGCTATTCTAGAGAAGCATAAAGTTGCTCGTTTACTTGTTCTTTGTGTTGTAGGTGCAGCTCAAAAGAAGATGATGGCTACCAGAAGACATGAACAAAGGTTTCTGTCCTATAAAAGATACGAAAAATACTCTTCGTGTAGTTTTGTCTTAATCTTTTGGTTTCCAGCATTCCAATTTAGAATTGATTAACACTGCTGCAATACTGATAATTCCTGAAACATACTTACTGTATTAGAATTTGTTACATAGATGTGTTTGTTTCATTTCTGGTTGAAGAGATTTTTTTATTGTGATTAAATGTAGGTAAATAAGCATTTCTGTTTAAATACAGTTTTCTTAAAATGATAGAATGATCAGTATGAAACCTATGAAATTTAGGGAAAAATCTGCCATTATATTTGGTTAAAATACACATGTTTTAACTAGTAAATATTTAAGCAGATGATGCACTTTTTTCTTTAACTTCAGCAGGTTCATTATTTATTTTAATTTTGTCAAACTTTATTGTTGATACAGAGACTAGCTGACAGGGGTTATTCCAAACAAGTGGATTTCAGTCCTCCATCCAGTATCAGCTTCAGCTGATACTTGTTGTTGGCCACAATAGAAAATCTTTAGTTCTGGCTTCAAAAGCCTCTGGAATTGAGGACTTTTTGACACTGTTAAGGAACCTCTCTGGTTCTAGGCAATATCTCTCCCAGTAGCCTGTGGTCCCTGAGGAGAGCAGAGTAGCTGCTAGTGCCTCTGCAGTCAGCTGAATTCCAGTGGTTGCAGCTTGGTGCAAAGAGAACAGCTGTGCAATAGAGTTTCCGTGTTGAACTATTTCTCAGCAGATCTAAGAGGGGGGATAATTTATCTTTTCCTCCTGTACATGAAGATGTAATTTGTATCTTCACCTGAGGTCCTATGTAGGTGTAGAAAGTTTGGCTAAATCTACTGTGCTAATTTCTGTTTCCTTCTCCCTCATGGTGACAAGGAGCTTCACATTTAACATACTTAATTTGCCAAGCATTCAGAAAAAAACAAGATACCAGCCCTATGCAGTTAGAATGTGTTTTTATTACCTTGGTGTATACTACTATAATTTAAAAATTACAAACTGTTTAAGAGTTTTTGATAGAATGTAATGATTCCTGTAAAACCTTTATAATGATACTTTATCTCCATACATAGGGTAAGTGGCATTAAACCTCTGAAGAACCTCTATGTGTATATTGACCCGTACAGAGAAGGCAGACCAGTCTGTGATACTACTGGAGATAGAGCGATCTTCTGCAGTATGTGTAAAATTGTAACTCGGGTGGAGGATGTTGGGAAGTGGCAATTGCTCGACATTAATAAAGTATGCTTAAAACTTACTTGTGTCCTGTCTTCTATTGTGTTTACAAATGTCATACTGCAAAGCTGCTAAATACATGAACAATTTTTAAATACACTAAAACCAAAGTATAGTTCTTTGAATGGGGTTGTCTGCTTAGGTGTCAGAGGTATTAAAGAATCTGTGAAAAAGTCCTCCTGAATATGTGTAAAATGGAGCTGTTGTCTTTTGTTAAGTTGCCTCTCTCCTGGTTTTGGAAGCCCTGTCAGCGCCAAAGAATTCGTGTGGATTTCACTTTGATTTTCCCCATGCCTTTTTATCTTTTGTAGGGAGGTACTAGCCTGTGTGAGTTAGGGGATGAAAGAATTACATTGTATTACAGTGAAGGGAAGCCAGATATATTTATAGGTTAATCTTTATAAGAAAAAATTGAGGCTAGTCAAATGGGAGAAGCAGCATGGGGAAGTTGGATGCAGTGTGTATTTTCATTTCTTAACTTGTGAACTATGTATCAAATTATTAATCTAAGTATATTCATTATACTTGTGGGTACAGAAGCGAAACTACAAAACATGTCTCTCAGACTTCCATGTCTAATTTTGTTTATATAAATACTTAAATAACTAAAACTTAATTTAAACTTGTGACAAATAATTACTTTCTCTAAATTAAAAACTTGGCCCTTCCTTCCATGATATACCTTTTGACTGCTTCATTGTCTCAATTATTTCCTCAAAAACAGTGATTTTGATGATTGTGGCCCAGATCTTTCTATAAAGTAGGTATGAGCTAATTATTCATAAARTAGTGAAAACACATGAAGAATACAAAGATTCAGTGTTCAGTTTAAGTTAATGAGACATCTACTTCTGGGCAGGTAGAAATAAACAGGTCGTAACCCAGAAAGTATATGGATACAGTCACCATCTACTTTATAACCGTTCATGGTTCAGTCTCCAAAGTGTTAACTTTTCAAGTGACGGTGCAACAAATATGGCTTTGTGTTCCTGTAAAAAGAAACTAGGAGGTGGTAACTGAGGACAACTACAGTACACCCTATTAAAAGCATGGGACTGATAGTTGCTACCAAGAATCGTAAGAAAGAAAGTCTGTATGGCTTTAAAAAGAAACATGGGGTTGGTAAAGGAGGTTATTGGGCACAAGAAGGCAGCTGCAGTCATGCCAGCGTGAAGAAAACTCTTTTGCCTCTTCTGCCCTGCCACCAGCTGCATGTGCAAGGTGCCCGGCGTTTCTGGGGGGCTGCTTTCTCTCCAAGGGCTCCCATTAAGAGCAAGGACAGAATGCCAGCACCTGGAGCCTGTGGCACCCCCATACCAAGCTGCCTCTCTGCATTCACAAGGGGCAAACCAGTCCTCTTCAGAAAACAAAGCCCTCTGATTTCCAGTAACATGTCAAAAAGCCTAATCCTATATTGTTACAGGAAATGGATCTTTTCATAGACTGTTAGTTAAACTGTCTCTTTGACATGCTCCACAAGTCTTTGAAAGCCTATTTAGACCTGCAGCTACAATAGACCTGTCTGTCCCTTTGGGTAGGTAGATTTATCACAGAGTCTGATGCATTATCAGGCAGAAGTACAATTTCTTAGAGAGAGGATGCAGGTGCATTTCTGCATTGATGGGAAGACTGGCAACCACCTTAAGTCATCCACTGTCCAGGCAGAATAAACGGTAATAGTCTGGTTTTGACATTCTGCGTATCCACTTTTCTAACAGTTCCATAGCCGCTCTTAACTCTGCCACTTGCAAAACTCTCTGGCTAAACGTGGGGGTTTTAGTGAGCACAAGCTGGAAATACAGCCACTTCCTTCCTTGCATCCTGATGAGTAGAAGGGTCTAAAAATGGATTGGTGCAGCTTCTTTTGCAGATAACAACGGAAGGAAAATACTCTGAGAGGAAAGCAGCCTGGCCCGTAGGCTGCTGGAAATTACGGTGATGTAATGGGAGGCCAGCAGCATGTATTGAGCAGGTTACTCAGAAAGGCTGCAAAATTTCCATCCTTGGAGGCAGTCAGCATTGAACAAGATGTGATGCCAAGCAAACTAATTTACCTCCGCAGCTGGCCCTGCTTTGAGTGCGGGGCAAGACCTACAAAATATAGATTGGAGAGGACTGCTATGATTTGGGGGGGGGGTCTATCATTTGTAAAGGTGCATTTACTAGCAGCATTGGGTTTTATGCCAAGTTCCTTGCAATGAATGAGGTTTTGGTTCTAAAGTAACACAAATGTCTTATCCTTTCATAAGTAAGTCCCATACCTCACTGTTACCATAATTCTTGCCCAATGTATAAAAACGTCAATTAGAATAAATGGGAGAATATTCTTCCTGCAATTTATTGAATTCAAGCTGAACTCTACCAAAGAGTAAGAATGTCGCTGAACACGTTCCAAGCAGGAGCAGCAGAACTAATATTCATGATTTTTGACAAAAACAAGTTTCTTCTGCAAATACTCTTGACAGTGGCTTTGAGCTGTCACGCTCGCCAATCTGTGAATTTATCTGTAGTCCTTCTGCTCCTAAACCCTGTTCTCAAATGAGGAAGCTGAACTTCACATGCTACCTATAACAGGAGCTTTACCTTATCTAAACACACCTAAAGCTCAGACTCTCTACAAATCTATCTCCTATGTCAAAATAAAGCTCATTCTAAAAACATTGGTCGGATGAGATACTCAGTATAGAACAGCCCTACATTTGGGCTGCAGCCTTTCCATGGGAAAGAACAAAGTTCTGCTCAACTAAAGCCAAGCTGACCTTCATACCATGCTTACTTGTGTATCTGCTAGACACCTGGACAGGTAACACACAGAATGCCGTACAAGTTTTTACAAAATTTAGTCTGGAGTTACTATCCAGACAGATTAAGCCAGCTGGCTGAATCCGGTAAAGGCACCATTCCCTTCAGCCTCCTGAATGAAGATGTCTCACCATGGCTGAACAAGAGGGCTGCTTGCAATCATTCYTCCTTTGAATGGTCTCCCACATGCAGGAAGATGGCAGTTTAGCCTGGGAGTTGCTGGATGGCAACTCTTTCTGGGAGTTTTTAAGTTAAATCTGAAACACGCACAACGCCCAGCCATGTTCTTCCCCTAGGAGGCTTAAATTAAACAAAACTGGCAGAGAAAATTTAGGCGTGGAGTTCCCTGCCTCTTTTACAGAACATCCAGGCACTCTGACAGGATCGGAAATGGGTGATTTCACAACCTGACCCAAATTGGTCTGCTAGCTCATTAAAGCTAATATACCAAGTCCATTCCTATTTGCAAGTAATTAATCTATTTCTGTTCAGAAAGGCTTAGTAAAAAATCCAGCTATGTTTACATGAGTGTCATGGTTTAACCCTGGCCAGCACCTAAACACCACGCAGCTGCTCGCTCACCCCCCACCTCCAGTAGGATGGGGGAGAGAATCGGGAGGGCATGAGTAGGAAAACTCGCGGGTTGAGATAGAAACAGTTTAATAATTGAAATAAAACAAAGTAGAACAGTAATAGTAACAGTGATAACAACAACAATAATAGAATATACAAAGCAGGTGATGCACAATGCAACTGCTCACCACCCGCCGACTGACGCGTTGCCCAATACGCGAGAGCCCGTCCCATGATGCCAGAGCCCCCCACCACCATACACACTTAGTTTTTATACTGAGCATGACGTCACATGGTATGGAATACCCCATTGGCCAGCTGGGTCAACCGCCCCAGCTATGCTCCCCCCGCCAGCTTCCCATGCACCTGTGCCCGGTGCAAGCACCACCCAGCAACACCCAAAACATCAATGGGCCATCAACGCTCCTATTATACCAAACCTAAAACACAGCACACACCCCCCAGCTACTGGGAAGAAAGTTAACTCTGTCCCAGCCAGAACCAGGACAATGAGAATCCCAAATAGATTAACATGCTTTTTTCTTGATGTTTTTCTTGTTTAAAAATAATCCAGAAATTCTCTTACCATGTGGTAAATTACGCAGTAATTGCATATATGCAATTAAGAGCAATTTAAGACATCTCACAGAAGACCTGCATACCTGAAGCAACAGATGAATGATAAAGTGACAAAACTAGCAAAATTCATGTGTGGGAAGCTCCTGTATACAGACAGAGAAATGAATGCAGTCTAAACACATACTTAATGGAAACAACCCTCTTAYAGACAAAAAGTTGAAATCAACTATGTAATTTACTCATAAAAGTGTCAGGAGGTTTTCTTGCAATAGTCATCATTCTCCAAAATCCAAGAATCCACAGGAACATGTTCTAGTCCTATGTTCTGAGAGAGGGGTAAATATGTATTTACTCAAATCACATATGTATTTGATTTACAAGGCCACCCATTATTTGGTCTTGGTCAACAGTCAAGCTACCAGTAAGCTATTTTACAGATTATTCTATTTATACCAAGGTAAATATGAGTAATTCCACTGGAGCCTGAAAAGCTCAGCCCACACCAGTTTTAGGCAGTTGAAACGTGGTCCAGAGACTGTATCTAAGTCATACCACCACTTTTACGGTGTTTCAATGTACTTATGCTAAGTAATACAACTGTCATTAACACGCAGTCTGTATGCTACACTTTTTGTTACTGGTTTATGAATATTTGAAAAAAGCTGTAGTTGTAGCAAGGATAAGCCCTTTGGAAGACAGTTATGTGCCGGCTAGTTTTATAAAGAGGTCTTACAAAATGTCTCAAGATCCTGGCACATAAAATGAATGAAATTTGATTTTATTTTTTTTTTTTTATAACACAGATGTATCCAATTCCGATGAGGTATTACCCATCACTTCTAAACAGTAAGAGAACACTTATTGACTTAATTTATAAACGACACTAAACCAGCAATGCTGAATGAGAGTCACTCACAACAAGTAGGAATTCAAGAAATTAATATTTTTCAGTATTAGTGTATTTCAGCTTTGCCACGGCAAGAGAGAGATTCTACCTTTTTGACAAGACAAAAGCTTACTCATTACTGAGCTCTTTCTGAAGAGGTTTGGGTCCTATATTGTTCATATACAATGGTATAGAAAGACTAGGTGGCAGTTGTATTTGGTGACTGTAACTTTGAAGTTGCTACAACAGCCGAATGAGAGCTTGGTTCAGCAACAGAGCAAGAGGAAGATCTCCTCACGGGCATATGGTTTGGGTTTAACACTGTGGGCGTCTCAGAGCTCTCTGGAGCACCGCGTTTGATGCTCTAACTTCCCTCACGACTGAACTGCCAGCGGTGGGTGTTCCACTGCGCACCTGCCTGTCCCACAGCACTGGCAAAGACATTTTGAACAGCTCTGCTCACGTGTACAGCAGCTGGAATCTTTTCTTGATTAAAAGCCGTCTGAAGACAGGGAGAATGAGATAGCCCTGGCTGACTGATGTGTGGACTTTGAAGAAATAGGTCGATTGCTGACAACTGTCAGGGGAGAAGCTGTGAGGTGTTGGTCTTCTCCTGGATTGTAGTTAGATGCTGCATTCCTTCCGTTTCCAGCAGATGAGAGAACAGTTTCACATCAGAGCCTTCTGGGGACAGATCAAAACCTAACTTGTGGTTATCCTATTTTGAAAAGACTACCTTTTGTAAAGACTAATGAATGGTGGGGGAGGGAGGAGAGAGGAGTATTTTGTTTTCATGTCTGGATATTAGTTCCTCAGTTGTTTTCTATTGCTTATGGCTTTAACTTCAAATCCATGCTTTTGAAATATTTAGGCAAACCATCATTTACCTTTTCATTCTTAGATGCATTATTTTCTTCCATTAAAAGACTGTCCCGTGTTACCATTTTGTAACCCAAAACTACATTTGGAAACAGAGAGGGTATCTTCAGTACTACATTCCATAGCAGGCTCAAAGTTAGAAATAAAGGCTTCAGCTCGAGTGTTGAAAAAATACCCCAGTCTCCTTTTGTCCAGCAGATTACTATTGGTGTCTGCTGAAGATCGGTATAAGACGCTGTTTAATATTCATTCACATTACCTCCCACTGCATGATTAGCAGCAAAGAAGTTTAAGAATTATGTGAGCTGGAGTTTCTGCTGGAGGCTTACTGGTGTGTCTGAGGAAGGAAAGAAGACAGAAATAAACTGGAGATTCCATTTAGAGGAAGAAAATGTACTAGAGGTGAAATAGTGGCCTCGCTGAATCCAGTAAAGATCTTGACCTTCGTTATACTCTGTATGCTAAGGGTGCAGATGTTGATGTTCCATGTGACAAGAAGGAAAGCAGTACTCCACTAGATTTATTTGGAATTTATGGCTATTTTGATTTAAGCATATAATAAATGTGGACTAACTGCTCAAACTGTTTCTCAATGCCTACAATCAACTAAAAAACAACTCTACTTCCCTCACTCAAGTATAAATGCCAGATTGCTATTTTTATTAAAATATCAAAAGCTGAATGTCACGCTGAGTTACCTATCTTCTGTTTTTCTCTTCAGGGTATTACATATTCAACTTGCAACTCATCCACCCTGTTGTCAAAAAATGTAATGATGTGAATTTTATTTTAAAAAATGTAATCCCATGGTTCTTTATCTTCTACATGACAATGGGTGTTCCCGAAAGGAACATTCATTCTTGTGGTCTACATGAGCCATATTCAGCTCCAAAGACTGAAACCAATCCTGTGTAACAGACTGCCAAGTTTCTTCTGGACCCCCACAAGAAGGTGCACACCCAGTTTAGCTTCTTACGCTCCTAGGGCCAGGGGGAGGCTGGGGGAGGCAGAGGGCCTTTTCTGTACTGTTCCTACTGGATTCACAACACAGTACGTATTTTTGCTTTTCTAATACACCAGTTACAGAACAAAGCAAACACTAGCATAGACCAAGACATCAAAACACAGGTAGCAAACTACTGCCAATATATCGCCTTGTGGGTTTCCCTGCTTCTTTCCAGCTCACCCTCCATGAAAGAAATTTTACTGTGGCAAAGCACAGTCTTGTTCAGAGTATGTGTTGCAACGATACGAATTAAAAACTATCCAAACTGCTGTAACACATCTAGATACTGGGCAAAAATAAAAAAAAAAMCAGAGCAGTCTGGTTTTGGTTTAAAAAGTATTCCAGTGCCAATCTCCTTTGTTCCAACAACCAGGAGAAGCCTAGTGCCCTGTGATGAATACCTGTGTTAAGGCACTGTCCAGAAGGAGAAAATAAAGTGGTATCAAGGGGTTTATCTGCAACAGGAGTGGTAAAAGGAAATGAAGCTTGAAAGACACACAGGAAGCTGTGGTTTGTTTCAAGCTGATTTTGCACCAAATGCAAGTGAAAGGAATTTTAAAAAGTTTAAGTCATTTCTTGGTTTACCATCCATCACAGAAGTAAAATATTATCTGCCTTTACTGAGCACTGCTTAAGCCACCAGACTTACACAAGGTTTTACGGAGTAGGGAAGGAGAGATTGGCAGAAGCCACCATCATGGTTCTCCTAGTTGCCAGTTGACCCCCAGTAGAGACAATCAAGCATATTTTCATTGCTTTCCCAATTTCCTATAGAAGCAGATGGCACAACTGCTACAGGAATGTCCTGTAATGGGAAGTGCGATCTCACAGAAATTCTTCCTAAATCTTTTGAAATATATAGTTTACAAAGAGCTTGCAAAAGCCTATGAAAAACCCTTCAAAAACTTACCAGTGTGCTCTCTGCTAGCTACAGCACAGAGTAGCAAAACTTGGGACAATTCCCCACTCCGCCCCATTGGTCTCACCTTTCTCTACGTTTTCCAACAAGCACAAAGGAAGAGCACATTCTCAGAGATGAAGAACTATGAAGGAAGTGGAGGGCTTGGGAAAGGGAAGTGCTTAATAGAAGTGTTTTTGCATGTATTTGGGGTTCTTGCCTATATGGCAGAATTTGTTCTCCCTTGATGGGTAGATTAGCGAGAACTAAATTTCAAATTATCATACTTAAGGTTTTGCTAAAATAAGATAATAGCTATTGAAATCATCCTGAGGTAACCATTTTAGAGCAAATATGTCAGTTCTTGGGGTATCTAATTTCAGCATCACTGGAAGATAATCTAATCGTCAGTAGAATCATCAAAAGAAAATTCAGCAGTAGTAGCATGAGTGGAAAGGTGCTTCTCTTTCTTTATTGAAATTCATCCTGTTGATTATGAACAATCCAACTCACCAAGATGATCTTAAAACTTGGTGTTAGCCACATATTTTATAATATAATGCTTTCTCCTGGCATCCAACTCATTCATGAACACACTGAACAAAAGCAACACCAGAATAAACTCTTGTCAGATCCCAGACTATGCCCTCTCATTTTGATAACCTGATGGCTGCTGCTTCGTAGAGTGTTTCGGCCAATTCTACAACTCTACAACTCTGATTTAATCTAGATGACATTTCCTGGAGTTGTTTACAGCAGCTGCATAGCAGAACAGCACAAAAACCTTTCTAAACTTTAAATTACATTCACTGCTGTCCGCTTATACACCAAGCCAGTCACACTAATGAAGGAAATTAGATCAGTTTGATATTGTTTGTCCTTGACAAATACAGACAATGTTTYGTTCTGTTTTATTACTGCAGAGCAGGGAAGAGATTTCCAAGAAACTCTCTCCACTAACTTTATGTACTTAACTGTACCTTCTGCTTCTTCTCCTTGTACAATAGTAGACCTTGATAAAAAAACTTAGCATTCTGTCCTTGTATCACAAAAGAAAGGTAAAGTCACACATATTTAGAAGACCAGGACTAATGGAACAATATGATCAGAAGTTAGCTTCTGCCCTTTTGTTGCTCAGATACTTTTTTTAAAAAAAGTTTTAAAACATTACTCAAATCTACTCACTTTAAATGTCAAAAAGAAATTGAACAATATTCAGCAGCGTGCTGTGAGACAGCAAAAATATCCCTTCACTTAATGCAAATTGTAACAACTTACAGATTGTTTTGTTATCTTCTTCTAGGTATGTTGTTACAAATTCCACGGAATTTCTGTAAGCACTTTAATTTCTAGATTTTTTTATATCTATGCAAATCTTTTCCAGATTTTTAAATTAACCTTCATATCAATGGGTAAAGAATTCCTTATTTCATATCTGTAAGATTAGTTATACTACTTTTATCTAAAGTGCCAGGTGAAAAATACATGTGCAACAGATATTTTACTGGCTGAAAAATATGAAACCCTACCCATCACAAAAGGTTAATTAAGGTGAACATATACTATCATGAGGGATACAAACTGGAGATACCATCAGTTTATTTACATATACATTTGGGGAAAACAAGGAAAGTGAATTATTCAAAGTTCAGGTTGAAGTTTTCAATCTGCATGAACATTTCCTATACATTAGAACATGTGGTGCATAAGAGATGTTGTTTGTAATCGAAAGTACTGACGTGGTTCTTACAGTTCTAGGGTCTTAAATTGCAAGAGAAAGGCCAGTACCAATAAAAGAAAAACAGCCAAATAAAAATCTCCCTTTCTGCTGTATACTACTCCTTTCATAATGAAACCCAGCATCAGACAGAGTATACAGAGAATCTACTGAAGAAATTACACTAATAACGGAGGTAATGAATTGTATACTTAGATATCTACAAGCATCCTCAGGGTGTAACTATAGTACAAAATAACATGCTCTAGAAGCGACTAAAGGCTTTTACTTGAACATACTGTTTGTTACCTCCCAAGTGCCCTTCTTTAACTTCAATGAAAACAAATTTACATCAATTAATAAAAGCCCTTTGAGTGCTCCAGTTAGAAAATATGTAAGCTGATAATTACCTGTTAATATTTAATTCCACAGAGTGTCTTTGCATGCATTGCTCTCACCTGTTCAGCCTGGCTGGATGGCTATGACATTAACTCCTCAATTTAATTTGATATAACTATTAAAACATTATTTTACCCGCTCACAGTAATTTTGCCTTCATTATGTGTCCTCTTCCAGGCATGAAACATTCCTTCTTCGCCGATATTTTGAGTTAGCTAAAGTAAGGAAAACAGTTTTGTTTAAATATCAGAAACATGTTTCAGAATGAGCACAAGGAATATGAAATAAAACAGGATACCTAATTTATTTGGCCAATGAAGTCCACCTGTGTTGTGCTACACTTACTTTCAGATGACCTCAAATCTAGCAATAGGTCCACTGGAAGTCTGCAAGAGTCCTGCAAAAAGAACAAACCAATTTGGGATATAGTGCCTGTGAAAACACTTCTCAGAAATCATCACTTACTTACTTTTTTTCTTTGATCTTTTGCTAGAAAGTTTTAACCTGTTACAAGCGTGTATCTGTTAGTTTCAGTGAGCTGAACTTGGCTTTTAACAACATACCTCAAATGTTGTGTCTGCATTTGAACAAGATGGAGATTTTGGGTAGGGAGAAATAACTTCTATAAAACTAACTACCATAGTCAGAGAAGAGAGGTGTGCTTTTGAGGACATGTGAAGAAAGAGCTATGTGCTGGAAAAATTTTCAACTTTCGACACTACACTAACCGCTCTAACAAAGGATATCTTCCTACAAACCTTGTTTTGTTCATATTCTTAGCTCACTATGTCTCTAACATAATATATGCGCATGTAAACTTTGCACTCATGAAAAGCGCTGGTTCATGATGTTTGCAAGTCCCAGAAAAGAACATCTCAGCCTGGAGTGCAGAGCTCAGGGCACCCGTGGGACAGCAGGAGGATTCACATAGGGACGAACACTGCGCTGCAATCCCTCTGCAGCAGTGCTATGACCAACCATCTGCATGCAGCTTGGCACTCCTTCAAATGACACTTCTCACCTGTACCCACTTGTGGGAGACTCATCAGCATCCTACCAGCCCTCAACCTGACCTTTGGGTGGCGATGAGAGAAGGCCTGAGGAGAGTCCAGGTGTCTTCTGTCAGAAGAGGAAAAAAACCCCTTTGATCCAGAGAGTAGCTACTGCCTGACACGCTACTATTGAATTTTCAGTCTTGCAGATTTATATTTTAATCCCAAAGTTTCGGAAAATATGGCAATCGCAATCTTAGTTTTTTTGCTCCAGCCCTCTGCAAACCCCGAACTGATTGCCTTGCAAAGCTCTGCAGGCTTTGCTGCCAGTTCTGTTAGTCATCGTCTTGTGCTGTGTAACCTTCTTGGTGAGAAGCTGCTGAACTGCTACCACAGGCATGTTCCACTGCAACTAATTAATTAAAGCAATATCATGTTAAACACTCCATACAAACGGCTTTCAACTGTACACATCTTGATTATATTGAATGGAGAAGTGGTTAATAAGTCACAAAAGGATTTGGGTTTGGGGTTTTTTTTCCCCCAGGTTTTAGATGTTGCATTCTAGACCTATTCCACCTACTTAGGGCTAAAATGTATTGATATTACATTTCACTTGTTACAGGCAATGCGGAGTGCGTTTTAAAGTTTGCTCGGTGGCAAATCAAAGAGGAAAACTAGTCCTCCAAGAAAATTTTGTGAATGAAAATATTTTGTTTAGTTACTACAAGAAGATTATGTAACATGCATAGTTGTCTGTCCCTAAGTATCTAGGAAAGGTTACAGATGGAGGAAACCTTTTAAGAATGGCCCTGGTTTAGAGTTTTTCCATCATAAATTCTAACTTGTTTGAAAAACTTAGAAGTCCTTGTTTAGATATGAGATCTACTACATTACCCTCATGGACGCATTCACATTCAGCTGGAACAAGGGAGAGGCAGTTTTCCACAGCAGAGTTGTTACAGGATATTTACAACTGAACTGTAAACTCAATGTTAGAAACATAAAAGCCAGCATCATTATGCAGCCTGAAAATACTGAATCATTTGTGATCAAAATATGGAGTATATCACTAAAGTTTCACAATGCCCTTATATGCGGAGTTTTGTGGTTTTGACAGACTTTGGATTTGTAATTGCTTGTCTCAAATCTGCTTTTACTCAAACAGGTGTTGTATTAGCAGTAACTATAATGAATATAATCAATGAATGTTGCAGGTCTTATATCCGGTGTAAGCTTAGAACACCTTATTTTCTGAAACTAGGTGCAGATATCTCGCCATTGGTATTTCTATGTGATTTATTTGATTATTTACCTGTGATTCTATACAAATATGGAGGCAGATTATTAAACACGTGTATAATTGTGCCAAGTGTGACCTGAATCCTATTGTACATTGCACCCCTGTGTTAGCAAGCTGTACACCACCCAACGGTGATACCTTGAAGGGAACATAAAGAACATTCAGGAACATTTGATGTAATCCTCACAATCCAACTATAATAAATATCATTAGTAAGCGACTGTATTTCAGAAGAAATTATCAAAGTTCCTAATTTGTTGTATGGAGTAAATAGAAACTGTTTGAAGAGATTCATCAGACTTGTTTTGTTGTTTTTAATACCAGACACCTATAAAATGTGTAAAAATTACTAAAGATGCAGCTAATCAGAAACAGCTGTTTTGTGAACAAAAAAGTTACGAAGTGAACTTCGTAAGTGATGTGAGATAATGATTTAACTTTTCAAAAAGTTAACTAAACACACCCAGGTGTTCCATTCCCTAGAAGCAATGTTGATTTATTCTCATTACTCATAGAGAGTCAGAACAGAAAAAAATATTTCAACAGATCTAATTCATTACAAAACCAGTAATGGTTCATCTCCCTTTGCTGTAAGTGGTATGCTGGCATCTACTGACCAAGGAAACCCTCTTTCTGCTATTTCATCCATCAACAGATTATCAACGGCTAAATTTTTCCTTGAGGAAAGCAAACGCATCACACACACACACACACAAAATACACTTGCTGACACAGTTCATGCACTACTAAATCTACTAAATGTTATCGCCGCTAAAGAGCTTTCAAAAGACTGAACAACTGTTTACCCCCGGCTATGCCACCAATGGCCACCACTACACCACCGTGCCATAAAAACCCCACAGAAAACACTTCAGGCTCACATGAGCAATGTGAAAAAAGAAAAAAAGCATACAAGCCACAAAAGCCTTGGCAAGACAAAGCCATGTTTCACCCTCCGGTCCTGAAGGCGCATCCCCCCGTGCTGCCCCAAGCCCAGGGGCTGCCCTGGGCCAGGGCCACAGCTCTTGGCCTCATCCTCGCACAACTGCTGCCATTTTGCAGCCAGCACTGAGCTTCACACCTTGGGGTGCCCCAGCAACACCTGCCAGAGACAGTGTGGCCCCACTGGGCAACTCGCTGCCTCAGCGTGGCTCCTTGCCAGCAGCCCAATGGCTGCCCTGTCCACAGCGGGGTGCACTGGGGTGGGATGGTGGAGGCTGTTGCCTCATGGGGCTGGGGCACCATGGTGGCCCCGAGCCTGCCTAGCCTGCCGGCAGCACTCACCTCCCACACCTGGGTCTCCGCCTCAGCTTCTTCTCTCATTGCCTTTCCTGCCACCATCCCCTGGGCCTCAGCCACCCCTCAGTCCCACCACAGCACCGTCCCTGTGGCATTGCCTGTGCATGTCACCCCACAGAGGCGTCCTTCCTCCCACTGCCATGCCTTGGGGCCTCATCCCCTCTCTGGGCAGTGGGAGGGAAGGCAGAAGAGCCCCACTGTCCCTTGGCTGTTTCACATCTGCCGGAAGCATGCCCTCCCCGGCCCTTTTCCACGTTATTTCATGGTTAACAGGAAATTATTTTGGTTTCCCTCTCTTTCCTGTCAGCTGGGTCAGAGGCTGGTCTCGGGTCTCCCTGGCAGATTTGCCCTCTCCTCCTCCCCTGTACCTCTTTACTGCTTCACTCTCCCTGCTTCTGCCATCCTGCATGTGACAGCAGGCTTGGTTTTGCTGGTAATCGTGTGTGGCAGCATCGGCTCTCACAGAGGGTTAAGGAGGACCCTAAATACATTTAATACTTCTTAGCATCAAATTTAACTGCTGTAGCACAGCTGAGTGATGCATACCCACGCTTCTCATTTTCTTTTTCTCTGATCCCATTTATCTTTTTCGTTCTCAGTAGTTAAATCCCAAGGGCCAGGTACCACATCGAAGGCAAAGTCTGGATTTTAAGACCTGCTTACCATGTAACAAGGCAACGGTGTCACTGCCGAGCAGCCATCCTGCACGTCCATGCTGCCCAGGCACAGGTGACTTTCCGACAGCGGCACCGCAAGTCTCGGCCAAGGCACGCTGGCAGCACTCACAGCTGTCCATTTCTGGAAGCTCGCTGCTCTGCTCCAGCAGCTCCCACCCCCATGCTGTGCCCTGGTGCTCTGGCACTTGCATCTAGATGAGAAAGTGGCATCCACCTCAACCTCTGCTACACCTACACCAGCCTCCCTCTGCATCGCCCATAGGCACTCACTGCACCCCTGCTTTTATGTACATACCTGCCTAAGCACACGGGGTCAGGACCAGAGTGCCGCCTTTTGGGTTTCTCACCATCAACACTCTTGAGATCAGAGTCTAGAGCACTGAAATTAGAGACACTTTTTTTTCCCCCACAACAATCAGCTCCTTGTCATTGAGAGGCTTTTCCTGATGAGTAACTGCTGCTTCTCCATGATTTCCTTTCATTGGCATGAGCTAAATGCCTACCTACTTCCAGCAGCCTGACCCTGTCCTCTGCAGTGCCTGGTACACTCTCTACCCAAAGACATCCACGAACAGTGGAGAAATTTTCTGTTGAAAAAGAATTGTTTTGTTAATTTAACTCCAAAATGGCTACAGTAAAAGGTCATACTATCTTTAATGGGATTTTTCACAGAAAAAGGGCAACATGATGCCTTTTTAATGGAAAAATATATTTAAGTTTAGAACCATAAAGCTCACAACAAACATCTTTGAGAATCTTCAGGTTAGTCAAGTGAATACTTTTTCTAAGACTATTATATTAATACACCTCCAGGAACTACTTTCCCTCTCACTGAGGATATTTAACAGAAGGAGTAAGAATCAGCACAACAGTAATTAAATACTTCTATTTATTTTTTCATTAATACAGTATTTCCTTCCCCACAGAAGAATAAAAAGAATCACTCATAAGACATTTATTGAAGAGTTACCAAAATATGGTGCTATTGAATCTATTGCTTCTTTCGGAAGACAATCTGCTTTAGTATTACTCAGAAACATCACTGCTGCCTACAGAATAATGAACCTTTTGTCCTCAACCTAAATATCCATAATGGAACCAGTTTTAACCCAGTACTCAGAACAGAAATATACCCCATCAAAAGGTGTAAGAATTATTATTTGAAGAGAAAGTTCATTAATGATAAGGGCAGATTAAGCTATTGCCAGAAGGTGAATTATTCTAGTGGTGAAGATTAGAGTTTCGATTTCTTCTGAAAGAAGCTGACAATAGCATTTGCACATTCATCAGATAACCACCTCTCCTTCAGGACTTCACACTCTTTACTGTTGACTGCATGGAGCTTCTCCTTTTCCATACTTCGTAACAGTTGCTTTGACACTGCCAAGGACTGGAGGAGAAATAGAGGAACTTTAGGAAGTTACGTTTTTTATACCTTTTTTTAATGTTTCAGAAAATAGCACAATAAACACATAGGAATTCAAACAGAGTTGTATTAACTCTGTACTTTTTAGCTTTTAGTCAACCTTTTTGCTGGAAGTACTTATTACATTTAATTACTAAGACTGCTAATAAGGTGGAGGAGGTTCATGGGAAGCGAAACAGCAGTCCGTGCTCATAATCAGAGTAGATGGGCATAAGAACCAAAACCTGTTCAACTGTCTGCAGTGCCAAATGCAATCTATGTTATCAGCAGTTGGCACAAGTGTCTCCTCTTGTCCAATGCAACATAACATCGTGACTCAAGTAGTTTTGCAAAACCTGAACTAGTGAGCAGGATGACTGAATTCAGCAAAAAGTAAAGCCACCCTGTGTCATCTTGAGCACCCACAGTGCACACAGTACAATTAATATTGTAGAACCAGTGGTAAGGCTCTTAAACCTAAACTATTGCCAAAATAAAAATCTGAGAAGGCATCCAAGGCACGCACACAGAGACTGCAAATGGATTAATTAGTTTTTTAAGGCTTTTCAGCCACTGAATCTCTGTGTACAGCACACTGTCTTAGATTCAGCCAGGGTAGGAGAGGTATGTTTCACAGCAGCAGAGGGACGGGGACAGATCTGTGCTTGAAGGAAAATATATTGAGCCTTGTTATTTCAATTAAGGATGAAGTGAAACCAGGTAACAGGATAGGTTTGGCAGGAGGATTGGGAACGCTACAGGCTTACAAGGTGGAGAAAAATTTAAAATACTGACATTTTTGGGGAGGCTTGCATAAGCTTCTAATCTTGCCCAAACTTCCTTCTGAAAAGTCCTGTCAGGGAAGACTTCAGTCACAAGACCCTGGGCACAGGCTTCTGCTGCAGTCAGCTTTTTATTGAAAAGCAAAATCTCATTTGCCTATATAAAGAAAAGTAGAAAGTGTGATTCAACAAGACACAAGACTTGAGTAATCTGACAGGAAAGGTATAAGCTTCCAAGTCACATTTATTTTACTCTCTTGCTCGTTAATGTCTGCCCTCTGAAAAGAACACAGAATCACAGAATAGATGAGGTTGGAAGGGACCTCCAGATACTGTCTAGTTCAAACCCCCTGCTCCGGCAGAGTCAGCTGGAGCAGGCTGCCCAGGACTGTGTCCTGTGGGGTTTTGAGTATCTCCAAGGATGAAGACACTTCTCCACGGATGAAGACTTCACAGCATCTCTACACGACCCATTCCCGTGTTTCACCCACCCTCACTAAATTTTTTTTTTTTTTTTTTTTTTTTGATACGGCGACGACCCAGATCTATGTTTTTTCCCTTTTTTTTAATTTTTTTTTTTTTTTTTTTTTTTTACACTCAGATGGAATTTCCTGTGCTTCAGTTTGTATCCCTTTCCTCTTGCCCCGTCACTGGGCACCACTGACAAGAATCTGTCTCCATCTTCTTTACACCCTCCCATCAGGTATTTATAAACATTGGTCAGATTCCCCCAAGCCTTCTCTGCTCCAGGAAAAATAGTCCCAGCTCTCTCAGCCTCTTCTCATGTGTAATATGCTCCAGTGCCTTTATCATCTTTGTGACTCTTCGCTGGGCCTGCTCCAGTACATCCATGTCTCTCTTGTAGCTGGAGCCCAGATGCCAACACAGCACTCCAGCTGTGGTCTTACCAGTGTTGAGGGGAGGGGACAAATCACCTCCCTCAACCTGCTGGCAATGCTCCATCTAATGCAACCCAGGATACCGTTGGCTGCCTTTGCTGCAAGGATGTGTTGCTGGCTCATGGGCAACCTGTTGTCCACCAGGACACACAGGTCCTTCTCCACAAAGCTGCTTTCCAGCCAGTAAGCCCCCAGCATGCACTGGTGTGTGAGATCATTTCTTCCCAGGTACAGGACTCTGCCTTTTCCTTTGCTGAAGTCTATGAGATTCTCCAATTTTCCAGCCTGTCCAGGTGCCTTTGAATGGCAACGTATCTGGTGTATCAACCATTCCTCTCAGTTTTGTATCACCTGCTGAGGGCTTACTCAGTCCCATCATCTGGGCCATAATGAAGAGGTTAAATAAGTATTAGACCCAGTATCAACCCCTGGGCTACACCACTAGTGACTGGCCTCCAGCTCCTATTGTTCACCAAGAGTCTACATGTCTTTTTGAGCAGAGCTCCAAGGTTGTCACCTGAAATTACCACATCATAAATGTGTTTGTTCACTTCTTGCAGTGACTCTAAGATTTCTAGAGCATGTACTGGTAGGTTATATCTCACTGAATACAATACTCTTGATACTTGGATGTTTATGAAGCACTTGCTCTACTCCTTACAGATTTAAACCCTGCTCAACAAAAATACATTGTATTAACTCAGGCAATAATATCAGGTAAGTATTTGAAACTATCCAGTTTTCTTCTGTGGGATATCAAAAGAAGCAGAAAGGGAGATATGCTGTTCTAAGAAAAGAAAATTTAGATTCTGCTGTCTCTCCTTTTTTTTTTTTTTTTTTTTTAAATTATTATTTAGTTTCCTTATTTCTAGAGTAGATAGAGAAAATAAGAGTATGGACAGAAGACCAATATATATTAGAACAAAATAGATAATCTAAAAGGTCTGGAAGTAAATACCTAAATGGATTGCATCACATTCACATTTGGAGGAATGGTTGAGTACAAGTTTCCCACAGGGTTGGCAGAAACCACTGCAACACTTGCTCCCTTGCCGGATAAAGGCAGCCTACCAAGACATTTCTTAAGAAAGTGCTCTTATTTTCTTTTTTAATCCTTCTTTACATCATTCCCTCCCATTGCTGGAAGAAAGATACAACCTTTCCCCATATAGAAATTGTGTCAAGAAGGCGGAGGAAGCCATGAGAAAGAAAACCTTCATCGGTATCACAGTATGGCTTTACAAGTGGTCACTACTCTGTGATGGTGCCTGTCCTGACGCCGTCATTACATTTCTTGATCTTTGTTTCAAAAGATGCAAATAGGAGCTTTCTTTCAGGATCTTGCTGTGACTCTACTCGCTCTTACAGTTGGAAGATACCAACACACAAAGGTCAGATGATCCCACAGAGTGCAGACATTCTTACCTTAGCTAAGCCCATGATTTTTGGAAACAGGTAAGAGGAACATCCTTCTGGACTCTGTCCAAGTTGACTAAATGGACTGTGAAACGTAGCCTGGAAAAAAAAAAAGAGGGGAAAAAAAAAAAAAAAAAAAAAAGACCAAACCAAAGCAAATCTCACAACAGAGCACAGGACTAAAGTACTAGGATTTCGTTTTCCTTTTAAAGCTTCTACTGTGACAGAGTTCACCAGAAATACATTTGAACTGTTACCATAATAGTCTTTAAATACCATCCGGTAACACTGCTTCATCCTCTCAATGCACTTAAGAGCTGACTTTGTCTGTACAATTCAATTCCCTTATCATAACAACCCCATTGATGAAGTTACCTTATCTGAATACGGTGCTTAGAGAAACGAATTTGCATGTGCAAAATCTTTTCTGTAAAGATGTTCACACACATCTGCGCTAAAAGTTATTAAATACATAGCCCAAATAACTTAAGAGGTAAAGAGCATTTTGCTTTCTGAAGGCACTCTAAGTTTATTCTACTTCTGAAAAATTCAAGTCATTGAATCTTATTTCCTCAAATTTTATGCAAATTTAAGACGACCCTGTGGCAGAAACGCATCACGGGATCATACAAAACAATACCCTAACTGCAAGTTAGAACCGAACTGCAGAATTTTATGTTTTGACAACTTACATCAACTTTAAGCAAGCAACACAAAATGCTTGCCTTTATTTCCATTTAAAAATATGAACTGATACACAAAGAGTGCACAAGTTGCCAATGCAGCTTTCACTGTAATAGAAGGTAATCATCTCTTACTGTACTGTGGATGGCCATACAGTAAGACAGATTAATAGACTTCCTAGGAAGAAAGTGACAATTATATCATTGTAAGAAAAGATTAGACAACATCTGCCAGGATACAGGCTAGTGTAATTGGTCCTGTTTTAGCAAGGGGAGATGAACTACACCAGGGCTACAAACTGGTGCCCCAGGAACTGGAGCAAAATCCAGTGCAGAAGGCAATGTTAACTGACTGCCCAAAATGCTGATCTGTTGTCAGACCGGGCTGCGCAGTGTCCCGTAAATAATGATCTGCTCTGGGAATACCTGGCTGAGAATAAAACCAGATCCTGGACACAGCAAAGCTGGCCACTTCTGGAGTAGGCAGTCAATGCCTAAGGCACTCCAATGAAACTACTAGGGAATGTGAAATTAAGTAGTAATTTGGATGAGAATGACCTTACTGCATGGGAGTTAACAATCCTGGAAAGGGAAGAATAGAGAACAATCACCTTTGAGAAGGCTTCAATAAACTTGAAGTTAATAAGAAAGTTTTCATGAAGACTAATCAAAGTGAAAAGCTAAGTTAGACCCTACGGAAATCCTCAAAGAACTGTCACCAAGGCCACAAGCAAAAGCAATCCCAGTGCAGGTAGGAAGGTACTAACAGATTGTCTCAGCTAAATCATGAGCTCGTCACTGACTTTAAGTACAAGTACACAGAAAGTGAAAAATACGTCAGACAACTAAGTATGAAATTAATATAAGCATGCAGAGAATAAAAAAAAAAAAATAGAAATACAAGGCAAAAATAAGATGCATTTACCAATGATTATGTATATGAGCAGTAAAAGGAAGTTCAAGTATGAATCTCAAAGCATGAATCCTTCAAGAATCCTTCAAGAAAGAAGGATACTATTAACAGGACAAAACATCTAATGCTTATTTGGATTAAACTTCAACTAAATCTATACTAACTTATGGCTGTAGGAGATATTATGCCAAGGGGGAAGTGATTAGAATTCAAAATAGTCTTAATAAAGTGGAGAGGTATGAGTAAGAAGATGCTATTTAATATGGACAAGTTAAAAAGTCTGGCACGAATAACTTGGTATACAGTATATGATATACGATAGGGACAACTGTTTAACTGGCAACTCTACAGTAAGGGATCCAGGTGTTATAGCAGATCACAAGTATGTAAATTAAGTAACATTGTGGGATGTCAAAACAGAAATACAGTCTGCAGAATGTGGAGAAGTTCTTCTGCTCTACTTCGCATCAGTAAGACATGAGCTGGAGTGATGTGTCCAGTTTGTACCACTATGCTTAAAGAGACACAGAACAACTGGAAGGAGTCCAGAGGAATGTGACTGCAGGCCTAAGAAAGTACATGAGGTAAAACTGAATGAATTGCAGCTGTTTAGCTCAAAAAAAGAACAGATTGAGAGAGTGGATGTAAACCTGAGATATATCTAACAGTTTAAGTACACTGATGGCTAAGCACACTTATGCCTATTGCAAGGGAGGATGAAAATAGTCTGTTCTTCAAATTCAGGAACAAGAAACTAGGTTCAGCAGCAAAAAAAAAAAATCAAATGGGAGGGGAGGAAGAGGGAGAACCCAACAAGTTTCTAGTAAAAGAAGAGATCTAGGGACCAAAGTAGACTGAATAAATCATGCACATTATACAAGCACATGGCAGGAGTGACATGGTCCTAGCTGATCCTGTTATGGGGCAAGCAGAAGGAGTTGGTCCCTGGCAGCACAATTTTCCTAAGTCTCAGTGACAAACCCAATCCAGTAGGGACTTCGATGAAAAATCTGACACAGTGCTGAAGGATGAGTCAAAGTACCACCCATCATAGACTGTTCTGCAAACAAAAGCTTGCCTAAAATTAATTAAGACCTTGGGTTAAGTTCTGTATCTGTTTAATAACCTTACACAAATGAACAGCACAGAACATGAAAAAGAAGCCATATAATGGGATTCTGTGCTATGCCTTAATATAGCTTTTGGTTATATATTTGGCAAGTTGCCTTAAAAGGAATCTTAAGCTGAATAAACCAAAGCTTTTCCAAAGTTACCTTGGAACACAGATTAGATAAAATGCCAGTTACTGCACTTCCATTCCATAATAATCTTTTGCTCCCCCTCCCACACCTGAAAGGGGCCTTACAACCATCATTTCACATCAGCTACTCTTTACTTTACCCACTGATACAGTAAAGAGTTTCTAAACTGGAGTCAGTAACTTGATAAACATAACTACAGCAGGGAAATTCCATGCATGTTAACCACTGGCTGATGCACCCCTGTGCTGGTAATTAATATAGGTGTTCCTTGACGTGATATAAAAAGCCTTTCACTTGTGTGTTCTTTTCTGTCAGATTACCCCAAACCAAATAATATTTGCTACAGAAAGCGGCTTAAAGACTGCCTTGGGATCAGCTATGTAATGTACTTACCCTGTCAGAAGCATAGACAATGTCACACAATCCAAGGACTGTTACAGAAATTCCAATAGCTGGGCCATTTACCACTGCAATCAGTGGTTTAGGAAAATTAATAAAATGACCCACAAACTCTCTAGAGAGAAGCAAAAACAGAATGTAAGAGACACATTCCTAGTCTTTTTCATCAAATATAAACAACTTTCAAAACACGTGATTAGATACTGCATAACAAAAGCCACTAGCTAGATTCTATATAGCATATGTTTTTGTCCCTTTCCCAAATGAATTCTGACAAAGAAAATAAGAGCTATTTGAAATACCTGCATTTCCTTACCAACTAAGAATCAAACACGTACATGACAGCACAGCTTTCCTAGTTCCTGCAAACAAGTTATGAAAGTGCTGTCCTCTTCAGCTACAGTTACTGAATACAGCTCACTAACAAGAACAGTCTTTTGCCCTGTCTATCTATGTGCCTGTATATCCATCCCAACTCCACCCATGGGATATCCATTCCCTTCACAGATTCTGTTCTGCAGTGAAGCCCCAGCAGGCACCAAAACTGTGATGCTACCACAACGCAGAATAGTGCTGTTCTGCCTGGGTTTGAGAAACAGTGTTTTGTTTCATTTGACAGCTACTTCTCCATTCAAGAAGCGCAAAATACATTCTCAAAATATAATATTCTTCAAAAGTGAACAGTGTTTTAAACTCTACTTCTCTGGCATCTCTGTGCATCAGTTGTAATGAAGCACTCACTGTGCTTGTGTAATAGTAACAGCATAGCAAATACAGTCTTCTCACAAGAGCAAGATGAAAGACCATGAAGTACACGTGAGTATGCATTGTGTTGAACACCCTACAAAACACTGCAGCCTGGAACGCTTGCCACATACCACTGAATAACATCTTTGCAACAGATTTGGACTGCATGATTATCACTTTGTAGGGGCAATGGTGATCCACAGACAGCTTGCCTAAGTAAAAGCTGCAAAACTGAGTACTTTACTTGCAGTTCATCTTTAAAATATAAATCAAAAACATTGTTTGCTTTTCTGTGTATTTTAGATTTTCCATCAATTGCAAGTGCTTGAGGAAGCAATCCAACTTGCAAGCATCTCTCAGATGTAATCATCACATACAGAAGTAAAAGAGAGGACAAAATCTGCTTAAATAGGGAAGAAAGAAACATGATGTTTGTCCCAAAAAACCATTACAGCCACTGAGTCAGAGGATGCCCCTGATCTCCTTGGCCTTAGAAAATAAATGAGTTTAACTGAGAGATTCAGACTCAAAGATGGACCCAAGATCTCAGAATTCCTGGGCAATTTTGAACAAGTTCATTACACCTCGTCTCTATTGAAAGAAGTCTGACAGTGAAGGTATTTCGGCATGTCCTGCTAGTGTAGACACCATTGGATATCAAAAAACCCACAAATTTTTCATTGCAGCTTACAAACCATCTGTTTGTAAACAGTCAAAATCATGTTTTTGTCATTATATCTGCATGTACTTTGGGGACTAAAAAATAAAATTGAGCCTTTAGCATCACTATACTTAAAAAGATTTATAAAATTCATCTCATTTCCTCATTTCACACAATTAATACTACTTCTCCYACATGATTTCTGTGTTTATGCACATGGTGAGCCCTTAAGACAGTCATCTCAATGGATGTATCGTAGCATAACTGGGTCCCTGCTGTCAAGTTTTCTAACAATGCCTGCAAATTATATTTTACCCATTACAGTAACTTATGCATATATGAAACCAAGATGTTCTACTTGAGTAATACTGCTCCATCTTCTGCCATCTTCTTCATTTCACCGGGTTGGATATTAGTAAAATTATTCAGATCATTTCCACTACTATAGTAGTCTCCATTTCCTGCAGAGAACACATATGAATAAATGCACCAATGGTTTCTGAGTAGGTAAGAGAAGAGAAGCTTCCATTTATTACATTTACAAAAGAATTTCATTCTAAGTGTCTGTCCTGGTTTCGGCTGGGATAGAGTTAATTTTCTTCCTAGTGCTGTGTTTTGGATTTAGTATGAAAAGAATGTTGATAAGACACTGATGTTTTTAGTTGTTGCTAAGTAGTCTGCTAGTCAAGGACTTTTCAGCTTCCCATGCTCTGCCAGGTGCACAAGAAGCTGGGAGGGAGCATAGCCTGGACAGCTAGCCCAACTGGCCAATGGGGTATTCCATACCATGTGACGTCATGCTCAATATATAAATAGGAGGCGTGGTCCAGGAAGTAGCGATCGCGGCTTGGGTATCGCTCAGCGGGTGGTGAGCAATTGCATTGTGCATCACTCATTTTGTATATTCTATCATTATTATTATTATCATCATTATTTTTTTCCCTTCCTTTTCCGTTTTATTAAACTGTCTTTATCTCAATCCACGCATTGTACTTTTTTTTTCAATTCTCTCCCCCATCCCACTGAGGGGAGGGGGGAGTGAGCGAGCGGCTGTGTGGTGTTTGGCTGCCGGCCAGGTTAAACCACGACAGTGTCTAACATTATTAAGTAATTAGGGGGATTGTCTCAAAGTATACACACTACCTTAAAGGACATCTATGGTTTAAAAATAAGTTTTGACTGACAATTCACTGAAAAACAATGGGTGAAAAGCCAAAGAATATTAAATTTGAAAGATCTGAGGGGGGAAAAGAAAAATTTTTCTTTTTTCCGTAACAGTGTCAATAGGAAGAGGAAAAAAAAAAAAAAAAAAAAGGTATTTCTTTCCCTCCATACTTGCTCAGGTTTTTTTCTGTCAATTCACAATCATTCACACAGTAAGATGTGAGAAACTTCTGTTTTTTAAAACAGAAAAATGGAAATGTAAGTTTATGCATCTTCCTTCATCCCCCTTCAAACTGATGAAGGAATCAAAAGTAGACAGAATAACCTATTTAATATGTGGCAGAAGTTTCACAGTTTTTATGACCAATTAAGGAAAAGGCATAGCATTCTAAGGATAAGACTGACAGCACTGCATTGAAATCATTGTACTGAAAGATGTATTATTCAATAAGAAGCAGATAACCTGTTAGTGAATGCGTAAGTCAGCTTGAGGCACCATCAAAAAAGCAGGGAGTGTTTAAAAGCTAGACCGCATGAATTTAATTGTCTAAATCATCCTACGTTCCAGGAGGACATTCACAGGATGGGACCTTTCACTGGTTCGCACATCCATTACTTTACACTGCAGTGCTCTTACTAACTATGTAAAATGGAACAGAAAGGTTTGTGCTGGGGTGTTTGCTATTTACTCCTAGCTATACACGTGTTAAGACATTCCAGTTGTGTCAGCTACCCTTCTCATTTTGTGAGGGCTGTTGTGCCTAGTCATTGCTACTGAAAGGAAATTCAGCATCCTGGGAATACAAGGTGTTGGTAAAGACGACAGTGGAGAAGAATATGTATGCAATTACCTCAGAAGTAATGAGTAAACGGGCTTAAGCCCAAATTCACCTTGCGTCCACACTACTTAGCTGCCAGCCAAAGCTCAAGCTTTGGCTAATTTCCTAAATGCACACCTATCTGCAACAAGGATGGGCCAGACAGGCAGCGCCTGCCCTCAGCCATTCTGTCCCTCCTGCCTGCCCTTGCCACTGTGTCGTTCAGTCAGCATCAGAGACGGACCAAAGGGTCCTCTAGAGAATCCAAATGACATGTCCCCAGAGCAGCTAGACTTCACAGGCAGCATGAGTTTGGGCTGCCCTTTCACATTGTCACTGCAGTCATCCAGCTGCACACATCTGGTGACTGAGATGTACGCAGCYGGGCCAGGTTGCAGCTTGCCTGGCCAATCCTTTCCTATGGCAGCCACAGAAAAAAAAAAAAAAAATMAAMATAAAGTATCAGTTTTTTCTGATGATCATAGGTAAGTATGCAGTGTAAACTTTCTACTGGCCAAGCCAGTGTAGGATTTGAGGGCTTGTTTTTAATATGTTCCAACGTATCACAAAAGTAGAGAAAATTGACTAAACCCATACCAATGAACTTCAAAAGCAGTAGTGAAGATGCTGTGGAGCAGATATATCAGCTACTCAAAAGTAATAAAGCCCTTAGGAGTACTCCACGTCTATCTTCTCATCTCAGAAAGATGTTTTGATGTAACAGCAAGCTTGCTAAAGAATTTGAAACACTACCTTGAAAGAATTTTGCCAAAACACTTTGGAAAATCTTTGGTCTATACTAGAGGAAAGAATTTCCTCACTTACACAATTCTATCTTAATCTAAATATAGGTAGATAGTTCATGTCAGTACTGTACTTTGGCATAATATAAAACAAATCTAAGAGAGGCATATGAAGTGTGGTACCAGTAATAACTGCTATGGTAGAATCATCTTTTCCAGCTTCTTCAAGCGCTTTGATAATTTCTCTGTACATCTGCATAAGAGGAAAATCAACAAAGTACAAATGTGATGCTGCAAAAGATCATAAAAAGGAGATTCACACTGACAACAAGGAACTTGAGAGACAGATTAACTATGGTTGTTTTAAGTATGAAAAAAATTTGCATCCACAGAAAGTTAAGTATTACATGTGAGGTATTTCTGACCATAGACACACACGCTTGCAATACTAAAGACTTCTGATGCAAATCTAAAGGACAAAATAAGGTCCTTTGGAAAATAGGCATTAACTGGAAACAGCTAGTTTTAAAACCTGAGAAGCAGTTTAAGTGGGCAAAATAATATAGTAAAGAATTAGCAACAGTGGGGTGAAGTCCCTGTTCTGGTATCTTTGCAGTTGTGAAGCAGGATGATCATGTTTCCAACAGGATGGACTTCCTCATGAAGATAGCTATGGGAACCGGAAGACTATATAGACATACACACAACAGTGCTGAGCCAAAGTAGGCTGCACACATGCTTTGTTATACATAAGGCTACAGTCAAATCTTGTATCCACAAAACAGGCTAGTCTTCCTGCAGTTTGCCATTTTAGTTTAGTGCAGACCGTAATCCTATAGTAAGTTTGAAAAAAAGAGAYACAGAAAAGCCCAATCCGTAAAATTTTAGCTGAATGGTTTCATTTTGTACTGGATACTTATTCCTTAAGTTGTCATTGGAGTCAAAATACTAAGCTCTCATAAAATTCAGACCACCATGCTTCAGTCAGTTCTGCTAAACCTGTAGTAATGATTCTTTAAAAACTTAAGTAGCTTACCCAGGAAAGAAAAAAAATCATTAATCCTCCCAAGTTAATTTCTTTACCTTATGGTTGATGGCATTTTTTCTATCAGGTCGGTTAAACATTATCTTTGTGATATTGTTGTTGTTGGTAACTAGTATTGTTTCATAGCCATCACGTCTGCTCTCTTCTGGAGAAGCATCTTTCTTCTGGCCAGCAGATTCTGCAGAGACCAGACTTGAGACAAGTTCACTATATTTCTGTCTGGCATTATCCTGTAATGAAAGAAAAGGAAAAAAAAGAAAAAAAAAGAAAAAAATCACACAAGATTATCAAAGGCTGAAATGGAAATCAGTTTGTTATAAAATGGGTACTGGGGGGGGTGGGGTGGGGGGGAAGGGGACAGTGCTTCAGGACAAATGGAAAAAAAAAAATCTCAATTGGAAAGCATTCTAATTAGGATGAGAAGAGGAACATGCTGTATTTAAACACTGCAGATCATGCTTAAAGTCATCTGGAAAGCAGCAGCAATGGATCTGCAAAATAAAAGTGCGTAGATGCTGGGATGATGACATTTATTTTGTTGGAGAAGATTGCCAGAGAGACCTTTGTCATATTCCCAGCATTTACACGTTTCTATGGATCCTTTGTTTCTGTTTCCAGTTGGACATTTTTCCAACAAAATGAAACTTTTTATTTTAGAACATGTGTTGCTGAAAATAAGAGTGCTGAAATGGGTCTATGGCATTTTAAAATTGCTTGAAGACACTAGTTTTCATTTAGCACTAGCATGACATGCAAAAGCCTAAAGAATCCTGCCTTCCTATTTCTACAGTAAGCAGTGATTTAAACAAATTGTAAGTTCTTGGTTGTTACAACCTATTTTCTTGAAAGGATAATATACTTTTAACAATTCTATAATCCATGATCTGTAGCACGTGAAATTGTCTATTCCCTCTCCGCTATAACTTCAAGAGCAGATTCTTTTCCTTAAGTGTTTCTTGGCTATTCCTAAAAGCTGCAGAGCCATCTCAAAAAAAAATAAAGAAAAAACCAAAACACACTCCAAAACTCCCAAAGCAGCACAAGAACATGTTACGTTCATGAAATTATGCAAGCGTGTTTTCTTTTAAAAGAAAAAACGCAAAAACCCCCTCTGTATTAAGCAATATCTTTGACTGACCTCAGAAACTACTCCTGAACAGCAGGCCTAATGCAGCAGTGACACAGCTGATTTGTAAAGCTTATATTTCTTTCATTTAATAGTAGCTGAAGAAACTGTGGTAGCTATATGTGATGTCAGACTTACCACAGTCTGCATGAAAAAAGAACGCTTATGTATCTTTGCATCTATATTCTTCCTGCTCACTTCACTTAGAGTAAAGACTTCTTTAAAGGTTATGAAAGGTATTAAAGATGTCAAGATATACTGAGAAAGAATGAAGAGAGGCTCTCAATACCCCACTTTTTTCTAGTCTTTTAGTCAGTGGCATAAGGGACTGACTTTTTAAAATGACAAAGTTATCAATATGCTGGATTCACAAATTTGGTCTTTGTTGTAAGAACTGAGAAGCTCAATCCATCTTTCTTAAAGGGAAGAGCAGAATAAAACATAATGTGAAAAACACTGCTTTCATTGAAAGTCAACATGTATGTAAGATATGTTACACTGGTACAAGCTGGTAGGAATAATGTAGAACTAGGCTTACACAGCAAAAAAACCTCCAAACATTGAAGCAGTGAAATGACTGTAGAATACAGTGCAAAACATTTTGGTGTCTGAAGCAGAGTTGCTCAACTACCATGTAATATGTTCAGACATCAGCCATTCACTTACAGACCACGCATTTCAAGGTAGAGTAATCTACAAGGTATCTAAGTGAAATTATAGGTATTGTCACCTGAGACAAATTGCCAAGAGAATTCCATGCATCCCACTTGGCTTTCTTGACAAAGTCCAGCATACCTGGTTTTGGAGAACTGCAGGGACCTTCAGTAGCCTGAAAAGAGAGTGAAACAAAACTTAGTTAAACCTTTGATTAAAGTTCAGATGCCTTGGTAGAAAAGATGATGACTGTTAGGAATGTTTATCTCATCAGGATACAGAATTCAACTCTGAGACAGAAGGAACACCTAGTGGTTGGGCAATATTCAGACAGTTCACATATCATGAAGTTTTCAGTGTCTGCTATTTGCTAATACCTGGTGCTGCGCTTTCAGAAGCACCTAAACAATATGAGACACTAGTTTCCAAAACACCCATGCACGTTAAGTTCTCCTATCTCAAAAATTGTGGAAGTTTTACACTTAAAAAGAAAGTTAAAGACTTGTAAGCTGTGTGAACAAAGAAACCATTGGATAGGATCTATTAAGCTGGATCTTACTTCAAAGTTGGCCCTACTATGAGCAAGGGCATTGGACCAGTTGAACCACAAGAGTCCATGCTATCCTGAGGTATTCTATGATCAGTTTTCCTCAAGAAAAGTACACTATCGGAGAGAAATATTTCAAGCGGGAGTCGGAAAAGAAAGAATACATTTATGAGCTCATTATTATTAACTAGTAAAACTACCTGGAACAGTCAGCTAAGTTTTTATTTAAAGGAGAGATTGACTGTCTTCTTCAATATAGCAAGCCACAGCCTGTACTGACCCTGCAGCCAATCTTGATCCACAAATACTTCCCCAAATACAACCTCACTAAGGACTTGCAGCTATTTCTACAAAGTTGTCTCTCCATGCTGTAGTAAAGAATAACCTTCACTCAAAGTGTGGAGGAACAGGAGAGAGAGAGAGAGAGAGAGAGAGAGAGAGAGAGAGAACGATGACCACGCAAAGGGGGGGGGGGGTGGTGGTGAAAAGAAAAAAAAAACCCTGAAATCAACCTTCAAATGTCAACACCATTGTATTATAGGCCCAGCTGACTGACTGTAGATACCACAAATTTAAGAGGAAGCATGTGGCATACTCTTTTTTCCTAGGCATAAGCCATCTTCCAGAGCTGCATCAATATATGCTATGTTATATGGAAGGCATCACACAACTGATGTAAATTGGCTCTATTTCTTTGAATAAAGGTTTCTATTCAAAGCATGATTTATAAGATGAAAGGTTTGGCTTCCCTCAGAAATCAAGCAGGGTTTGAGGGGCTGGCATTTCAAGAACAGAATTTGAGCACTTGAAATGAAGAGCTTTGTGTGTTAAGACACAATACATTTGAACAACCCCTATTTTAAGTAAGTATTTTACAGGTCCGTCCCCTGGGATTATAAATGCCCCTTACGAAACAAAATAAGTCAAGCCTACCTGTTTAAACAAAGCGTAGAGCTTCAACTTAGTTTCATTCCCAGGATCCTTTTTCAAAAGCTTCAGTTGTTCTTGAGCCTCTTCAAAGTCTTTCTGGCTGACTTGCATGGTGGCTGCAGTCATGTGCAGGTGAATTGCTGGAATGCAAACAGCTTGCGCTCGCCTGCTAGTAAGTGGAAAAAAAATCCCATTGCTTGGGTTTTTGTGTAAAACTAGAGGAGAAACAAATATGCTACTTTTTAAAGACATTCAAAGTAAATGTAAAACATTAAATATTTGTACCTGCACTGATTAAAACAACAACAACAAAAAGCAAGATACTAGAAATTACAAAAAAGTTGCTTTAGAAGTTTGCTTTAGCTGCAACATAATTAACCTTTGGAGAATATGACATTATCTCTCTCCAGTATGTGAAGTGCTAGATTTAATGCTGCCAGATGACAAAGAAATTACGCAGTAATATACCAGATGATCACATATAGACCACTAAATGGCAGTAGTGGTAAACTAATGTTTTGCTGTTTCTGGAATAAATCAGAGCCCTTCTGTCCATGACAAACAAATAAGAAACACAAAACATTTTTATTAATGGTTTAAATCTCTGTATGCAACATTAACAGCTTTATATATCTATGAATCAAAACAAGTATGCAGCCTGTCTGGTTTTTGTGATCTTTTCAAGTTTGTGTGCTTCTACCTAGAAACATTTCAATCTGAAAGCCTGGCTCTCCAATCAGGGCAGCATAAGTGAAGGCTGATTTCAAAATGTACTTTGGAAAAGGACTGGCTGTAAAACAGCCTGTAGACACTTGAAAAAAAGAGGTGGTCAAAATATTCTGGGAGAAGAACTCTCCACCAGAAGAAAAGGTAATTCCATCAAAAAACCCCCCCAAAACCCAAACCCCACTCCAAAGAACCAAACCTAATCCAACCCTATAATGCTTTGTAAAAGCAGGTTTACTTCAACAGAGTTTGGAGTCAAAAGCCAAGAAGCCTAATAATTTTGGCTTGTTTCAATAGGGCAAAAGCATGTTGTCTCAGCTTTCTTTGGTTAAATTAAGTATTTTTACTATTTTAAAAATGTTAGCAGTTTATATATCAATGTCCCTTCTCTATTTTAGTAAAAAAAAGAACAAAAACCCCCCAGCTTTCCCCATTCTAACTTACAGACACAGCTGTCATGTTAGAACATCATATATGATAGATTTCATAACCAGTCACATTTGAAAAATTAATGATCATCTCAAATGCAGACTGATAGAATGTTTAATCATTAATTTACTCTGTTAACATTTCAGTTACAGAACCATGATTTAAAAAAATCATACCTGACATGAAAATTCTGCCTTTTTATACACACCTAATGAGAATTTTAGAGAAGTTCTACTGCCTACTTCAAAAACGATCTCATTGCTCTTATTTCTTAAATAAAATTTATTTTCTGTTGCAAGCCTAGACATTGCAGGCAGGAAGTGTGAAGAATGCCAACTGTGTCCAATTAATTTTATTACTCTTTCATTTCATGCAGATAGAAGGTTTTAGTTGTCTTGTAAAAATGTTTGTAAAATCTATTAGTTTTATGTCCTATTACAGCCCTTCTGTATTAATAAAATCTAAGTTCCTGGTATTTTGGAGCTACCGAGTTTGAATGACAGAAACGGAAAGAATATTTTCCGTTATATAAAGAAATTCTTTCAAAAAGAAAGAATTCCAGGATCTGCTTCAAAATCTGATGCTAGTAAAAAGAAATCTATCTGAAGAATACAAAATGGAATAGGCTATCAAAAAAGGGTGCAGGAACAGAAAGTCTTCTTACTTAAATTGATCAGCTGTGTTAACATAGCAGGGCACCCAGACGGACATGGTTAACCATCTGCCAGTTTAACTAACATTCAAACTGATGTGTTCAGAAGACTGTGTCAGAGTTTAACAAGCTTACCCCTTAACCAACTGGAAGGCTATTTACTCAACTTGTGGACTTCACCTCCAGCATCAATAAAAGTCCCTTGACAGGAAAAAGTGTACCTAAACGGATACAGATACAAGTTTTTTAATACTGAGTTTCTTTGATCAGTCTGTCCTGGAGTCACAGAACATGATGCTTGCTTTCAGATCCTATCCCCAAACATGTTTTTAAAGTCACATTTACAGGAAGAAGAAAATGAGAGTGCAGGAAAAAGACTAGTGGTTTCTTTTGGTTTTGGTTTTTTTCCCCTCCAATTTTGCTAGCCACCTTTGGAACTACTTGAATGCTGCTGTGCCCAAGATGATCTGTGTATCTGGTATAAATTTTTTTTGTCAGTCTAGGCAGTGACTATACCGAAGTGGATTCAGTGTTTAAAAAGGCAGATTTGGGTTTACATCATGTTTGACAATCTGGACTTCACTCCAGCTTGGCTATGGTCATTATTATAAATAGGCCTTAAGAATCTCTTTCATATACAATCTGATAGTGACCATAAATTAACAAGACTTGAGGATGGGCAGCTGGGGAGAGGGGAACAGCACAGTAGCCAGTCTGAAGGAATGTATGCACATATATATTCAGCGTTAAGGGTTTTTGGCATTTAGCGGGTCACAAGTTCTCTTCCTTATTAAGGATGCAAAGTGGACAAGTTAGAAGAGGATGAGGTAACAATTAGGTGAATAAAAAAAAAAAAAAAATCTGTCTGGGGAAAAATGGAATCATCTTTCAGTAAGCCCAGGCTCAGAGCTACTTTCCTTTGCTGTTTGGTTATATCCAGTTTTACTTCTTAGCTACAAAAATGTTTGGGGAAAATACGTTATCTATCCACTTCAAATACTCCATCTTTCATTCTTCTTTTCCTCCTTACCTACTGCTTTGTAACAGGAGATTGTGCAACTTAGCTGTTTATTAAAGTCTAAAGTTTATAAGAAAAGGCCTCTTTTCTTTAGTTCTTCCTTGCTGCTTGTAGCTCAGTCCTCTGCAGGATATCTATGATTCACTCCTTTCTCTCTGCCTTCTGATCTCAGAGAACATTTACTACACATTAGTGATGATCACCAGTTCTCAACATGCTAAGGCTAAGCTAACTGCTACTATTTCTCTATTAAAATAAAAAAGGATAAAAACGCAAAGGAAAAATTAAGTTATTTCACAATGTATTCACCTTGGGCAGGACCTCATTCTTCAGAGAGATACACGAATAGCAGGAACAGAGCTCCTTAACCCCAAGTAGGTCACATAAAGAGTGACAAGAAGATGACTCGCCACCTGTCAGCACACGCAACAGCACTGCCATCTCTGGGACCACACAGTGACGCTGTGCCACAAACCCAAAGACTGAGGAGCAGGAGAGGCTGCTGTAGCCCACTTCGGGGAGGACTTACTCCCTCCATCTGCTGCTCCCTTGCTGCGACACTGAATCCTTCTTACTCCCTCACTGAGCAAATCCATGCCTCATTTTAGCAGCCTCACTGAAACCACACAAGATTTTGCCGAACCCAAACAAGACAGGCAGAGAGCCTGGAACCTGACCTACAAACTACGGTGTCAAACCTGCACTTGTTTCAATCCAAGCAGAAAAAGGAGCCTAGGAAAGGCAATCAAAACCCGCTCTGTATTCCCCCTTCTCATCTACTCGCTGCAACAAAGCTAAATGATTTCCTTCGCAAAGCTTCCTCTATTGCCCTGCACCTTGCAGGCAGTTAGCTGCCACTGCCCCGCTGCTACAAATTACCTTTGCTGTATTGGCACGCACGGAAGAGTGGTGAGGGCCCGGCAACCTCCCCCAGCTGGGTTAAAAAAAAAAAACAAAACCAAACAGCTCCCACCAGAGAGAGAGAAGCAAGAGGAGTCACAACTTGGCAGAGCAGCCACAAACTCTATGACAAATGCCTGCGCACTCCTGCAAGATCATTCACTTGGTAGTCTGCAAGCTGCACACTCTGAAGAAAGAAATAAATCCTGGGCATCTCTGCTTGAACCTGAAACATCCAGGCTGACAATCACTTCATATTTATTCCCTTGCCTTGGACATCTCTTTGTTCCCATTCAGTCATGCTGGATATCTTGCAAGGCCGTCATTTATCCGGTTCACACAAATGTCTCATCCATTCAAACATAAGGCTCTTAATTAAGATTTTAAAAGTCAGTTACACTGAAAGTAGTTTCTCACTGTTTAGCAAAGACTGCAAAGCCTGTTAAAGACAGGGCCCCTCATTACAGTGTAGTTCTGTCACTTGCATAAGGACTTTTATAGAGTTAAAAATGCTAACTTTTTGTAAAATGCTGGCTGCTTACTATCTAACTTTTAAAGCAACTTAGCAGTTTCCTCATTAAGACTAAACAGAAGACAAAAAGATCTCTTTGCATAGGAAACATCAGACATGCTCAGCAAAAGAAAGGGATGGATATACCTGGACGCCATCTTCCATTTACTTAATAAAGGTTTTCTTTTAAACGTTAGTAGATCCTGGGGAAATAAAGCACAGCAAAAGCAGTTAAAAATCCTATTAGGATTAAAAGCAGTGGGTGGTGCTAGAAACACGTGGGTTTAAAACTCCTGACAGAACTGGAAAATGCTCATTTCACATTATTGTAACTAGCTTTAGAGAGACAAGGAAGAAAAGGAACAGGAAGTATTGTCAGACAGAAGCAAGCAGTACATTAAAGTGTCACTCRGATGAATCCTGGAACATATGTTTAATAGAAGATGTGGATATCTTTTGCATATTATGTGTAATACTTCAGATAACGCATATGACATCTCTTCTTTGCCATGATCACTATCTCAAGGTGCTGTGATCTTTCGCGCTGCTCTTTCCACACACTCCTCATGCAGAACACTGAGCAGCACAGTTACCACCCCTTGCCATTTCACACAGACCTGGTATTACAGCATCATAAAGCAGCAATATTTCTGCTCACGTTCTTTCCATCTTAAGAGAAAATTAAACAAAATACTGTTTTTCTGCTGCTACTATAGAAACAGTTGTATGGGTGGTTTGGTTTTTTTTTTTTTTTTTTTTTTTTTTAGTTAGGATACAAAGCAATCAATTCCCACAAACCTCAAGGCACCAAATGTTTGGTTATAACCTAAAACAAGCTTCTGATTATGTGCCTCTCCAGAGTCCCTGCAAAGAGGAGACGGCACACGTTGCCCAGCCCAGCCCATCACTGTTTCTGAGGCGCCAGGCAGAGCCTCAACTGCTCTACAAGGTTCAGGAGTCCAAAACTTATCCCGAGCGCTTCACCTGGTCTGCTCCGGCACCAGCAACTGCTGCTCTGAGAGGCTGCTGTGAAGTCAAGCAGGAGAGCAACCAAATGAGACCTCCTTGCTCCCTGTCCTCCTGCTGTTGGGACACACACAGGCACAGTGGAGGAACCATGAGCCCTCCCCGGCAGGGTAACTGGGGTAGTTCTTGCCTGCTGGCACCTGGCCATGGAGTATTCCCGTTCCAAGCAGAGTCTCAGGCTTCAGTCCCCCTCTTTCAGTAGCACTTCTCCCGTTTTGATCCTCTCTCAAAATTATCCTGATTTTTCTCCACGGAGGAGAAAGAAAGGGATCTGGAGAAGGAATAGCAACTTTTGATCATTAGTTCAGCTACATTAAGGGACACAGGAGCAGAGCTGGCGAGAAGGGCTGCCACCGCTGGCAATTGCAGCAACTGTTAGGAAATGAGGCATATGAGGGGAACAGAAACCAGTATTTAAACTGTAACTGTGAGAAAAATGACTGGACCATCTGGAAAAAGATATTCAACCCAAGACACCGACTTCTTTTATTTTTTTCCCCAAGACTTCATATTAGAATCTCTAAAAAGAAGATTAAAAAAGGGCAAAAGAAAAGTTGATACCCAAATAATGACAACAAGAAAAGCATTAGTAGTGCCAGTATTTCATAGCTTTCTCTGTAACTAGGAAAATGATGTTACTGTTTTCCATATTCACTTGCAGTATTTTCTGCACGCAACAAATTTAAAGTTGTACTTCACTTCATTTTGCTGAGTGAGAAGAAACTACTGTCTATGCTGTTAACACAGAAATCTTCACAAATTTTAATCTGCAGGTTGCCCAAACCACCATTCATCATGACACTGGTTATATGCTACTGAATCCAAACAGATACTTATCTACACAATAACATAACACTAAGGATTCATAAATTTTCACATAGCCGGAGCACTTACACAGCAATATAAGAGCTTTCCCTGTATAGCTGAAGGTGGAGACAGCTAATGTCAAATTTCTGCCATACCTCTCAGTCCTCCAGTTATTCTCTCCATACAAGCTACCTAGAGCTGAGCTGGGAAAAGAAGAGGCACTTGACAGTGCTAAAGCAAACTGAGCAGCCTGTGGCATGTTTGGAGCAATCATTCCTCCTTTGCTGCTGGAAGAGAAAAAGGAGTGGTATGTGGGGGGGTGGATAGTTAATTAATACAGAAATTCTGGGCAGAGGTTCTTCTGGCTGTAGAAGCAAAGCAACCCTCTCTTTCTTTATGCCATTCTGTTACAGGCTTCTCCCAAAGAACTTCAGATCATTTGACTATACACACTCTTGTCATATACTCTTTTCAGGTTGTTTCTTTTTTTTTTCTTTTCTTTTCTTTTTTTTCCCTGCAGAATTATTTTGTTTCTCTTGAGTGTCTACCAAATGAATATGATGTCTGTTACAGTATCTTGTCAGACTTCTAGGTGGAAAGCAGTATCCCTGTAAGTTGTACAGACAGACTTTCTTACAAACAGGAGTTGTGTAGTAGGCAGTGATGGTGTCATACTTCAGAAACCTCAGCTTGACAGTTTTTACACTAATAAAGTCAAATTACTTCAGCTGTTAATTTCTAGTCCTGTCCTTTCAAGTTTCTTCTCTTATACTGGGAAATGTGGAGTAACCATATTTGACACATGAACATCTTCCTTTGCAACTTCTGTCATCTTGAAAAAGCCTGCATCTGCTTCCACAACCATCCCATGTGAAAAATTCCACTTCCCCTCATTTGTATGTACCTCTTTCAAGATCCTCTGCCATTAGTTAAAACTAAAACAATTCAGAAAATGGGCAGATGAAATTCAGCCTTCATTCAGAAGATGGAGAAGCAGTGACTGCCTCTAACAACTTTTGTCTGTTCAAATTTCAGTAACTGGTGTATCTTGTAATATCTAGCAACTACAAAAGAAGGAAACACAGTTAAATAATTGAGTTGCTCCTTTGAGTTAAACCCAAAACCCCACACTTTTCATGACAGCAACTTTTACACCTTACAATCAACAAGTCAACTAACTTGCAGTAACTACTGCATGCAAAGCAGTCTGTACTTTCCCCACATAAGTTCACAGACTCATTCTGTTGAGTCCTGCATTACTATCACCTGCTAACATGCATCATTGCAGTAGGTTAGCAGTAATCTGTTAGCAGGTCGCAGCAGGTTAGCAGTAGGTTAACACCAGCTTAGCAGCCAGTCTCGTTTTATTTCTTCCTGCAGCAAGAACTAATGCACAGGTCTGTTTGGTAAAGCAACGCTACTGTTCACCAGACTCCTGCAAAGACCTGTCGTAACAAGTGCATCACCTCTTAAACCAAAAATCAGTAGCCTAAGAAAGTCTTATCAGCACCAGGGTTATTCTCTAGAAATCAATGCATTTGGTTCACTTGGGGAAATACAAAGTTTTATTAATCATGGTGATAACATGGAGATGTTGATGACTCAGTAGACAGAACTCCAGTTTTCCTAAAAAACATAAGAAAATAACTATCCCTCCCTGTTGTACCAGCACAGTCCCCGGCAGTACCCCATTACACTGTAGCAAGCATGGAGTAACTAAAACATACTGCTCTCAGGTAATAGGAATGCTTCTAGTGTTCTGGTATTTCCAATATAGCTATCTAGCAGAAAAGATCAGTGCGAATAGTCTATAACCAATTCACTTACTGCTGCTTTAATAAACAGAAAGAAATGAAAGTCAAATTATTTCCTCCTTTACATTAGAACATTTCAATAGTTGTTCTAAACACAAGTTTGGTGTACAAATCCTTATCAGCTTTTACTATTTTACACTCCTACACTGTTTTGACATATAAAAACTAGAAGATAATGATGTGTCTGTTGGCAAATTGAAGTGCTGAATCACTGTTGTTTAGTGTAAGTGGCTCAGCTGTGCTTGATAGTTTTTTTTTTTCAATATTAAAGAATAGCTAAGAATCAAAGATCTAGATTACCATTCACTGAGATCTGAAATGGGTGCTCTTTGTGCTCTATACAGCACAGTTAATATTCTCTCATCACAGCTGCTGGGAGGGAAAATGGGATCATCTCCTGAAATCTCTGCAAGAGCTCTCTCTTTCCAGCAGACTTAAGTTAACTGGACATGGTGAATGACTAAAGCACAAGAGAATTTCCTGTACGTCCTCAGCCCATGTAAGACATCTCTGCAAGCAGCAAGATTTACAGACAGATATCCCCTGAAACACATTCAAAAGTTATAAACATGGATGTTAGCAGGAAAATATAGAGCTGTGATACTCATACACATGGCATTTTCTGAGAATCACTCAAAGATTACTGTAGTATCCTTCATACATCCTTATCCAAGGTGACTTTAACAAAACAGTTATGAACAAATAAAATAATTTTGCTGCTAATGGAGAACAGAAAAAGCCATTTTTGTTTGGATTCTGGGGACAAATCCTGCTGACTGTATGGAGAGCAAGAAAGCGTACACTTTGATGTTAATGGCTTTTGGCCAAAGTAGGTAGGTTTCTGACAAGGATACAACCAGCTGCTGGAGCCCCCATCCACATTAGAAAACCCACTGACCCCCGCTAGTTCAGCTGAACCAGTGAATGAAGACAAACAATTCGTCTTGAAGCTTACTCTCTCTCCATGAATCCATGACACCTAGATACAGTGGAGATGGACACAAAGAGTACCGAACAAGCTATATGACAATAACAAAGCAGTATTTGTCAATGGCTTATCCTGTCCAAATCCAGAATTCTTTCAGATAATTTAGAATGAAACAAATTAGGTCTAAACGCAAAGTAGCACACTGCTCTTGGTTTTGGCACTATTTCCAGCACCCACAACCAGAAAAACTTACAGGTGTCCTGTCAAGACCCAGGCCAATGTACTAGATAAAAATCTGATGGTGACTTGGGCTTCGAACTAAAGTTCTTGCATACATACAAGACTTGCAAGTACATTTCTGTCACAGCAGAATTTACAGCTGCTCTATGAATAACAATGTTATTGAAAAGTTTCATCAATTTTCAACTGATAACTTTCTCTTTAGATACCCTCTGTAATATACCTTGCTCTTAGTTTTATCAGAGAACAATTGAGCTTGTAGATGTGACACACTACTGAATCTTGTGTACAAAATAAAGCACTGAGAATGTTTGTCACTTTTAAAAATGAAAATTATACACATTCCAAGGGACTTCAAGTCATGTCTTACTAATACACTGTAAAAAGCTTAAATCATAGCATTTAGAAGGCTGCACCTATAGCAGCAGCTCCCAAGACAGAAGTCAGAGGCTCATGTTGGATCGTGGCAGTTATTAGTGGGGATGCAACATGTGCAGAGTCATACTGGCTTCTGCTATCATTGTAGAGATTATGAAGAACTATTGGTCTGGGAAAGTGGCTGACAACCCAAATAACTTGGAAGTTCTTCCCCAGAATAAAAGTGTGTTTCATCTGGCACCTTACTGGCAATTAAGAAAAACAACACAAAACCAACCAGAAAGATTCTTTTGTTTCAGGAACAGGCTTGCTATACCGATGTATTTGAAGCAGTAAGCATTTTACAAGCACATTTATCATGGTATAAAATGATAGCATATTTGAAATAAAAATTTCACTCTGTTTTAATGGTTGGCTTCTAAGGACCAAATTATTCAAGAATTATTGTGCATTCTGCAAGTTATATACCTCTTATACCATATTTTCAGAAATATTATCAGAGCACCTTACTACAAAAACAGTGGCCACTTTATTGGAGGGCCAAAGAGTCAGCAAAGAATCCATACAAGCACAATTAATCTAATCCTCAAGAAATCGTTTTTATTCCCAATCAAGAATGGAAACCCCTCTACTCAGCACTGGTAAGGCCACACCTGGATTACTGTGTCCAGTCCTGAGCTCCCCAATACAAGAGAGATACGGACATACTGGAAAGAGTCCAGCAAAGGGCCACGAAGATGATTAAACGACTGGAGCATTTCGCATATGAAGAGAGGCTGAGAGAGCTGGGACTGTTCAGCCTACAGAACAACAGGCTCAGGGCATCTTATTAATGTACGTAAATATCCAAAGGGAGGGTGTAAAGATGACGGAGCCAGGCTCTTCTCAGTGGTGCCCAGTGACTGGACAAGAGGCAATGGGCACAAACTGAAACACAGGAGGTTCCTCCTGAACACGAGGAAACACTTTCTTACTGTGAGGGTGACTGAGCACTAGCACAGGTTGCCCAGGGAGGTGGCAGAGTCTCCATCCTTGGAAATGTTAAAAAGCTGTCCAGACATGGTCCTGGGCAATCAGCCCTAGGTGGCCCTGCTTGAGCAGCAGGGTTGGACCAGATGACCTCCAGAGGTCCCTTCCAACCTCAACCAGTCTGTGATTCTGTGAAAAACAAACACATTTAACCTGCTAGCTATATTGAAGCAGTACACAAGCAGCCCACTAACTTTAACAGCTCATCTCTAGACTAGACTTCAAAGCTATAGCTCTTCTTATCTTCATGTGAAAGCCTTCAGAGTCTGTTTTAGGGGAGGAATCGGAATGATCTGTTCTAGGACACTCAGAAAATAGGAAGACTACATTTGCTATTGAACTGTGACTGTTTAAATTCTCAGCTGGCAGGCTCACTCTGTAAGTCAATCTACATTCAAGGACAAAAACAGTACTGAGATGAATGTACACATTCAGTCTTTGTAGCCAGGAAGTCAAATCATAAAGATCAATCTGCAGGATCATGACAGAAAAAAAAAAAAAATCCCCCAAACTACTGAGTGCCTAAATTAATAAAGATCTTTCACAGAGCAAAGTACACCATGAACTCCTTGAAATCGTAACACTTGCTAAGAGCAAAGTTCCCCTCTCTGCCATTGCTCAGACAATCACAGACCAGGCCGGGAGCACATGCCCTCTGCCACAAGGGAAGAGGTTCATCTGCAAGCTACCCTAGCTACAGATAAAATATGTGAAATATCAAGAATTACATCAGGACCTACAAGGGACAACTCTTGTGTGGCTTCCTTCTCCAACCTAACCTTATTTTTGGCAGAGCAAGAAGATTACTGTGGGGGGGAAAGAAAGAAAAACAAAAAAAGGAAAAAAAAGCGGGGGGGGGGAAGGGAAAGAAGAGAGCAGAGAGAAAAAACCCTTTCCCTCTGGGGAGTCAGATGCCAATAGAAGATGACACTTTTGTGAGCAGGTTAAAAGGACTCTATGATATTCTGATAGGAGGAGGTTTTGGGGGTGGGGTTTTTTAATTTGTTTTTAAACACAGCTTTGCACTACCATGGTCAAAAAGCCACTATGAACTATGTGGTCAGATAGCACTGAGGGCAAAGTTGTGTTTACTTGTTTCTAAACCAAAACAATGATAATTTCCATTTAATCTTCGATTAAAATAGACTTCATTCACTGACTGGATCACAGACTTGTCCACTTGGAGTACTCCACATTATCAGAAAAAAGGTAGCTTTCATACACACAGCAAAACAACAACATAACAAATACACAAGTTCTCTCTGGATTTCAGCACAAATGAAATCTGTCTACCTACTGAATTTACTGCTATCTACTGCTGTTATCCTTTCTGTAGGTATTTAGGTCAACATGAAGAGTCAGTAGCTTATGAACAAAATCATGAGGTTATTAGCTCCCCAATAATGCTTACRGTCTCCTTTCCGTGGCTGGCTAACCTGCACTACTTAACACTGCTCGTATTAAAAGCGCTAGCTGATAAAATACTATTCTGACAATTGTAAGAGTGATTTTTTCTTTAATATCATTGCTTTCAGTGATAAAAGACTACTGCCAAGATAATTTGAAAGCCAGATGTTGGCAAATTAACAAGTTGCTACGTGTTAATCACTGCCAGACCTCTCCAAAGCCAAACAAATAGCACCACTTACTCAGTGACTTAAAGCCTGAGTTTTGATGGAACAAGCCTTAACCAGAACCCATTCCAAGAGAGCTTTTGCTTCCTCTYTTCTGGTGGAGCATCTAGTACTGAATTACTTGGCAATCACTGTTTCTCTGTGAAATAAAGGATGGTTTAACAAGACCTTTAAAATCTTAGCTCACAGTTTTTGCTGGAGTTTACTGATTACAGTCTAAATTTTATTATAATGAACTTCAAGGGAACCTGAAAAATGTTCACTGTAATCAGTGGGCTCATCACAATAGAAAGGCTCAATCATTTACTACATCAGAATAATGAAGAAACATCCACTCTGAACTGAATATCAATATATAATAGTTTTAGGCACAATTATTTCACATTGATCAACATTTAAATTATTCTTTTAAAATAGAACAGTCAGGAAATAGGAAAAAAAATCACAAATATTCTTATGCTGTATACAACAATAAAGTGGAAAAAAGAAGAGACTGACATAACTGGTTCAATCTTCTGTATGTGCTCACTCTAACAAAGATAACTACCAGTGAAACCTCTGGGGTCTACTTTGGCATTACAGTAAATGGAGGTTACTTGTAAACAAGGTTCATTACAGTGACTTAAATCTGCATATCAAGCCCAGGTACAATGTCATGTTTTGCACTATGAATTCTGAATTCCTGACATTCAAGTGTTTTTTCATTTCTTCATTCGTGCAATATTCCAAAAATTTTGCTAGAAATAAATAGACCAATTTCCATCCTAATGAGGACTGCTATGCAAGAATGAAGTATAGCTTGCTTGCTCTCTTCACTAGATCGCAGTTGCAGACAGAACATAATTTGCACAGGGGGAGAAGTACAAGGGAAGAAAGAAATATGTAGCTTCTTAGAATAGTACTATTCAAAGACAGTATCTTCTACCCTAGCAAAAGCTCAAAATTAATTCCTAGCACTATATTAAATTAAAAAAAAAAACAAAAACAACAAAACATTTGAAAATGTATTAACATTCTCCTCGAGAAACTCATAACTAACTTCTGATGGGGAGAGAAACCTTAAAAAGCAAGGGCAGAAAGAAAACTGTGGTTCCTCATGTCAAGTGGGAGCTACTTGAGAGCCCACTTTGGAGAGAATGGCTGTTCAAGCCTAGCAAAATTCAACAACAAAAAGTGTAGTTAACCACCACCTTATTTGCATTCACATTATCAGATTCTTTTGAACTCGGCAGCAAAGCTGCTACAGAACCACCTAGTAATCACTGACTTAAGCAGACAAAGCTGACAAGGTCACACTGACTTCAATGAACAGCTGCTTCAAAACAAATTAACTACAACAGAAAGCTGTGTTCCAAGCCAATCCATCTTCAAAACTTCCAGACACCTTGGCTTGATATTAGCTGTGAACTGTCAAATCCGGCTCAATTACATACAGTTAGTGAGATTGCTGCTCCGGAGTTCATTTTGTTGATTTTTACTGCTGCGTGTATTTCTGTTCAAAACAGTTTAAGAGGGTGCTTAAATAAGGACATAAGTTTATTAAGATGCTTTTCTGGACAACTGTTCAATCATTTCATCACTACCTTTTGTCTTTTAAGTTGTATTGGTAAACCAGCATGTGCAAACAAGATGTAATAACTCAGGCAATTAAGATCAGTATTTGCAGAAAAAGCCTCCCATTAAGAGATTTAATTGTTTATTTTCCATTGACTAGTTAGGCTCAGTATTCAAAAGACAGTGGATTCAAAAAAGAGGAGAGTTTACTCTAATGGCTATGTTTCAGAATCCCAACCCTTAAAGAAAAAGAGAAATTCAAGATTCTTCTACCCTTCGAGGGTATGAAGACCCTTTCTGAAAGACTCTGAAAGTTACCTTACAGTCACAATGTTAGGGGAAGCTGATTTTACCAGTATTTTGCAAAAAGTTACTGCAAAAGTCACAACGGGCAAGGTTTCAAGACAGGGAAGAAGGTGATTTTTAATTTTTTTTTTTTTTTATATAGATAAAGAGAAAATTATTACTACTTAAAAGGTAAGGGAAATATGACGAGCTCTCTAAACTTTTTATTGACCTGCACCAAGACAGAAAAGACTAAGCCTGAAGAAGGGGGGGGGGAGGGGGGAAGGAGCTTAAAATCAAGGCAGTTATGTGCTCTGCTTGCTTTTCTGGTGGTCAGGCAAGGATCTGGATCTGTGGTCCACAATTAGTCAAAGGTTAGGCAAGACAACTTGGCACAAGCATCAACTAGAACTAGAGGCCTGACCTACCGAAGGGAAGTTTGAAAAGATAAGCACAGTTATCTCGAGCAGGAGGAGCAGAGCAGAGTACCTGCGACCTACAGAATCCAGCGTAAGCCAAGGAGAGCTGATAAACAGAAATCTGTCACAGAAAAAAACATGTTGGCTGGCTGATAGGGAATAGTAAACAGCTGAGCAAGGCAAGTTAATACAGCCTGAGACACAGCACCGAGAGGCATGACTTAAGAGACTCGGAAACCAAAACACAAGAGCCAATCTAAGACAGCAACAGGGAGTAAAAAGCATACTCCACAGGGCCTCCCTGGTGTAGGATCTGGGTATGCATTTTGTGCTGTGGATAAAACACAACCCTGTACACGGACACATTTCCTATGTCAACATGCCAGGATGCATTCCCACCCAACCGCTAGCAGGTGGGGAAGTTGGTGAGCAGACATTCAGAAGGCTGCAGGACACCTGCTGCCTATGCCACACTCACACCAGGCATATCCAGCTCGGGCAAGACCTAACATCTGGGCAAAAGTTTCAGGCATAAAAGCAACTTCTGTCAGCACCAGAGGTTTTAGTACAGACCCACAGAAGACTCAGGAGTGTTAGCAAACAGGGGTTTTAAGAATATAGTCTGATATATTACTTGAGAGYAACACTACAAAAAACCAGTCCTCCTCCTTGTAAAAGGGGATTGGATTGCGAGTGACAGCAGACAGTAGGAAAGAGAAGGAAAGCAGCTGCTGCAATACAGAAATAGGGCCTGGCAGCAGGAAAGTGGGTGAGAAGTGAAGAGGTAATAGTGTCCTTTTTGCTCAGCCAGCATGAGAATATCGGAACAAAGCTACTAAAATTTGTACGTCCATATCCAACTGCAGCTATCTGAATAGGATTGACAGAAAGGACTAGGCATTTCCCACTACAGGGATACAAGGCAGACTCCCTCTGAAGCCGATCAGCTCCTCATGGCCAAACCTGGAAAAAAGAAACAGGACAGAAGAATGGATACCACCAAACTTACTGGTCATCTCCAGGATGATAGTAGCTTCAAAGAGGTTTTCCACAAGGCAAGGCTTACACGCGCTTTGGGTGTGCTGACATCTGCAATTATCTCCAAATGCAGGAAACTTTATTGCATATCTGTAGCAGTGGAAGACTGTGTTTCCATCCTCCTCACACATTAAAAACAAGCAAATAAAAGCCCATGATGCGTTCATAGACCGTTAACAGCAATAAAGAAGTATTTTCAGGGAATGACCTGGAATACTGAACCTCCTCTTACTGAGAGAGGCCCCAGAGCACAGCCATTTGATGAAGCCAGAAATAATCTCTCAGCTGCAAGAGATCAGTTCTTCCTCCACCCTCAATGGAGGAGTTTTCTCACAACACGCACAGTTCCAGGGCAAAGACAAACCCCCTGGGCCTTTTCCAGGGCCTTATATCTGACTGGCTTAGTGGGAGGGAAGGCAGAAAAGAGCTCTAAGGTCTGCAGTCAGAGACAGGAAAAGGAGGAGATGCAAGGGTTATAATGTCCTGCTTTGCCGTAAATGTATCAAAGGGCCCTTGATATAATGACCAAAGAATGCAACTGCACTACCAAGTAAAGGATAAGCAATTCCAGGAGCAGGTTCAATTAATTCCCAGACAGAAACAGAAGATGGCTGCAGTGACTGAATAAGGACTGTTGCATATTGTGCTGGGATTTAATAACCCTGAGCTCCTGCCGTGTGGGTGGGCTGTAAACACACAGATGACTTGTCATGAGATGATGCAGGGAAGCCAAGAAGAGATTTGGGACACTGCTCAAGAGCCAGGATGGAAGTGAACTTGAACCTTTAAGACTGCTGCCTCCCAAGCTGAAGAGCAGATATGATAGTAAAGACAGATTTACTGTAAGCAGGGAGTATTCCAGGCATGGGCAAAGGCCAACAAGGCCACATAAGCAAGGACAAGCCAACAGCTTAAGAGAAAATTAACCATTTTTCAATCCACTTTATTTAAAGACCAGCATTTAATAGCGTTCCTCTGAAAAAGGCTCCTTGGAGCTGCTGAGAAATAAGAGTAGCTCACGGAAAGATTGGTCTTTGGTAAGATCTGATGTCCTTTAAAGTTGCTGAGATAACCATACCAACTAGGAAGTTAGGGTGTAACTATGTTACTGTCTTAGTTTGGACCAGGAGAGTGCTCTTGGAGCAAGTCTCTAAGTTGATGCCAACTCCATTCCCCTGGTTTGTGCTGCAGAGCTGTCTTGGCACACACGAGTTAGATCCCTTCTAGATTACATAAAATCGGGAGATGTCCTCCAGCCGCTGATAGACATTCAGTGCTGGGATCATACTACAACCAGCCTGAAGGAAACCCCCAAAACAAGGATAGCGTGGATGTAGGTTTCCCACCAGCAAACACTCTGCTCCCAGTAGTCTGACCTGCCGTAAACGCAGATACAGCCTGCCTCATAGCAGCGGAGTTGTGGGACCTCTGATCTCAAACAGCTGAATGCAAAGACTGTCAAATGGCTACAGCCCCAGTAAGACTCCTCTGAATGTGCGTTTGTGTCAGCGTTTCCCCTCCTCAGGCAAATTCAAACTTGGAAAAATTACATATTGTGACAGGGCAGGACAAAAAGTGGGCACGTGGGAGAAGAACCCATGGAACTCACAACTCCATGTCTGAAAGGATGAGGAATGTCCTGCTTAGGGGAAAAAAAAAAAAACCACCCAAAACAACAAAGTAAGAGGAATTCTTGCATTTTGTCCTTATATTCGTATGAGTCTTCCTCTCCCAGTGCTCCAAGGATATGCTTTTTTTTTTTTTNTTTTTTTTTTTTTTTTTTTGAGTTTAAACTGAATAAAAAGCTTCCTTATTCATTGGCACAGTAAGGCTGCCAGTGTCTTTGATATAATTCTGCTAGTATACTGCTGATACAGAAAACAGAAAATAGAGCCCACCTGTCTGGTGTTCCACCATTAGAAAAATTGCACCATTTTCCTGTATTGTATCTGATTATATACTAAAAACATTAACCCATTATTAATATTGATTTATGACCTTATTTCACATACAGAATCTTTCCGTTTCAAATACAACTCCACTAGCCTAATGATGTCCAGCAGACTAGTCTTTTATGTGTTTTACAATTTAGAATTGCTTTCTCTCCCTCTCATTGTAACAACTTAGCTATATTAAATTAATATTATTTATCTGTAGAAAGCTTGCCTAAAGAGTTATTTTTTTGAAATGAGGGCAGAAGTCATGCTGATCACACAATTCGCATTCTCTTTGTTTCTCCCTGTATCTTAAGATGTTCATGTACATACTTCAAATAATTTCTCACAAAGCTTTGGAAGAAAAATATTACAATTTAATGCATAAATGACTACAGTTTTCTGGTCAAGATGCACTCATGCCTAATGGAGATACTTGGATACTTGAGTAAAAGGATTTCACTTATGAAAGTGTGCATTATAACAGTCAAATTTGCATGTTGTTAACAATCAGAGTATCACAGGTCTTTAATCTATTGTTGTGATGATGCCTGCTTCACTATTCTACTTAGGAACTTGCTTACCGAGTATACTTAACACACCAAATGCTTACTTTTCTTTAACTGTGTATTTATTAAGCTATTTTTGATAAGAAGAGGWAATTCTATGAATTGACATCTTTTGTGATTCTTATTCATACACAAGCAATTTTACAGTGCAATTTCCAATTTAACCATTTTCAATAAAAACAAAATGTCAATCCTGCAATTTTAAGTCTACTTGCAAGTCATGCCATCCTTTCTGCTTCCCACAGCCCAACTAACGCTGAAGGTGCGCAGCTGCCACAGTGCGCACTACCGCATGTGAGAGCTTAAAAGCGATATGTAATAAAGGCACATCGCAGGAGATACTACGTCACTATTTAGAAAGCCAGAGTCGTCTTAGCAAGAAGCCTTAATTAGCTGGACACACAATTAAGCTTGTTTTTGTGGGACTGATGAGGGGGTGGAAAAAAAAACACAAGAAAACATAGAATCACACATTCTTCTCCGTATTTCAGTACAGTTTCAGATGCCTTACCCCCAGCCTAACCAACAATTTCTTTGGTGGTTAACCATTTGCCTCAGGAGACAGAAACATGAGGGTGTAGGCCCTGTTTGAGGAAGGCACCAAATACAGGTTTCCCACTCCCACAGCGCGTTCAATCACTTAAAAGGTGGGCGGTATGGCTGGAAGGGTCCCTCTCCTAAGTGGAAAGTGATCTTCCTCGTCTGAGGATGAAAGCGATGTCTCGTCCTGCGCATTAACCACGTACGTGTGGGCCCTACAGAGAAAGCTAACCCAGTCCATCAAGCGGCACAGGCAGGAGGGCACCTGGTTTCCACGCCGGGCCCCGGCAGGAGGGAGACGGGACTGCCCAGGCCCGAGGCAACGGCCGGCCCTCCTGCCGCCCCCCGCCACTTACACCCCCGGCCCCACCGCTGCCTGCCCCCAGCCTCCCCCTGCACCCCCCGGCACCTGTGAGGGGGCCCCGCCGGGCATCCCCGGAGGAGCAGAGCGGCAGGAGGGGGAAGGCCGCCCAAGACCCGCTGCCGGCCACTCACCCCAGGAGCGCGGCGAGAAGACAGCGGCTCGCAGAGCGGTCCCTCCCCAGGGCACGACGGCGCCAGAGCCCCCGGCCACAGGGACGGTGCGGGTACGATCGGGGCTCACCTCATTTCCCAGAGCGGCCGCCAGCATAACCTCCGGACGAAGGTCAGGGCCGGGGCCGCCATGACGGGGGGAGATAGAGCGGGAGGAGGAGGAGGAGACGGCAAACCCCGCCCCGTGGGAGCCGCCGGGCCCTCGGCTGAGGCGATGGCAGCCGCCCACTTCCTCCCCGGGGAGGGTGACGCCTCAAGCGCCGTGGGGAGCCCGGGCTGCGGCCGGTGGCTTCGCCGGGAGCGGCAGAGGGGCAGCGGCGGGGCTGGGTCGGGCTTGGCGGGAGCCCTGAGGCGGCGGTCTGGGCCTCCGCCGGCGGGAGAGGCCGGGCGGCAAGCCCCCTCTCCCGTCGCTACAAGCAACCGCGCACAGCTGTGTGGCAGCGCTCTGAAGCCGTACTCTAGAAAGTGCACTTCGGGGTCAGAAGTGAAACAGGCTGTTGTGCAAACCTGACGGGCAGCCAAAGTCGCCAGAGCGGTCTACAGAAGATGAACGGCTTGAAACCAGAACCCCTCCATGGGCAAAAGTCATGGACTCGGCTCAGCCCCCCAAAAGTGCCTTGTAACATGCATCACGTTATCAGTCGGGGCCATTACTTGTATTATCTTCCTATTTTTGCATGCTAGGTAGCTCTTAAAAATGTTTGCGTCATTGTTTTTCCACACGAATCACCTGGCGGGCTCCTGAACAGCCTCATGTCTGTACCTCAGAAGGGTTGGCGCTGTGCAAAGGTGGAATAAATGCTAGGGTCTGCCGCATTTAACTTAAAAGACACTGCTCTTTATTGCTAAGCTTTTGCTCCTTTAGCTTCAGCTCCTGAGGGTATATTTGATTTTTCCTTGCTGATGTTATCTGCTCTGTGAAAGATGTTTCTGTGTTCGGTCAGGTGGTGGGAAGATCTTCACGATTCGGATACTCAGCTCTGTCAGTCTCCTTTCAAAACACATCCAACAAAATCACCTTTTAGTCCTGGTTTGTTGTTTTGTTTTTTTTTTCCCCCTCTCCCCAAAACTAAATGCATTTAAGACTTTGAGTTCTCCCTCAAGGATAAAAGTTTCAAAGTCATTAATGAACTGTGGGGTTCTCCTTTCTTAAATGTTTGATTACAGTTTTCCAAAAGTGTACATAACTGTTAGAGACTAGCAGTTAGGACAGCACTTTTTTTTTCCTCATACTGCCAAGGTCGTGATGTGTGATCCTGGTCAAATCACACATAGCTGACTTTTTCTAACATAGCCTTAGATTTCAAGTACGGGTGTTCGTCTTTGAACTTGATAACACCTTGAATTTTACTTATGATTACAGATCCAAAAGCCTAGCACTTCTCAATTTCAAACACAACCTTTACTGGTTTGCACCTCTAGCAGACCTACTTAAAATAGATATTTGCATTTTAGCCTCTCAGTGGCAATTTCCTTCTGTGCTACACAGGGCTGTGAGGTGAAATTAATTCACGTTTGTAGAAGACTTTCAAAGCACCTTCCCGAAGGTGTTGTAGTAAATGCTATCATTGATCTATATCTTTACTTAGCCCTCAAGCAAAGGGCAATGAAGCAAAACTCATGGCTTTTAAGTATGTACCTTGTTAGACAGAGACAGTATTTTGAATGCATAAATCCAAACTATGGGCTAAATTTTGCTCTGACATATAGGAATGAGGCTTTCTGTGAATAAGAAAGAGGAGAATTTGGCTCTAAAATGCTAGCATTTGTTTTGTCAAATAATAACACTTTTTCTACTGAAAGCTTATGCACACAACAGTTTTAGTCTTGTAGTTTGAAAAGGCCAGAAAAATCATTACAGACATGTAATATAATGAACATCAGTTCAAGGTTTACTGTAGTAGTATTGTTAGCACTAATGTAATGAATCTAGAGAGGACTCCCTAGAGAACTCATTTGGTAAGTTGCTTCAGATTCATTGTTTGACAAACAAGTCCCTAATGACAATGCCCTCTCTAGCATTTTATTGTTAATGGTAAGATGAAGGGTTTTTCCTGGCTGCATTTTTATCCTTGTGTAAAATTCTCATATTCTTTCCTTTAGTTCAAAATAGTACAGCTTCACATTTTATGCTACTGTCTAGAAGCTACATGAGGAGGAAAAAAAAAGTGCACTTCTCCTGAATTCTCTTTGCCTTTAAATTATTACCCTCTTAAAACCATAAAAGCCTTTTATATATTTGCCTAGTTGAAGATAACTAACAGTAATGAAAGAGACCCATTAGACCCATCTCACCCATTTCAATTCCAAGGCAAAATAGTGTCTTGCAGTATGTTTTCTATTGCCTCTATGCAGGTGAATACAAAGCACAGCAGCTGTGCTTTATTTGGGAGCTTCCTTCTCACCCAATACCACTTGCAGAAAGCTTTTGCTGTTAAATATCTGAGATTAAATATCTTAGATTTTATTTTTCTTAATTTATTTCTATTGAATGTATATCAGTTTAAATAGGCCTGCCTTTTTAATAAAGTCACACTGGAACTTTTGAGAATGAATGAACATTTTCCAGTTTTACCTGAAGACAGCAAAAAGGCATCTCTGGGTTCAGTCAAGATGGATTGTATGCTAGAGGAATTAAATACAGACACCAGCAGTATACAGTGCTCACCAGAGAGGGGCATAGAGAAATAGTAACAGCAGTGACTTCTTTTTCTCATCACCTCTCTAAGATACATATCACAATCCATGTATTGTGTCTACAGGAGTGCAATTTGCTGTATGTGTCTGTCTCCAGAAACCTATACCTCCAGATGTCCTCCTTCCTTTTTTCTTGTCACTTTTTTCTCCTCTTGTCTTCCTTTCAACTACTTAGCTACTTAGCATTCATCTGACTGCTCAGGTGAGCTAAAATACTAAAAAAGAATTTTGTGAATAGCATGTCACATAAACATCTTTCTATTCTATTGCTGTTGTTACCTTTGCCTTACATACATGATATCACTTATTTTCTTAGCATGCTTTTAACCGTTTCTTCTTTGCAATGTATTCTTACTCGTGGAAGTGGGATCTTGGGGAAGCAAAGTCACATACCTCACAGGATGGGATTTAAATGTGGCTTGATATTACACACTTTTGTTCTGGCCCTTTGTATATGTGCATAAGTGCATTTCACCATATATGTCCTGTCATAATAAGTATAAGCTATGCGTATGCTAGAGAAACTGTTGTGCCCTTATTAAAAACACAAAATCATGCCGTAAGTTTTCAGACCACTGGATCCTGATGTTTTGCTGGCAGAATGAGTGGTTTGGCTGTTGTAATCTATATCTATGTGCTAGGTATTTCAGCATAATTGCAGGTTCTTTGACACGTGGATACAAGCCTAAACAAAAAGTCTTTTGCGTAACTTCACGGTGGAAGGGAGGAATGGTGCTGACATCATGGGAGCTGATTCTGATACATCAAGGTGATCGCTGTATCATCTGCATCTCCAGTTTCTTCAAGATTGCAAAATATTCTACAATCTGACGAGCACAATCATCTTTTTTGCTGTAATGATAATTCTTGTATCTTTGCAATAATTTCTGCAGTCTTTATGTCGAGTGTTTGCCAGTTTTTCCCATAGATTTTCTGAAATATGCTTTCTGTAATGTCACTGAACTGAACTCAATATTAAGGAGTTGAATAATTGTCATCCTTTACCATGACAAGGCAGCTGTTCTCTCTTTGATAGAAATTGTTTATCCAGGAAGCAGATGTGTCGGGTACTTTGTTATTCAGAATTTGATTTCCGTGGCAAATGGTTTTGCATTATCACTACAGGGAACTTTAATACATATTTAACAGAAAGTTATCTTGATGATTTGTTCACCTTCCCCTTGAAAATCAGTCCAATAAATCCTGCAGGACTTACTTGTGTGATGATATTATCATGGTTTTTGAATTGATGATGACAAGCCATTTCAGACATGTGGGAGAGGGGTTTTCATAGTTTTGCTGCTACGATGTAGGAAACTACAATGCTAGCAAAGGGCATTAATCACGTCTTTGTAAGCCTGGTTTTGGAACCCCCTGTCTATGTGGGCCACGTTCATACCTCAGCATGAAAGGTATGCTCAGTTCCCGACACCCAAGAAGAAATTAGACTTGGACCCATTTACTTAAGCAGAGATTTTTATCAACAGAGAAATATAAACATGAGCTCTAATCAGCAGCTAACTAATTATACAGTGCTCTACTCCACTTCTCTTGGCTGGATTGCTGGTTCATTCTCAGGCAATCAGTAATTCTGGAGGAATCGCCTTTTTGCGGCATTTTCCTTAGTTCAGATCTAAAATACCAAGTTCTTAGTCCACAATTCTCATTAATCACCTCCACTGACCAACTGGTGCATGCGTTGAGCTGTCTCTGTCTTCTCACACTCTGCAATAATGTTCCATCCAAAAACATCCGGTTTTTCACACTAAAAGCACCAGGGAAAGAAACATTATTGGCAGGAGTTCAATCAGAAGATGTGGTTACAGAAGTCTTATTTTACATATGAATCAAGCAACAACAGAATTGTTGTTAATTAAAGGAATTGAAATCTCCCTAAGCTGGAGTCCTTTTTAGTTTCCTGTACCATTAAACGATGCAGGTGTTGGCTGTGAGCTTGTCAGACTCTTTTGCCAAAGAGCTGGCAGTCCTATTTTTTGTACTTTCACTTTAAAAAAAAAAAAAAAAGTATTTTGGGCCATCATTTCACAGTTTAAACTTTAAGCCAGCATAAGCAAACACTGCTACTGAAAGGAGCAGTCTTTCTATTTTCCTCAGTCCCTCCTGGTTCACTCCCATGCCTTCTTTTCTGCTGACACGGCTATTTTCATGCCCAAGCATTGAACCGGTTCAGGGAATTGATCTGAGTTACAATTAACCAGGCAAAACCAAGTAAGTAAATGAATAAAGGTTAACTGTGACCCAGATCAAACCTCTGATCCTTTTCATCACACAGCTGAATGCACACTTGTGTCGGTGCCAAGGAGAGAGATGTAAGGGAGCCTGACAGGCAGTAGGATTGCTTCTTTCAGCAGCAGCGCTTTGTTACATCAGCTTATGACATTAAAGCATTAACGCATTGCCTCTGAGGGATTTGTTTGACTTTCTGTCATAGCCTCTGAGGGATTTGGTACGCTTTCTGTCTTTGGCTGTTTATATTGCTAAAATGTTTTACTCTCATATCGCAGAAAGTATCTCTATAAGTAGGTATAAATGGAGCTGTTAGCTTGCTCCTCTGGAAGTGAGTTATAAAGTGATACTAATGTGCATCTATTAGCATGTTAAAACCAAAGTTGACAGAGGGGTAGGGGAAGATATTAAGTCCCTACACATTTTTTTGGCTGACAGAGGAAAGTGAAACTATTAATGGTCCCAGTAAGCAAAAGACTGCATCATGAGCTTCACCCTCTATCAAACAATTGTCATAGTAAACATTTTTCTCATGTGTGGGATTCTCTGGGCCTTGATGTATTGTAAGTGGCAGCAATCTCTACCTCTGCTTGTTTGTGTTCACCCTTGCATAACCTGTTGTCCTGTGCCAACACCAGTATTTGTGTGGGCATTCAGTGAATCGGATCAGAGAACTGATCCAGTTAAAAAATAACCCACCCAAGAAAACCCATCGGCTGGACCAGTTTACCATTTTGATTTATTCTCTCCACAAAAACAGTGGAGCTGACACAGCTCAGAGTGTAGTGACTATTCAAGATGGCATGATTGCTGAAACATTTATATTTGAACTACATCCCTATGTCTAGTAAGACTTAGTTCCTTCACTAGGTTAGTATATCTCACTTTCTGTATGGTGACCACAGTCTAACTGGGGTAGATCTCTGCCTGGCTTTATTAACATGAACATTAGTGAAAAAGGTATCAACTATCTAATGACTCCTACCAACCTGCTGGATTCAGGGCAGCATAAACTTAGATCAGTTAAACCATTTAAGACTTGGGTTTACCAGTGTTGGACTGCATCTCCTACAACTCCAGCACTTCAGCAATACCAGTTTGGCCCAGTGAGCATCCAGACTGCAAGATGTATGTGCTGCCTTTTGGCTGCTCAGTGTGTAATTTGCTCTGCAGGCTGCCTGTTGTGCAGGACTCGTTTACTTGTCAAGGGCAGAGTTTTTTTCAGGATGGTCTCAATTAGACTGCTAAGTAATTCAACGTGGTTTTTGWCTGCATGTTCCCAAAATACTTCAGCACGTACTTAATATATCCTTTTGCTAAGGGAGGATTTCTGRTCTGATTTTCTTCATCTAGGGCAACTCTGTTCCAGTAAAGGCAAAATTCACCTCAAAACTTCCCTCGTGGATCTCTTTAAGATAGTAATGTCCCTCTCATTTGATGGAGGGCAGACCCCTTTCCATCGCGCTCTGTATTAGCTTTTAGGAGGTCATAGGTAATCACATTGTCTCCTAACAAAGTTTAACTGTTGGCATTCTTTCAAGCTGTAACTTTGCAGTCTAGCAAGATGTGTCTGTATTGCTTTGACCTTTAGTGTATGCCACTATCCCCTTTTCTCCCCCCAAATCTGATGGACAGTTACTCATCTAGATCTGTTATAATGCTTTCCTGCTGTTCCTCACCTTTCCTGACATAAGGCTTGGATAATACATTGAGACAGGTAATCTACGGTGAAAAAACGAAAGTTTTAAATAAACTATAAAATAATGTCACTTCAGTAAACAGGTTTCATACTGTGTTCTGATGATTATTCGTTGATATCTACATTGTACCTCCACAACCTTTAATCTCTCTCTGCTTTTGTCTAGACCAGGATATCACCAGGATATTCACCTTCCTTGATAGCGTCTCTCCTGCTTTCTTGTAGAAATGTTTTTGGTTAAACTAGGTAGCCAAAGTAATCACAAACAACATCTGTGAAAAATAATAATTATTAGTGTGAGTTATTTTGGATTCTTTTCAGAAAGAATGTTTGTCAGAATGTTTTGGTCTCATCCACCACAGTGCAGCTTACTGGAATCCAAACAATTCCGTATTTATTACTTAGCACTGGTCTTGAATGATAGTGAATTTCTGGTTAAGGAATTTTTTTTTTTTTAAATGAGGACTGGCATTCCAGCTGGCATTTTCAGATGACAGTGCTCATACTTTTTTTACTTCTTAGGATTTAGGTGATTTTTAATTACTCCTTGATTTATTCAGCTGCATGTTTAAATCGTCCCTTGTTGTCAATACATATGCATGGTTTAGTTTGCGTTTAGCACAGAACAGCTCTGAATTTCACAAGGGGACTATGCGGAGCATTCATCTCTTCTGGAGGGTTGTTAAGCCCAAGTTTTGTTTCTTTGTTGTTTRACACTTGTCTTGTGGTAGCACGAGTCACAGGCCTGCTCCCTATAGTGATAGGTTTTGTACAGACAGAAGACAAGAAGATACTCCACATCAAAAGGATTAAGATTTACAGTGTCTTGTAAGACTGTAAATCAAGAGACGACATACAGATATGACTGAGTGAGACAAGACATAGCAGTGACAACACTGGTCAAAGGAGCAGGCARTGGTCTCAGCATGTCAGGTACTTCATATTTGTCAGGTACAAAACAGAGTATTAAAATACTTACAATTTTTGTAGCCTCAATTTTATTTTACATTGAGAACTGGATCCATTCTGAGGTGTACTGGTGATGATACTAGGAAAGGTTAGTAAAACAATAGTTCTGAGGAAGTGGTGGTAGATATGCCTGAACTGACACAAATTTTTAACCAGATGGAAAAATAAAAAACCCAACAAAATAAATTCTAGGCACTTATCTTCTAAAACGTTCTCAGTGGAAAAGCATCTATAACCACAGTCACAGTGGCATATGAGTCTACATACCTGCTGATAGGTTCAGCATCCAAAAGTGGTGGATAACTTGCTTTCATTTTATTTAAGAGATCTATACCTCAAAAGGATTGAAGTGCCTCCTACTGTTGCCCAACTTTTAATTTCCCATGCACTTGTACAAGAGAAAAAGACCTCAGAAGGATGACATTAAAATTTATCTGCTGTTTAGGGAGTTGCCTAAAGCTCACCAGCACGAATTGCTAAGTTTAAGGGAATGCTTTCAGTCTCATTCCTCTCTAGAGGGTTGCAGACAGGATCACCCTCCAATGAGGGATGGTGTCCATAGGATTCCCCCAAGGGTATGTACCTATCTTCATTTCTCAAGACAACTTTTAAGAGCTTGTTCCTTTAACATGGAATGAAGGAAATGGAAAAGGACGGAGCAGGAAAAGTAGGCGTTACCCATCTTTTACACATTACCTACAGGTGAAAGCACCCAGCCAGGCCTTGAGAGACTTAGGTTCAAGCCTATAGCTCCTACAAAAGTCTTAAATTTATTTTAGTATTGCTTTAGTAGCATTACTGCAGTTTCTACAGCACTTCAGTCATGTACAAGCTGTCCTCTTACGTTGATTTTAATGGCAATAGAATTAGCATAGGGCAGATGGAAAAGAGAACTGGGCAACTTTGTATCTTGAGGGAGCTGCAAATGCGTTTTGAGCTGTCCTCTCAGCCTTGACTTCCTCAAGCTCCCTGCCTGCAGTGAGTGGCTGGTTTCTGCAGGATGCCTGTGGCTACTGCCCTGGCTCCTGCTGGCTGATTACTGCTGCACCTGTGACAAATTAAATTAGCCACAGCTGGGCTGGCTGGAGGCCATGGCAACAAGTTGTCAGGCCGAAATAGCTGGTTCAGATTTGGCCCGGGTTGCAAGCTCAAGAGAAGACAACTGTTATTTGTTTTCCTTCCAGGTAAGGATTTCTATATTCATTAAAAAATCAAAATTGCCACTAGATCTTGGTTAAGCCTTTTTCACTGGAAGACACCAGTCTTTTCTTTTGATTGTAATTGTGCTGTATAGCTCATAATTTCCAATTGATCAATTTTCCTAAGTCATCAGTTCTCTAAGGTATGGAACTGTAACATGCTTTCTATTTTTGCTGATCTCAGTGGGACTGGTCAGCTGAACAAAATAAAACACATGTGCTGGCAGCATAGCAGCCTTGGTATAGGTTATTTAAGTGCTGTTTTGGAATCATGTTCTCTCATTCTTATTGTTTATATTAATATCAATATTTTCTATATATTTATCCAAAAGTGTAAGAATCACCTTCTAGTATAGGGATAACTGATCTTCCCATTAATATAGTCATGTATCAAAATCTTCATATAGCTAAGAGCTAGAAGACAGGTGTCAGCAAACTGGGGAAAGAAGGAATTTTAGCAGTAAATCACAACTGGGTTGGAGGTAAGTGGGGTAGGACATTCAACTAGGATCCAGTGTAATTTGGAGACTGTCTCCTGCTAATTCACTTCCTTCCACAGCCCAGGGCTTATATGACCTAGCAGACTCCAGGCCACCACAAGCCTGTTGATGAGGGTATGATGTAGGTCCATGTCAGGAGCTATGCTTGAACTGCTTGCAAAGTTCAGGTGTCAGAGGCTGATCACCCCTCTTTAAATGTGAGCTGGTGTTGATGATGTTCTTGGAAGCTACCCTAATACATAACATTTTTCCTTTGTAATTCTTCTTTGCAAGAAGAATTTCAATTTTTTTTCTTTCTTCTTCTTTTTGCTTTAGGGCAAGTTTAGTTTTGAAATGTGATTTTAGTCAGTATCTATTAAAAGACCTCTTAATTATGTGAGATTGATAGAAATTATAAAAAAAAAATAGAATTTGTAAGGACATAGATAAATATGATATATTCTTCCGCATGTTTTTTCTAAGGAGTCATAGAATTGTTAAGTTTAGAAGGGACCTCTGGAGATCATCTAGTCGAAGTGCCCTGCTCAAAGCAGGGTAAATTTAGAGTAGGTTGCTCAGGACTGTGGCCAATTGGGTTGAATATCTCCAAGGATGGAGACTCCATAACCTCTCTGGGCAATCTGTGCCAGTGTTTGATCACTGTCACAGTAAAAAAGTTTTGTCTTATGTTTAAATGGAATTTCCTGTATTTCAATTTGTGTCCATTGCTACTTGTCCTGTCACTGGGCAGCACTGAGAAGGGTCTGGCTCCATTGTCTTTACATCTTCCATCAGGTATTTACACACCTTGATAAGATACCCCTGAGACTTCTCTTCTCCATAATCTGCCAGCCTCTCCTTGTACATCCGATGTCCTGATCCCTTAATCATCTTGGACRGTGGACCTTCTCCAGCATGTCCATGTCTCTCTTCTACTGGGGACTCCAGAATTGGGCACAAAACTCCAAATGTGTCTCATCTGTGCTCAGTAGAGGGGAAGAACCATCTCCTTCAACCTACTGGCAACACTTTTTCTAATGCAGCCCAGGATGCTGCTGGCTGCCTTTGCCACAAGGGCACATCCATGGCGCAYGGACAACTTGTTGTCCACCAGGACCCCACAAGTCCTTTTCTGCAAAGTTGCCTTCCCGCCACTTAGCCTCCAGCCTGTTTTGGTGCGTGGTCCCAGGTGCAGAACCTTGTTGAACTTCATAAGATTCCTGTCTGCCCGTTGCCCCAGCCTGTCCAGGTCCCGCTGACTGGCAGCACGACCCTCTGGTGTATCAGCCATTCCTCGCAGTTTTGTATTATCTGCAAACTTGCTGGGGGTGTGCTCAGTCCTGTCATCCAGTTTAAACGGTACAGGTCTCAGTATCGATCTTAGGGATGCACCTCTAATGACTGGCCTCCAGGTAGGCTTCATGCAGCTGATCACAACCATTTGAGCCCAGCAGTTCAGTCAGTTTTCAGTCTACTTCACTGTCCCCTTATATCGTCTGTACTTTATCAGTTTGTGTATGAGGATGTTAGAGGAGACAATGTCAAAAGCCTTACTATAGTCAAGATAAATAATGTGCACTGCTCTTTCCTCATCCACGGACCTGATAACTCCTGATGGAGTTATTCACAGTAGGAATGATGCATGCCAATGGCAAAGATGTGCAGAAGGACATCATTATATTGAGTGACTGGATGATAAAAAGGCACATGAATTCAGTCCAGATAAATGTTAAATGATATACATGTGAGGAAGAAAGTAGTTATTTTGAATAGAGATGCTAAAGTGTTTATTTCTACTCAGGGTCAGAATTTGAGTTGTAATAGATAGGTAGAGTTATAATAGTTCTGTGGTAACATCAGTTTTGTGCTGAATAGCAATTAAAACAGTTGACTCTCTGCATCTTTGTTCCACATCTGTACGAATTGGATCAAAATGCCTCTACATCATATGCATCTTATGGGGTTAAGTGGAAGTATACCTGCTACCTAGATGCTTTGATACTAGGGATACATTACTCTGAAGTGATGAGGTATTTTGTGTAACTAATGTGACTGATTTCTTTTGTTTGTTTTAAAACTATCAATTTTTTAAATTGGGTTGATAAGCAGCTCGTATAAAGGAATCTATTAATCATTAGAATAATAGCACTACTTTCCTAGGGGAAATCCCCCCCCCCTTTAAAGAATCCTATAACTTGAGAGTCAATTCAAGTAAAAACTTACCATACTTGGTCAAAATTTTCAAATCTCGATACTTAAAATCTAGTCTCCCTTCACTTTCTCTTAAGTAATTTCTCTCTTTCCTTCGTGCAGGTTTTTCTTCCCTTTATCTTGTTTCCTTTTCTCAAATTACCCTCTCAGTCTTTATTCTCTTGCAATCCCCTCTGCCCCACCCCCCCGGCCTCAGACTTGCCCCTGTGTCACTAGTTCTTTTAAATCAATTCAGTCAATAATAATCTAAGACAGGGTAATCCACATGGTGGAGGTGCTTTTCTTAGAGGGGAGTGTTTATGAAAATGCCTTTTCCCAATTATGTTTTAGAATATTTTGGTTTTGGTGCAAATTCCTGGCTGCTAAAATCATGGAGAAAACCTTTAAATCATGAAGTAGTTGTAATGGAAACCGAGGCATTTACTTGCATTTATCCATTTGGCAATGATCTGACCCTCCATTGCTACTTTCCTTTCTGTTGCATGGAAGCACCACTAATGAAATCAGAGGGATCTCATGACTATGAATGAAGTGAGAACTTGGGCTCCAGCTTGATTACAGAATGAAATGGGGCAATCCTGGGGCACTGTACTTCTCATTGAGAGCACCTGAGCATCACCAGTAAATGGCCTTGAGTTGTAGGTGAAATGAAAGGCAAGACTGCTGCTGCTCAAAAGGGAAGCCCAAGCTGCATGAAATGGATTTGGCATAGCTCAGAGTGGAAGAAATTAGCATCTTTCAGTCTCTGGTTCATGGACTTCTTCGTGGCTTGCTGGGTAACAGAAGATGGCCAGCAAATGACTGGGAGAGCAGCTTTAAAAGTGGCAAAATGTTATATTAACTTACCTCTTGAGATCCTGTCAAGTCCTAGTGTCACCCGTTTTGTTCCAATAAGTAAGACTGTTTCTCAAACAACTAGGTAAAGTTTGCTGAAAACCATGATGCCTTCTTCCTGCATGTATGCACTCAATCTGTACATGCCACCCATGCTATAAACACTGTGAGCCATAAGCGTTGCCTCATTCTTAAAGGGGCAAGCCATGCCTGACAAAGAACTTAGTGTTGTTGTAGTAAGTCAGTAGAATTTTACTCCATCATGTTGGAAATGCTTGGTTGAGGAAAGGATAATGGCATTCTTCCTCCAATATACAGTGGACATTTCATTGTCCAGCTCTAAAACATGCTTTTAGTCATGTGTGGAGAATGTTTTCCAGCTATTTGTCTTAGCATTGGACTATTATGTATTTGGAAGGTGCAGAGCCATAGTATGCCTCTCAGAAGACTTCAACAGATGTATCTTTGGAGACCGTAAATATATCTGTTGTGGATTTTGGATTTGTTCTGGCAATACACAAAGAAAATGGAGTGTTAGTTTATTGAAAGAGTGTATGGTGTATGCAGTTATATTCATGACAGCAACTTTTTTATGTATAGCTCCAATTCATATGAGGGCCTAGAGACCCTCAGCATAAGTGATGAAAGCTATTAGTAAAACATCTCAGTGCTCCAAATTATCCTGTTTATTATATCACTGAGAGCAAAATTGTAAAGTTCCTGCAATTAAAATGAAACTTCATTATTGACTGAATGTCCTGGGATGATGCATTTGAACAACATGTCAAGTTTGGAAATAGGGATTTCTTTTGCAAACTAAAATGCAGTCCTAAAGAGGCATACGACAGAATTAGACCAAGCGTGCTCCTAATTCCTAGCAAATAGGCGACCAGATCATACCAGTCACTAGCACCAGTTGTCATGCTGGTAGACAGCAGCATGCAGTAGAGAAGCAAAAGGATGAACAGACCTGAAGAATGAACTGATTTCTACTGCTTATACATTGGGAGAAAGAGAATGAGAAGGAAAGGTTGGGACAGAAGAAATATCAGCAAATGACTGAAGTATCTGAATCAGGAGAGAGAAAGCTAGATGCTGAAACACAGAAAATGTTTATTTATTGTATTATTTAATTTATATACTTATTTCCTGTTAATTGATAAAAAAATTGTCGTAATTTTCTTATCCTTTTCTGCTTCATAAAGAAATGTGTCATTAATCTGAGTTAGGAAAAAAGTTAAAACATTTCAAATTACAGTTGGCTTGTAAAATATTTGTTATGACTGTTGCTTTGAATAACATGTTCACAGTATGCTATTGGTGGTTTACATCTCTGTAACAAAATAGTAAAGCTGCTGTAAAATGGAGCAGGAAATAACATAAAATTCCATAGGATTCAGACAAAATTCTTGACTAACTTCTCCTCTGGGATTTAAAAATAATGTGTACACTAAATTTTTGGAAGACATTAGAATGTAATATATGCTAATCCATTTTCCCTGCTTCTCTGGAGACAACTCAGCCAGTTTAGTATAGGCTTCAGCTTGTGGTAGACTTATCAGCTTGAAAAAAAACCCCTCCCGTACAGAAGGGAGCTTTGCATGCACACACGCATGTGACTATGCATGAATCCCAGTGCTAACAGTTGGTTCCACTCATCCTGCATTTGGGAGAAGAAGTGGAAGCTAGAAATAATAGCTAACTGTTTTTATTAGTAATCTCAAGTGTTTTTTAAAAGAATAGAAATTGCATTGGATAATTCTAGGAGACAGGAGTCTTATGTAGCCTTTGATTTTCAGCCATGCTAAGTATTCTGATTATAAATGTTGCTGTAAGCAGTTGGCTGAAATACTTGTTTCCAGTAGTGGCTGAGTCCGGAGCAAATGTTTGCTACTTGTGTGTTCAAAGATAAATTTTCCGGGAGTTTTCTACCTCGTTACGAGGCACCTTACAGCTCCTCCTGGTGGTAAAGCATTGCAAAATGAGGACAAGGAAGATGTTAAGACGGTATCCTTTGTACTGGAGAGCACAGTAATCAAATACGATATTAAAAAAAACACTAATCAAATGATTCATAATCTGTCAAATCCCTGAAGTAACTGAGTGTGGAGAAATAAGACTGTTGTATATGCTTGCTTTCCTGTAGAACAGCTTTCAGATTGCAAGCTGCAAAGAATAGAAAATGCAGGGCTGAATGCAACCCCTACAAGTAAATGAAGTAAGATCAGAAACATTAGCAATCGGTAACATCTGAAGCATAAATTCTAATGATGCTTTCTGAAAATACATCTCTACGTCCAGGGTTCAGTAGCCTTTGGTAACCTGGGACATAGCAGCATTGATGTGTATTTTTAATTACATTACCCTCCCCCCTACGGKCAAACACAAGTTGCAATGCTTAAGCCACGTGTCTTTAGTAATTAAAGATTCTTAACACAATCTAGGACATATAACACATACCCATTGTTTTATAAATAAACACAGTATCTTTCTTCTTGGAGAAAGGCCACTAGGTGTACTGTAAGTTAATTATAAGGAATTAAATGTAAACTTGAGACAACCTACTAATTTTCCTCCCACCAATCCACCTCAAAATGATCTTTAGCACCCTTTACTTCACTGGTCTTTTGAACAGTGTAAGTTTATAGCTAGTACAGCTCTATGTTCTAGGTCATTTGCTGCAAGCCGGCCAGTTAGTTGTCTAGAATTGATACCATGGGCCAATACTGCAGAAATCTCCCAAATCCAGCTTTACTTTTGCATAGAGCACAAGCTGGTATAGGTAGCTTTTGCACAGCAGGGGCTGTCTGGAGTGAAATAGCAGCTTTCTGGAGCAGAAGAATTGCTGATGCCTTTCACTAATATCAGTTGCTGCACTTTTAGGGACATATAGTTGACATGTGAATTCCTGCAAATTTTGAAACAGAGCTGGGAAAACTCCAGACTTGCTGAAGCTCTGAAGAGGTCTGCTGGTAAATTCACCTGTTTGCAAAAATGACGGTGTTTTCATTTTTCCCTAGCAGTGCTGATGCAAGCTGTAAACAGCAGTCCTGCAAAGGCCAGTCACTGCTTTGCATGCATCGATTCCAAGGGCGTGGTGGTGGTGCATTTCCCCCCTTCCCCTAGGCCTCTCTACGATCTCAGGAACTCCTGTTAGGCCTTAGCCATTGTGTAACGAGTTGGGCAGTTAAGCATCCCTTGAGACATGCCAAGACATTTAGCATGAGTATTTCACGACATTCAAGGGGAATTTTTAACAGGTACCTTTATCTAGCTTTCGGCCTTTATAAACTTACCTGGCTTCAGGCCTGTAAAAACTTATTTAGCTTTAGGCCTTTATATAGATCTATCTAGCTTTGGGATCCTATGTGTGAATTGATCTAGATCTTATGTGTGATGTGTATGCGTGTTTTTATATATATATTGATTTAAACAATAAGTAGTAAGCATAACCTGCAATCGAGTCACTTTAGTATTGTAGTAAACTTGATTAATTCGCTTTGTAATTGCTAAAATCCTATCATATACCTCAATGATTAAATGCTGCTAAAATCTTACGATTTACCCCAAACTGTGATTGAACTTTAAATTGCTGCTAAACACCTATAATCTCTTAGGCATAAACTGTTGACCAGGTCTGAGACTAGGGGTAGATCCAGCCGCACCTAGACTCTCTCTGAGAAGGAGTTTAGAAAGCAAGGGGGTCTACTCTGAACCTCGTGACTCAACGGGAGGATCTCCTTATTCCTTTCTGTATTAGACACAAACCGTTGTCCAAGTCTGAGACTAAGATTGGATCCAGCCGGGTCTTCTCTGAACCTTGAGACTCAACGGGAGGGTCTCCCATACCCTTTTGTCCTCAATCTCTGTATAAATCTTTCCAATTCAATTCTGACATGATTTTCCCCTGTGTATGCTCAATCCATGKAATAAGTAATAGAGTGGACCTTGCCATCRAGTTCTGTTAAGTCRCGCTTTTATAAATTTCTATTAAAATCACTTTTTTTGCCGGTGATTCTTTAAGCGGCCTCAGAACCACTCATTCGTGACAGGAGCATACTCTCTTACTAAACTTTGGTTTGGTTTTCCCCCCGCTCCTTGCTTTTCTGGTATGTTGTGTACGATTTCATTGCTCTACTCCCCCAGTTGGAGTATGGGGACATTTGTGTCTTGAAAAATGACTGATTTGTTTGTACCTATTGAGAGAAAAATAACAGGAATGCATCTCTCCTCCACAGATAATTTCAGGTGTTAGGCTTCCTCACAGTGATCTTTGGCTAGCTTAAAGCAGAGGAGCTGATACTATTATAGATGCCTTTGTCATGCTTATGCTTATAATATCTTTTTAACTGTCCTTTTGGTCAAGCATTTGATAAAATGCAGTTTATTGATGAAGCTATGCAAAAAAGTATTCATCTATCATATTGTGATCTGCAGCTGTGTTCTTAAAACACTTTCGTAAGTCTCTGTTGTACCTGTCAGCACATTTTATTGCTGTGCCCTAGCATGTATGGATTACCACATCAATTCTAGGTTTTTGCACYGTTTTGCTTTGCCAATGACCAGGCACTTTCCACAAACTCTGCAAATTACTATTAGCAGTGTTTGTTCTTTGGCTCATACTTACGCCAGCAATAATACCAACCTGGCCCRGGGCTGGTTTTAGCATGACTTGCATTCTTTGCCACTCCTTTTCCTGAAGCTGCTTCGTTCTGTTCTTTTAATCATGATCTATACAAATTGAGCCTACTATGGGGGGAGGAGGGCAGTTCTCAGAGCAAAAATAGGACATTAGAGGAACACTTAACATGGTCCAAAGAAACCTGTCTTATTTGACTATGACATTATTTCCTGAGAGCTCTGCACCCTTTTCTTTCAGATGAGATCCAAACCCATGTAAAGTTCTAGTAGGTATATTACTATGACATTTCACTTTTTTTTCAAGGCAGATCTGGAAGCTGTCTTCTCTTTGCTCCTAAGAAACGTAAGGCAGGACTGGTTTCACAGGCTGACAGCCGCCTGATCACCGCTTGCTGGATCTGTCCAGTTGTTCTTGAGTATTTTGAGCAAGATCGCAACATTGTCTTGATCTCTTTGRATCCTAGGCCTCTGTCATCTGCAAGAGTTCAGATTAATTATTCAAATGTATTGTGTTTATCCAAATGTCTGTATACAAGTGCTCTGGTGGTCAGCAATTCTGTGATACCTAGTCCTCTCATAAAACTAAATCCTTTTAAAACCCCTGAAGTCTGAGAAGCATTATTTACTACCTGGATTAAGGGAGTACTTTCAAAAGGGCTTTGAAATACAATCTGAACAAAAAYCTTCTATTTCAATATGTGTGTAGGCAGCTGGATGGCTAGCTGACAAATGTATTTTATGTACATTGTAGACAAACAGGTATCATGGATAGTTCAGCTTGTCTGGCCCTTTGTGCCTTGAATCTCTGACTCCTTAGTAATTACACTTGTAGCATCCAGTTCCTTTTATTAGATGCCTCTACTCGCATGGACATGATGGGCATTATACCGAGGAGAAACATCCAAAAAACTATTMGGTTTCCATTACCATGATCTCATGCGTAAGCAAAGAATGCTTCAGTAAATGTATGATTTGTGAAAATGAGTAAGTCTGAAAGATGGTATTAAATTTTTCTTGGTAGATGTCATCATAAGTACTGCTGATTGGTTGAAGTGCCCACTTCAAGTAGACAATATCAGTGAAGTAATTAATCTTTCGTGATTCCTTTGTGCCTTGAAGCATTTGTTTCTTGTCTGAGAAAAGAAACATTCTGCCTCTGTATTGTTGCTTTGCATGAAATTTTTTTGTCACTTCCTAGAAATTTATTCCTAGCTGGAATTATAGCTGCCTTGCTGTTTTGACACAATAATATTTGAACACTTTTTCACTGAGAACAGGGGTGCAGCACTTTATTGAATCTGTTTTATTTAAGTCGTTTTCAGGCAACATGTGGATTTACAATACGATTGAAGCTCTGGGGAGCTCTTAGGAGAGTATCCCATGAATTAATGCTTTGGAGTAACACTAGGTGGACACCTGGATCTTCTGAAGCTGTGTGAATTTTATGTTACATGTTCTCATTTAGAATGGCATGCACTAAATCCTCCTTCATTGCTACTTGCATACCTTCAGCACTTATAATTCAAACATGCATTCAGTATTATTGTAAACAGCATCAATTACTTGCTAGTATTATGGAAATAATTGCAGTACCAGTACATGCAGGAACAACACCGAGTTTGCTGCACTCCATGTTCATTTCAGTGACCATCTCGGAAAAGCTGCTCATATGGAAAAGCCACCTTGTATACCATAAGACTCTGATAACCCCTATAAATAGACTTGGCACCACTGGTGATTCATTGGATTTTTATCACTCTAAGGGACTAGATGTTGGCTGGGAAGAGGCAGCAGAGTCTTCTGTCTCGCATGATGTCCTGGTATGGCCAGTACTGATGGGGTGAGGTAGAAAACTGTCACTTCATTAGTCTCTTTCCCCTTGTGAGTCCTCAGCTGAAATATGTGGAGTACTGCAAGGTAGTAGAGATGTGAGGGACTCTATTCTCAGTGTAAAACAAATAAGAAAAGGCAGCCTTGTAAGATGATGCACAAGAATGCTTTGCTGTTTGCAGGATCACTTAAAAATGAGCTCAAATTATCTAGCTGTTTCTTTTTCACATGCAGTAAAAGGAAGTTATGTCTTAAAGTAAAGTGGTTATTAGGACCACCTCAGAAAAGCTGGCAGACTTGGGAACAAATTATTAAATGATAAAAGAAACAAACTCTGAGAGGCAGACCTTAAACATTTTGCACCTGCAGGCTGCAAGAGCGTTACAGCTGCACTTCAGACATACTGCTAGTTCCTTAGTTCTTCAATCTTTGATAGAACTGCATAGTGTAAGGTAAATGTGATGAATTTGCTTCAGGAGTTTATTACAGACACATTTAATACAGTTTATAGGTCTAAATAGCTGTAACTTTAACAGATCCATGTGGCACAAATGCAGGTTTCAGAGCACGAGAGGTTCTCTCAAGAAAAATACACACAAAGTACAAAATATTATGCAAGTCAGGCTTCAAGAAAGGTCGATTTTTAGTTTTGCAGTTGCTTAAAAGCGTTGGGAATTTATTCACATAGCTGAAAGGAGAGACTAATTTATTCAAATCTTGCTCAGAATAGATAGTCACTGCTGGAACAAAAAGGTGTTCCACCCAAAGTACCACCACAATGAAACGGTTCTGACATGTAGACACAAATGAGAAATAGAGTCATTCATCAGTATTCCTGAAATGACATGCTTTTTTGATTATGCTTGAATAGACTACATAGCTGTAGACTCTGTTCTTAAACACTGCAGCTGTTGAGATGAGAGTGACTATCAGTAATGAACTGTCTGACAAACATGGGTCAGGTGTCAGGTAGTTGGACCACCTCTCTGTTGACCTGAGTAGTGTCATCTCCAGAGGCAAGAGGTATATATATTTTGTTGCGTCCCCCCAGCAGGTAGTCGCGTTTTAGGTAGCACTTGCTGAGCTTTGGAAGGAACTCAACTTACCAACTGATTGTAGAAGGAAGAGTGTGTGTAGCTGTGAAAAGGGGAAAAGAAGCCTTTAGAGACAGACTGTTTTTACTTTCTTTACCATCCATGAAATGTGCACCTATGCTTGTGGGCAGTGTATAATTTTTTTAAAGGTGAAGTTTATTCTACGTGACTGTGTGTCACTGAAGGCATGACGAAACACTGGTGTTCTGGTGTTCCAAAGCTTTCAAAAATAAAAAGTAACCTTTCTCTGGGCGTAAGTGCATACTGTAAAAACTTAAGTACGAATACGCCAATTCTTCAGCAGCAGTTAATAAGAACTCTTTTCCTCTCTCATGAAGAATGATATCATGTTCTTTCCAATTTGTCTTTCTGTTATTTTTGAACAAAACCACTCACTGTGACAAAGATCGTTTTGCTATCTCTGGCAATAGCAGCCCATAACTTGGTCATCTTTTTGTGCCTCTGTCTCTCTTCAGAAAGCTGATTATATCTGTAGATTACATATTGGGCAGTATATACATTACAYATATTTGAAGAAGAGTATTTGGAACAATCTTCTGCTCACTGCAGCTGAAACCACTATCTTTGGGAAGGTGTGTGTGGAGCAGTTTCTGGAGTTTGACTGAGCTGGGTAAAAAGGATCTAAAATGTCACCTATATAGATATAAAAATAGAAAAAAATGCATGAACATGTGTTGCTTAGTATTATGGTAAAGCTTAGGAACCTCATTCCTCATTGGGCTGGGTGCTGTCCAAAAAAACCCRCCACAAAACAATGAACAAAAGGCTTTTCTGCCACAAAGAGCTTACAATTTAAGAGGCAACAGGGTGGAGAAAGACAGTGAAGCATAAAGAAATAAACAGCTGCCTCTGAATTCATAGGAGACTGGTACAGTTGTCATTGCTGGGCATTTAAAAGAAAGTGAATAAGAGCACAGCTTCAAAATCCCCCAGTGCCCTATTCTATAAAGAATAAATGTATTTATGTGACATGTCGGGATTGATAACTTTATCTTGTAAGAGCTGATATAAATTCCCCTAAATAATGAAATCCATACATACACACAGTACAGCCTTTGCCATTTCTTACATTTTTCATGAAGGAAAAGAAAATAAACACATTTTCTGCTGCGCAATGAACCTTCCTCTGCAAGTGTTTTGAGTCCTGGGACTTCAGCCTTACAGGAGTGATCTCTACTACGTGTGTTGTAGGACTGAGTACCCCAGCCTATGAGGTTCTGAGCCTACTCTCAGAATGCTATGATCTGAGATGATGTGGTTTGTTGATGGGATCAATGGCAGCCTTGTCCCTAGCGACCATGGAACAGGGATGTTCAAGATCCTGAGTGGGGTGAGGTAGGCAAAGAACAGGGGACAGACCCTGGACTTCAGAAGAGCAGACTTTGGTTTATTCAGGGAGCTGGTAGGTGGAATCCTGTAGAAGGCAGCACTGAAGGGCAAAGGAGCTCAAGAGAGCTGACTCACTCAGAAGATATTGTCCTTAAGGAGTAAAGAGTTGTCCATGCCAGGACTCAGGAAAATGAGTATACATATCACAAGACTGGCTTGACCAAATAGGGAACACGTGACTGAGCTCCAATGCAAAAGGAACATATATAAGAGGCAGGAGCAGACTACAAAGAAGGAATATAGAAGTTGCCTAGGATGGCATAGGTGGTAGTAGGAAAGCAAAAGTTCAGCTAGGGCTGAAACTGACAATAACCATCAAGGGCACGCTTATCACTACATTAGCAGCAAAAGATCAAATGAGGAAAATGTAGACCCAYGGCTAAATGTGCTGGGTAAATTAGTGGCAGCAGATACAAATAAGACTGAGGTACTCAACACTTTCTTTGCTTCTGTCTTTACCAGCATCTCCCAGGCCTTTGAGCCTGGAGACGGGTTCAAACAGGAGAGGAACTACTGATAGTGGAGGAGGATCAAGTCAGGGTTCACTTGAGACATCTCAACCTGTACAAATTCATGGGACCTGATGGGTCAACCTCACTTATGTCCCTAGGAAATTATGGCAGAAGTCCTCTTGGAAGCCAGTTCTCAGCACATGAAGGAGAAGAAGATCACTGAGAACAGACAGTGTGGATTTGCCAAGGGTAATATGCTTGACCAACCTGATTCATGTTATAATGAAATGACTAGATCTATGGATGAGGAAGGAGCAGCAGATGTTGTCTACTTTGACTTTAGCAGGATGACGAGGTCTCACACAGCATCCTTCTGCCCAGGTTGGGGTGTTACAGTCTAGGTGGTAGAAAAACTGCCAATTCTAATAGTTTCAGTTTATTCTTCAGTTGACTTTTGGGGGTTTCCAGTAGTACAGCTTCTACAAATGGCCTTTATACTGTCCCATATTTCAGTTGTTCCTACCACTACAATTAACATCAGGAAATATTTTTTTCTATAAATGTTCCTTTTCAGATGTAATGATATGAAATAACTTACTCTGTCCTGGCAAACAAGTCATCCCCACTCACTCCCTGCCCCACTTAGGATAGATAGTTGTGGGGTTTGGGGTTTTTTGCCCCTGTTGCCTTTTTTCTGAGTTAAATGTCATTATTATATACTCTGGTTCTTCTCAGTGTTGATTCATGCAACACTTTTATCACATTGGTAGCATGCTTTTCTGTGAATTGCCTTCTAGTTTCAATATCACTTTTGTTGTTGAGTTACCAATTGCAATGTTGATTTATCGATGCTGGATAAATAAGTAATCTAAATTTCCCAGTCCTTAGAGTTATAAAGAATAGTTACGTTGCTTAAACAGCAATTAGACTCTTGCCTCCTGAGGTTATTCCTCCCTACACCAGTTTTTCCACTGATGCAATACTACTGACTTAGACATCTTGACCTTGATGTATGCAAGTTTGTGTCACCTATATAGGCAGAAACATCTATTAAAAAAAAAATCTGCAGTTTCTGAAAGTCCCCTCTGCAAAGAAGTATCAACCAAACATCTTAGAGTATATAACATTCATATCACAAAGAGATGATTCCATGGCCAAGTCAACTTGGAGGGGAGCTTCATGAGTGTGGGTCTTAAATAGGCTGGCCACTGGGATTCTCATCGATTTTTAACACAGTACTGCAAATACCTATGAGTGCTTAAACTTAGATTCATATTCACTGGCATGATTCATTGCATATTCAAGATTTGGTGCAATGGTGAATTTTTTGCCTTTTGTCTACTTGATAAATGCATCTGAAAATTCATTTCACTTTGCAATTTTCCTTGATCTTAATTCACATACTATAAAGGAACAAAGTATTAATGAATATCTTAATAAGGCTGGTTATAAATTAAGATTGACTTACTTATATTTTAGTAATTTACTGTAGACACTTATAATCATTTATGCATTATAGAACAGGATTGGATTTTGAAGAAAACAGTTCTCTTGTGATGGTCCTTCACCACAAAGAAAACACAGTATTCATATAATTCACAAACGCCTCTTTAAATGGCTTCATCTTTAAAGGGTTTTCACATTTCATTTTCAATCTGAACTGTAGCAGCATCCACATTCACAAATGTCAGCATGAATTTGTCTCCTAAATTAATTTAATTATCTAAATATCTAAAGTAATTTCACACCTGCAACTCCTATCTAATTCACAAAAGGCAACRTAACTATCCTGGCCGCAGTCTTCCAAACAAACTGTGGCTCTTGGTTCCAGCTAAAAGGATTACGTATCCCAGAGTTTTTCTTAGTCTTCCTTTTCTCATCTTAGCAGATTTGGTGGCTATACAATAATGTTACTTTAACACCTCAAGAATGTTTTTAAAAAATATCCATATCACAGCATCTAAAGGAAAGAATACTTTACCATCTCAAAGTATGTGAGTACCCCATTTGTAGAAGTGGTTGGCAGACAGAACAAAAATTGTACTAATTTTTTGCTGCATCCTGAAAGACCAAATGCAGAGATGTATCACATCACTGTCATAATGTATCATCTTAATTGTGGTTCTCAACAATGATGTGGTACTGTTATGACTGCACTATAAAAGGCTTTTCTGGTAGCTTCCTATTTTTAACTTTCAGTGACATTTGAAGAGAATTCCAAATTTTTTTTTTAAAACAACCTTTTTAATAAAGTAAAAGTGAAAAGAGGGTCTTGACTGTTTTGGTTTTGTCTTAAGATTTTTTGGGGAGGGAGGAAGGGAAGCATAAGAGYGGGATTTAATTAGATAAAAGGGTTGCTTAAATAAGAATGAAACAGATATCTTGTTTTATCTGCCTTTATTATCAACAAGCAAGCACTGAGTTTTAAATAAGGGAAAGGCATATGCCTATTCCTCATCTTGTCTCAAGAACAAATGGGTATAAGTTGGCCATCAATAGAATAATCTTGAGGTTAGCAGGAATGCCTTAGCAGGGCACTTGAACACACTAACTTACGATGTTCCATCTAGACCTGTGTTTCTCTGCTAAAGGAGATGAGAAGTTACTGTCCTCTTCCTGTCTTGAAAAATGGTGCTCCCCCCTCTTCATTTCCTTCCTTCCCTCCCTYCCTCCCTTCATACGTGCCCTGAAGCCCCTCTGCTGCTCTAGCTGGTGCAGTAAGAACTTGCCCTTCCTGTCTCAGTCTATCTCAACCATTGTGCAAAGGAGTAAGTCACAACAGAAACCAGATACCTCTGAACTCATTGTGGGTGGCTCAACATTTTACTTAAGTAAAATTTGCAGAACTTTTAGTACTTTAAAAATCTTATTCCATGTGGGAAGACCCTTGTAAGCAGACCAAAAACTTATTTCTCCTGAAAACTGTTATTAGAATTATGAGAGTTAAGAAGAGTGCAAAAGCCTTTATAGGAGTCTGAGATGCAGTAAAATGAGGCTGGATACACAAATAATTAAGATCTGTCGTGGGAGGAGATGCTAAAAAAGCTGTGGGACTTGTGTTGCAAATAGACCGATGTAGGGACAGTCCTATTTTCTCCTGAATTCTCRTAAAGTGTCCTGGAAAAAAACTACYGCTGTCAACTGACTACCACTGTGGTGGTACAAATGCGGTTTCAAAATCCATCTGTATCTGTCTCAGAGCAGTGCCCATAGCTTGCCTATATCACAGACAACAACACAGCAATCTCCAAACTAGTCCCCTGAGCCACTCTGTCTGTAGGCTGTAGCTCAGTCTAGAGTACAGGTATTAGCTGAGACCTGGAAACAGTGTAGCTGCACCAGCAGAGGTTTTGCACCAGGTTTTTCTGCTGTCTTCGGTGGTCTTTGGCTCAGGTTCTTATGGACCAAAGTTTAAAAATGTCCTTTCTTAATTTAGTTACTCACCTTCCAAATTTTCTGCAAAATTGTTGAAGTTGTTCCCATGACAGTAGTAATCGCCACTTCCTGAAACAACGAGGAAGTCTCCTGAACACACCGATGCAAACTGATGCTGTTCTTAAATGTGGGATTCAGCCACTTTTACAGCAGGTACAGCCTGATGATGGAGCTGTGTCTGACAGCCACAAAGGAAGTGATGGGGTAAGGGATCCAGACCAGACTTCCGAGTGGTGATGAGGCATAAGACTGGGCTCAGCTGGTTTGTATTTCATTTTAATCAGGATTCCTCCAGATGCTCACCTCTGGCTRTCAGTTACACAGCATTACAGAGGTTGAAGGTGCTCTGAGTTGTAACAGAGGTCACAGACATTTCCCTGTTTCCCTTTTCTTACTGGCCAGGGTTCTCTGCTGTCCCTGCCTGGATCCCCAACAGCCTGGCCTTTAATAGACTTGTCCTCTTTGCAGGCCTACTGGTTCCTGGAGCCCCTTGTTTTACTCGACAGCCTGTACACAAGAAGGTGGCAGGCAGAAATGAGAAGTCAGTCTGATGTGTAGTAACCCAGTCAATGCAAGTTTGGCAGTAAATGCCCACAGAGAGATTCAGGAGGTGCAAAAGATGCAAGTATTCAGCTCCCTGCCTAGTTTTCTGAGCTTTGAAGCTCTTCCTGAGGGGCTTTCCATGAGTTTCAAGGCTGGAATATTTCCAGGGAAGTAAACTCCTTGCATTCACACCAGCTTCCTCCTGCTGTAGCTTTGACCTGGTAGATTGGTCTGTTCTCCACTTGCACATGCCAAAGTTCATCTGATCTTTCTTGCATTACATCAAGGCTGGCTAAGAAACGCGTGAAATGTGATGCCTGTTATGACACTTAGAGCTGAACTGTCCTTGGCAGCTTCTCTAAGTGCTGTGTAATTTCTATGTACCTCTGAGGAAAAARAGTAAAAGAGAGAGAAAGAATAAGGAGACTGTTTTTCTGCCAGGATTTCTAGGAAGAGAAGTGTAATATGAATCAAGGGGAAAAAACTTTTGTTTTAAATAAAAGTTGTGAAGAGGTTGACGCTGGACTCAAAAGGCATGATTGTGGTCTCGCCTACTCATTTTACACTGCCTCCAGTTGAATTACACATCGCTGGTGCTGGTAGAAGCATAATCAGGGCCAAGATTTTGAAAGCCAGCAGACTTTATTATAAATGATCCCATAGTTTCAATCAGATTACTTTGTTGTTTAGCTTTCCAGGAGCTAAACATTATTTTGGATAAATTTAAGGCCCAATTCTTTGACTTCCCCAGTTCTTTGACTTGCCCTTAACTCCAGAAGGATTACATAAATGAGACTAAATAGAACTTGGCTTGTACTCAGCTCAGCTATTGAAATCCATAATAATTGTATTTTATATGAATAGTTTTACGAACAAATCATAGACCAATTTGTGCCTTTCTATCCTTTTTGAGCAAGCGAGAAACAGRCTATTGCGAATGTTAAGGTATTTGTGCCTTCCCTTAAGTCAATTTCAGRTATATCTAAAGTATGGTAAACTTAATTGCTTTTTCAAATGCATGTTATTTTGTCTCCCCAACCATTAGTTGGCAGTGAATGCCTTTAACAAAAACACCATGAACTTCAGTTACTAAAAGTCAAGTGTACTAACGTTTTGTAAACTGCAGGACTAATTTGAGAGGACATTGTTCTGAAAACAAACTTCACAGGCTGGAACAAATCTCCTACCTATAATTACAAAACCTGATGTTCAATAATAAGGAGGTGACTTCAGTCAGTCCTTTGAGTATTTTTAAAGATAAATCCATAGCCTCGTATAGGATCCAAAATTGGATACTCCTCAGTTTTACTGGAAATTTTACTCTGCTAGCTGAAGTTCAGGTGTTCTTTTTGATGGAACCCCACTTAAATTAATAAGTTTGATAATAAGATATTGTTTGTGTGGTTAAAAATGTATAGTTACATTTTAAGGGGAACTCTTGGAAACTGTTGTGTTTAGTATATGTGGTGTTTGACCGTTTGTATTTCTACTTAATATTTACTTATAAAAGAGCAAAACAGTAACAAATTACACTTTTTTTCTTTGGATTAGAACAAAAGTTCAGTGCATTGTTTCCAGTCTTGATCTAGTCATGCTCCTAATAGGCAATGTACACTTGCTTAGATGTGCTTCATTTTGTCCTGATTACACTTTTGCTGAAATCAATGGATGTTCATGGGATCAGCAACTGCTTTTGACAGTCCTTCGAATAGATCTTAAAATTCGTTGCACAAGCTTGGTAATCTCTAGTTTACAGTATATGTATTACTCAGTGCACCACAAGACTGGTATAATTGCTTTTTCTGGGCAGTTTACTGTTGCTTTGGTTTTGCTGTTAGTGGTAAGTTGCAGTCTTTTATTTGCATTTACTATTATCAGAGTCAATGTCTTCCTGAATGAATGAGTTCAAATCATAAACAAGATAGGAAAATTAAGAGGGATGTTATTTTATCATTTAAGGGAACTCAATTCCAGTAGAATCCAACATCAAACAGATGCTTTCAGTCAGGCAGTGTTTTGTGTCCAAGGTTTTTCTCATCAATAAGAGTATTAGTGCATACCTGAGATACGAAGTCAGCAAGCAGACCTAAAATTGGATATGAATGCAATACTTTTCATCCACAGTGCCCTCCACAGTACTCTTCCATCAGCTTCAAATCATCATAAGGTATTTGTTTTAAGTGTTATTGTAGATGACTGTATTTGGCTTGAAGGAGGTCTTCAGGATGAGTTGCATATACCTCAAGGCTTTCTGGATGCATACAGCATAGAGGAGTTGCTAATCCAATGCATGCAACATGGTTTTTTATGAAGGCTTAGGGCAGAAACAAAGTGAACAAGCAAAACGTGCAGTGCTCCAGCACCATCAAACAGACCTACAATAGACTACAAGCCCTTGTATGTCCAGGTCTCTTACAGTGGACAGAAGCTGAAGAGGTATGTGCCAATAGGTATGCCCAACACCATCTGTCATGGCAGAATCTGTCATACAACTTCTATTCAATCATGGCAGAGACTAGCAGGAGGCATGAAGTATCTTTTGGGGTTGGTTGTTTGKTTTTTTTTATAAATGCTTTATACTTCCCTAGGAATAATAGAGTATTTCCAGACAAATTATTTTCTAGTTTTTAAAAAAAGAACTTTGATAAAGAGATTTCCTTCCCAACACTTATATTAACATTTGATAGGATCTCTCAGAATGCTATTCACATATTTAAAGAAATGGAAAAATGGCAATAAATCCTTCATATTTGAATATACAGTATACATTCTTAGACAAATATGCTTAGTCACTTGAGCTGGGAATAGAGAAGTTAAAAGAACCAAACATGATGCCCTGACTTGCACAGCACAGTGCCAACTCATATTTAGAAAAGTTTCAGGACATCCGTAGTTACCCAAAAGACTAGAGCAGAGAATATTCTGACAAGTAAGAAAGGCAAAGGGAACGTGACAATTTTAATCTAGCTTATTCAGGAATTAATTCTGGAACAGAAACACATCAAAACAGTGCATAAATCAATGTGAATTAGGCACCTAAATTGCATATTAAAAATTTGAGAGGACTGAGACATTTTTTATGAGTTCACCTACCCATCAAAAATCCCATCCTGGATTTCTAAGCTTATATCCAAGGAGACCATTTTCTAGAAATCAGAAAGGATTCCTAATTTGTGGCTGTAAGTACTTTAACGTACTCCGCCTGATAGTTCCCTGAGATCCCAGTCACAACTGACTCTTGGTGCTGGTTCTCAGAAAAACTAAAAAGTAGATCTGTTCCCTGCTCTGAAGCATCTAGGCAGATAAGCAGCAAATAAAATGAGGTCAATATCAAGTAAGTTCATTTTTTACATATTGGATATGTGGTTTTATGTTTGTTTATGCAATTGTTATATATGCTTTCTAGTGGCACCAGTCAATAGCGTTATACCAGGACTACGTCCATCTCCAGGCTCTATGGCCAAGACCACGTCCTGTTGCTAGTAGTGTGTGGGTAACAGACAATGATTGGTTGTGTCGTGTTTGTTAATGCAGCTGTTAAGCAGTACRAGTACCAGTGCCAAGATCAACACTTTAGAAACATCGCTAGTAACTGGCTGCCCTTTGGACATTGAGCTCTTTGAGGCTGGCAGTTCATCTAGTTTTCCACCCACGCAAGCCATACCTTCCCAGATAGGCTGAAAAGATGCTTTCGGAGACTGTGACAAAAGATTTACTGAAGTCAGGGTAAATGACGTTCACTTCCATCCCCTTGTTTACTGAATCAGTCATTTCATCACCTTCGTCTTCTTCATGTGTCCAGAAATGATGTTCAGGAAGATTTGCTACATTTTCTTCTCAGGGACTGAGATGAGACTGACCAGTCTGTAGCTTCCCATATCTTTCTTTATCAAATGGGAGCGATGTTTGCCAAAACAGCCTCCTGCCATGCCTGCTTGACTTACCACACATCAGAAAGGATTGTTGTCTATGTTTTGAGTTTGCCTTGGGAGGTCAGCCATTCTTCTGTTCTCTGTCTTGTTAGGAGACATAGAAGATACTATTTTGACTGTAGTCCTATTAAAATCAACGAGACTGTTCACATGCTTAAAATTGGACAGGGTATTAAATATGTGTTCAGTTGAGGTGCTGAAGCACTCTCATTTCTAACTGGCAAAAAAACAGGCATTAGCTAAAAAATACCATATTCAAATGTCTAATTTTGTATCTCATTTTCAGGAGTCAGAAAACAAATCAGAAAACCAAACCCAAATGTTTGCCAAGTTTTGAGGAAAATTGATCTTTGGAGCCAGGCTTTGTTCCTTAGGTCTGTCCCTAGTCGAGAGACCAATTGGTAGTACTTCATTCCTGAAAGAAAGTGGGAAAATCAGTTTTACGCTGTTTCAGACAATCCACTAGGCTTTCCCTAACTGGATTATTTGTATCAGTGGGAGCCAGGCGTTCTTGAAATCGTATAGCCAATATTTCACCCTGAGAAATTTCAGTGGGAATAGTGCAAGGTTTTATCCCATCTAATTCCAAATTTAATGCATTCTTCTTCTAATTGCTGATGATACTTCCTGAAGTCGCTAAATGCTTCAAGAGCAAATATTTATAGCTACATGAAGCTCCTGGATGTTCATAAAAAGATTGGCAATACTCCTTAACAAATAAGAGTAGACTTATTTAATTTTATAAAATCTCATTCTTTCAAGACTTCAGAAAATAAAAAGAAAATGCAAATGAAGGAGTCCCTAACTAATAAGGGAAACATGTATACTATCAAGGATGAACACTTTGTATATTTTACATGCAGTTTATTTAAAGTATATACAGTCATTGGTCTTCTCCCTGGGTGCTGTCTAATGCAGTGGAAATAAAATGCCATCAGAAATTTTTGTTTGTGGCTGGTTTGCTTTTTCATTCTGCTTCATATATTGATCACAGATTTCACACTTGAGTACCTTTTATCTTCAAAGGAAACATTCCCTGAACCTTATGTAAGACATCACTGTTTTGGACCTTTGCCATTTGCAAAATTGTTTCCATCTTTCCTCGATTTGATCAAACTTGTTTGGCAATGAGCATTTGGTTTATGTACTTATCCCAGTCATTTCAGCTTAGTAGGTCTTTCTCCTCTTTTCTTGCCTTCTCTTTGGCGTATTGCAGAAGTTTCTGTTGCAGAGCCCTGCATTGTGATAGTGATTGTCTGTGTGCTAGACAAGAGGTCTTTCACAATCTTATTTCCTCCTGATCCTATTGTGTGAGAGGTGATGTCTTGGGACTTAACTGCAAAACGAGATTGCTTAAATGTATATTTTTCAATACATGAGCTGAAGATGCAGAGTTTTATACATTCTATATCAGGTCAAACCTGCCAGAAATGTTGGTTTTCATCCAAACCTGAAACTACTTGAAGTTTACTGGATTATCTGGAATGCTGTCCTGGGGAACCACAGATTGTTTCAGCCATATTAAAATCATTGTGCCATATTGTGATTATCTCCAAATTTAAAGTAGGAAAACAATTTTATACCTAGGCATGGTGTATGTCTTTATTATTACCATCATTTAGAAAGCACAGTTCTTAATAAGTCTTGCAAAAAGCCACTTCTCCTTGAAAACTTTTACCTACTTCTCTCAATAACATTGCTTTGACCAGTTAGACTACAAAAACCTTGCTCCCAAATCTGTACTCTCAACTTTTATAGCTTTACTTTATTTTATTTCACTTTAGATATCTGTAACACAATGGGAATAGTCTTGCCAGGTAGCTGATTCCTTGTAAAGAAAAACACTTTTCCTGGAAGAAAATTTTAACAAAACAAAATTATACTTTAAATTTCTGGCTGACTTTGTCTTGCAGTATAATTCATATTCCTGCTGGAATATTTTGTGGGTCTCTAATATCTAGTTACCAGTTTAGCTTTTGTCTGCATACCTACTTCTTTCAAAAAAATTTGGAAGAGTGGGAACCATTTTCCTACAGCACATACCAGAGGATTCAGGTGGCTTTTGTCACCAAAACCCCCTGAATTTTTGGTAAAAATGAATCAGAAAGTTTCCAGTGGTGCAATTTTTTCTTCCCAGAAAATGAGAATTCTGTGACTTACTTAAACATTTCATTTGGTAGAGGCTGAGTTCATCAACCATATTTTTGATGTACCCAAGTGTGATGGTGCATTCCCTGCCCCCTTCCTGGGCCGCTCCATGACCTCAGAAACTCCCATTAAGCCTTTGCCTTGGTGTAATGAGTCAGGCTGTGAAGCGTCCCTTTACCGTATCAGGAACTCTTGCATAGCTGAGGTTGGGGAATGTACTGATCGTACCAGAAACTTCCGCTGCCTGGCCCAAGTGGAGGACGGGAGTGGGGATAATTGTCATCCCCTGATACCCTTATCTGAGTCGTAGCTCAAGTGGAATGATACCATTGTTATTGAAACCTTGAGAGTTTTGACGGATGACTAAAGACAATCATCTTGCAGCCCTATAAACAGCAGTCCTAAGTGAGGCTCTCTGAGCTCTCCTGGACCACAGCGGGCTGTGCCCAGAATCTCCCTCTGAGTGGAATGCTTCTCAGAGTTCGCGAACTCTCAAGTTTGCGATATTCGGAGGACCGTCGCTGACTGGCACGGGACCTGGGCTGCAACACTCCTTGGCCGAAACACTCCTCGAGGCTCAACCCTTCACCCATTGAGAAATGCCAAGACATTTGACGCGAGTATTTCACTGAACTAGAGGGGAATTTTTAACAGGTATACCTTTGTATATTTATCTATTTTTTGTGTCTGTGTGCATGTGTGTGTGAATTGATGGAGGTATCCACTAGCAAATATAGTCTGCTAGAATCTTATGATCTATCTTAAGATTGGGAATGAACCTTAGACTACTGCTAAACACATATAATCCTTTAGACATAAACCGTTGACCAAGTCTGGAACTAGGGGTGGCTCCAGCTGGGTCTACTCTGAACCTCGTGACTCAACAGGAGGGTCTCCTTACCCTTTAGTACTAGACATAAACCGTTGTCCAAGTCTGAGACTAAGATTGGTCTTCTAGGAGACTAGGTCTTCTCTGAACCTCGAGACTCAACGTGAAGGTCTCCCTTAACCTTTTTGTCCTCATCCTCTGTATAAATCATTCCAACTCAATTCTAACACGATGTCCTGGTTTCAGCTGGGATAGAGTTAATTTTCTTCCTAGTAGCTGGTATAGTGCTGTGTTTTGGATTTAGTATGAGAATAAGGTTGATAACACACTGATGTTTTAGTTGTTGCTAAGTAGTGTTTACACTAGTCAAGGACTTTTCAGCTTCCCATGCTCTTTTCCTTTGTATGCTTCATCCGCGTAGTAAGTGATAGAGTGGGCCTTACCATCGAATTCTGTTAAGTCATGCTTTTGTAAATTTCTATTAAAATCACTTTCTGCTAATACCTTTAACAGTGATTCTTTAAGCGGCCTCTAAACCACTCATTCACAACACCAAGACAGTGTTTATCAGACAGACATTCAGAGCTCATGGACTCTGAAGCCCCAGCCCCTGGAGCTCAGCACATACTTTCCTGTGGGGGGCTGAGCTGGGAGTGCTCCTGCTGGGACACTGCCATGCTGAAGACCTGGCCAGGCTTGGAGGCCTCCAGCTGCAGTAATGAGCCACAGAGCAGCATGAAGTCTCTTCCAGTCTTCTTGAGAACTAGAACCTTGTTATTATGCCAAGCTGTGAATAAATGACATGTTCTCATTTGAGGGAAATATCTCTTTGTTCTACCTTTTCATTCTTTTCTTTTTTCTCCCCCCCTATTTCTCCCATTTTCTTAAGGAAAAATGGGTTTTAATACAAACCTGGTAGAAATCAATATTTCATATTTTTTTACCAAATCAGAAGCTCAGATTTTTTTTCACAAATGCTTATAAACAGTTTTCCAAAGTGTGAAGTTGACTTTCACTCTCATTTCTTTGCTGGTCTTTCCAGGTCTACAGAGCAGCTGCAAGAAAATATATTCCAGTTTAGAAAGTGTGCTTTAGTGTCTTTGAAAAAGATATTTCCTCTATACTTCTGGTTTGCAAGTGAAGGAATTTGCAAGAAGCCTTCAACAGAGCATCTGTAAAGCACAGGCAAGGCAGCTTTGGGCCCTGATGTTTACTGGTAGTCTAAGTTCAGTGCTGAGGGCCAGCCCTATAACTGAGCATGGGAGCAAAGCTGACAGGCTCAGCTGGAAGCCTGCATGAATGGCAGACTACATAAAAGTCCCAAAGACCATTCAGTGGTACAAACTTTGTGTCCTCCCTAAATCTATTTGCAGGAAACTGTGTGGTGCTGAGCCAAGCAGGAGGCACCTCCAGCAGCAGGTGGAGCTGTACATTATGCTTTATGTGCGTGGCCCAAAGCTGGTGTATGTTGACATCACCAAGTCGTTGCAGGCAAATGCTGAAGTCATTTGCAGCTTGGTTTTTGACCCACAAACATGCATGTAATCACAGATGACGCCTTTGCAAATCAGGAAGATGTTTGTGGGGCCCTGCTGAAGAAATTGTCTCTAGAAGAATGCTTAAAGGAAACGATGCTAGAAATATGGTCAAAAGGAGAAACAGAAAGGAGTAATGAAATTGGTGAGATGTAACAGAACTGAGAGAAATACTCACCGAACATTTGATTTAGAGATAGATAGATATCAATACAGTTGCCAGTGTAATAGCCTGGTAAACAAGGAGCTGCAAAGAACTTTTCCTGTAACACTCATGTGAGAGAGATTGAGGCATACATACTTCTGTGGCAGTGGGGGAAGCTTGTCCTACTTCTCCCTCTGCACGTGTTTGTTTGTATTCCTCTTCTTCAGAGATTTGTACATTTTCCTTCCCATGAATTAGTGCCACTTTGAGTGCAGACGGTTCTCTGCCACCCAAGCCCACCAGCAGATCAACTAGTTGTCTATTATTCCTTTATTACTCCACAGAGTAGCTGCTGTCAAGCACATGCAAGCCATCCCAACCATCTGTCTGCTGTTCAGAAATAGCTGCCAGAGGTACTTCCCAATCCTCCTCCTTTCTTTTCTGGTTCATCTGGAAACTTCATTATCAGTAGCTAAATGCAGAGGTTGTTGGTTTGGTTGGTTGGTTTGTTTGTTTTTTATTTCAGTTCTCATTCTCCCTCCAAACTTATTTTTTGCCCTTATCTTCTTTCCCCTCACACTAACATGCATTTTTACAGCAAAGAACATTATAACACAACCTCATTACAGATCTTACTCTATGACAATATGATTTTCTTCATGGCTGTGTATAAAGAAAACAGGCAACAGAACACATAAAGAGGAAAGTTTTAGTGTTAATAAGGCAGATCCCATCCTGAGAGGGGTGAATCAGTGCAGCTCTACAGAAGTTAGCGGAGATTCACTGCCCGTGCACTTCTGAATGAAGTCTCTTCCCTCAAGCAGTGGGCGTTACAGACTGATCTATTTTATTGCCTTCACCATGTTATCAAGTTGTCTCCCTGATAAATTAATAATGTGGTTTTTAAAGAGCTAATTGATATTACTGTACAAGACCCACAATTTAATTAGGAATACTGTAATTGCTTCAAGAAAAATTCTAGTTCATGTATTGAAAACATGAACTTAGGAACTATGGTACTTATAGGATATAAATTTCAAGGTTATATATTTTTTATTCAATTTGAACTGTGKTTTTTTTTTAAATACACTACTTATTTTTCTAATGAATCCATAGTTTTATGTTTCTTTCTTCTTGTTCCTCTTCCCTTTTCCTTGAAGTATTTTTGGTTTTATACTGAGGTCTCCTCAGCTAGACAATGAGAAGAAGGCTGATATTGTTGCCCTTCCATTTCTCAGTGTCTTTAAAAGATAGAATGGTTTTGACATAAAAGCAAATCAGAAACTCTGCTTTTGATTTAAAGGACTGATTGCAAAAATGTGTTCACTAACATAACTTAGAAGTTTAGTATAGATGGAGAACTCATGCTTAACACGCATTTAAGTGCCCAAAGTGAGCTGTCAGGATCCATCTTTCACCCATGTTTTGTGAGTCCTCCAGATTAAGACCTCTGTCTCTGCTTCTTAATTGGGACTTCCCTTGTTAACATACAAGGTATTCCCTGATCTAACTTCAGAACACATAGCTCTTAAAATAGCTTATACTATTATGCAGAGGGAGTAATTTACTACAGTCACTTACTGTAGTGTGTAAGTGTCAAGGGAGAGGGGAAACATCTTCTGTTTAATTTTGCATTGATATCCATGGTGGCTGCACTAAGGAAACACGGCCCACTGTAGACTCCCCGGCCATACCGAACTGCAGTCCTGTTGGGCATAACAATGCTTTACAATGGAGCTTCCCAGCAGGCTCCACCGTCTGATTAAAATGTTACTGCTGCTCTCTGTGTTATAACATAAATTGGGGAATTCCCCCTTGGTCAGAGTGCCAGGAGCCTTTGCAAATTGTGCTTGACAACTGGCCCGTAGGAATCGTTCAGCCTGAATAATCAGATATGCCAACTTCTGCGCAACTTTGGAGTGCTTCCTAACAGAACTGTTTTGGTTGGACAAAATATAGAATCAGTAGCTGTGCTCTGCATGTGCTGCAGTATAGTTTATTTGCAGCAAAGAGGTGCAGAGCCTTTTTCTGCAAATCAGGAGGGACAGGAGGAGCTTTGGTTTTTACTTGCAATGAACAATGCTAACTAGACACACAGTCAGAATTTCAATGCGCTGAAACAATGCAGCATATACCCAAATCTATTCATGGCATCAGCAGTTGTGATGAGACCTGGGGACTGAAACTGACTGCCTTAATATCACCACAAGTAAAATGAACTTGCTTGAAATTGTGCTTTCAATAACATAGTAGAATTAAAGTAATTAAATATTCATTTCCTTATTGTTGGAATGCTTCATGGATTAGTGCATTTCGGAGTTTGGGGAAAAGATGTTCTTTTTCAAAGRAAAATATAAGAAAAAAAGAAGAATAAAAGAGGGTTGGATGTCAGCTGGTCTATGACTTATTCCTAGTGTAGCGTTGTCCAACCAGTGTTATCCAATGTCACTTATGTCATCCTTACTGATAGTTTCAGAAGAAAGGCAAAAAAAAAGAGTTGGCACAGTGAATGAACTGTGTTCTTGTTCTTATAAAAAGGAAAGAGGAGGCAATTTCTCAAAGAAGGGAGAGGAGGGGTAAGATGTTGAATGACAGAGACGTAAAAGGAGCTGCTGATATCTGGATATATAAGGTATTGAAGGAGGAAGAAAGAGGATGAAGAGCAAAATAAGCAATAATAAAGGTATTGGTTAAATCACAAGTTCTAGAAAATGCAACATTCTGAAAACAAACTGGTTTGAGGACTCACAGTAGGATAGTCTTGAATTTTCATGTTTATTATCTGTAAACCCTTTACAGATTGAAACAGAAAACAGCCATTTTTTCCTGATCATGGATTGCAGATTGTTATAGGTACAGCCTGTAACAAAAGTCCATGATTTTTCTGTTGCGCTATCTAACATAAGGGATACGGTGATTAACACGTATTAAAAGAAAATCAACCCATACTGTCAACATCAAAAGCAGCTGAGGGTTGTATGGCCAGAAGTCCATCTTCCTGGTCCTTCCTCAGGCTATCAGGAGAGGAGTGGTAACCCCCTGCAAAATGTAGACATAGCACTGCCAATCTGTGTTTGCTCTGGAGCGCAAACGAATTGCAGTCAGAGGCGTGATTGCCATTAACTAGGAGATATCATAACAATACCCATTAGTATCCACCTAGCTTGGGAGAGCACCCTGGAATCATGACATGGTTTGGACACCCAAAATGAGTATTCATGGTCCTGGACAGCATGGCTGAGATGTCAAAACTTCTCTGTTGATATGTAAAGTAGAGTGAAATTAGCATTGGTGGGCCCCTGCAGAGCAGAAGTGTCACCTGACTGTCCCAAAGATGTGTTTTGAGAATATAGTTACTCTCTGGGGTTTTCAGTTCAGCACTTCTCTTGGGCACTACTACTTTTTTTTTTTTTTTTTTTTTTTAACATGGCAATCGATAATTTGTGAAGATCTCTTCTCAGCAATCAAGCACATTGTACTTGAATTTTTTGTACCTGCTGACTCGGTCTAAATGACATTGCCCAGAAACTGGCCCCGTTACTTCCCTGTGTKGATGCACAAATGATTTATGTTAACTCTCCTCCTGAAGTGATAACCCTTGAAGTTACTGCTGTTATTTCCACTCAATGTCTTGGCATGACCTGTTTGGGTTTTTTCTTTCCATTTGCAAAATCTTGGAAGACAATTTTCGTTTTTGTTACTGTTTTAGAGCAGGTAGAGTTGACTGTGCCAAACTAGCAACAGATACTATACAAGTGTGTTGTTATTTAAGGTACTGTCTCTGGAGAGACACTTTGCCTCTGAGTGCTGGGTACTGTCATTATTTTTCACCTAACAGCTCATTACATCCTTTGGCAGGTTGTGAGCTCAAAAGGGTTAACAGAAAAGTCAGCGGTGATGCTGTAATCCTCCAGGACTGCCAGCACGCTGCACTGTTGTTGTGTCAGATCAGGGGGGTTTGAAGGAAGCTGTGCTAGCTCCAGCAGCTGCCTCAGTCACGTCTGTCATTTTGGGTCTCTGCTCCTAACAACATGGCTGACGTAGCAGGTAAAACGAATGACTCCCATACTGGGTACGAAACTGTATTCTTTCACTCCCAACTGCATCCAGAAAATGCACTGCCTCTGGGAAAGAGCCGTCACCTCCTCAGAAAACTAACGCAGCGTGTCAGGAACGGGTGTCCTTGTTGGGGGGGAAAGCAAAAACACGTGTTTGACAAACAACCGTCCTCCTGACTGTGATGGTGAAAACAATGCAGGTAAACCCAACTGCCCTCTGCCCTACTTCTCCTCTGCTGTAAGCAATTAATTCTCCAGCAAAATAACCAGAGGGAGCACTTTTTCCACAACATTGCTATTTTCTAAAATCTGCATTGGCTTCGTCCTTACATTGACATTGCAACCATCTGGTATGAACGGTTTGATATGAAGTGGGGCAAATCCACCCTCTAGCTTCTAAAGAAGTACTCTTAGTGAACCATGCTAGTTTTCCCTTTTATTTTTAAAAAGACTATATGCTTTAAATTGGGGAGAGCAAAAGTGATTTGGAAATGTCAGAGCTGGACTTAACTACAGCTCCATTTGCAGTCATGTAGTGTAAGTTCAGGTATTTTTACGGTTCCTGTCTCACTTGTTATTGAAACATCTGACATATTTAGCCACATAAAACCCTTTCAAGATATAAAAAAAAAAAACCACAAAACCATCCGATTGTTGTTATCTTCTAGGTGGAGAACCAAGGCACAGAAAGGGTGAATCCAAAGTCACAAAAACATCTGTGGCTAGGGTATCACCCTAATTTCTGGATTACTCTTCTATGCCTGTCTCTCCCAAGGTACTGACAGCCATGACAGGAAAAGCTATATTTTCTTGGTAACATAGGTGGGTTTTTTCCTTTGTAAATCTCTGTTGCATAGAATATACTAAGCTTCGGGATAATCACTGAGCAAGGCGTGCAGCAGGCCAAGGGCAAAGCTGAGACAGYGACCTATATATTCTGGGATTCACCATATGCGTGTAATGAGTCAGAGCGTTTGCTAGTGCCTCGGAGCAAGGGGTCTGGTGCAAAGTGTCCCACTGGCATTCCTTCCTCTGGGAGGCTCAGTAAAGGAAATGGGAAAATTTGGCCACATCTTCCAGTCTTACTGGGAGAAAGAAACAAAACCCACAAAGATGGCCCTACCAGATGAGACTGGAAAGCCAGCTTTCAGCCTGTTAGAGGGGCTGGTAATGGATGTTTAGGGAAACATAATAAACAAGGTAAGTATGCTCTTCCTGTGGTATACCTTTCCATCTTCTAACAATAGGTGGTGAGGGATTTTTAGATTTGTGGCTTACATCCAGACCGTCACATTTAACAGGGCTCAGTAGACCTTTCTATGAATTGGTCTAGTCCTTTTTAATCAGTTTTTCCTTTTGACCTCCACAACATCCTGTGTCAATGAGTCCCACTGCTTCATTCTGCAGTCCGTGGAAAAACAATTCCCTTCGTGATTTTTTAATCCTGAGGCTTGATAATTTCCACTGGGGGCCTCTTGCTTCCTTCTTTTCTAAGAAACAATGAATAGTTGTTCTGCTTGCCACTCTAGATATTTTAGTTATCTGATAATCTTCCTGGGTTGTGTTTTCTCCGGACTGAAGGGCCTTGGTCTCTGTCTGAGCCAAACCTTTCATTGTTTTGATCATCCTTTCTCTCCTCCTCTGTTCCTTTTCTAGTTCTGCTATAATATTTATGGGTTAGAATGACCAGAAGTACATTCACTATTCAGGCTATGAGTGCACCATGGGTTCATATAATGGCATAAAACTGCTTTCTGTTATATTCTTTACTCCTTTCCTGGTATTCTCAACTTTCTGATTATCCTTGTGACTAATGCTAGGGATTCACATGACATTTTCTGAGAAATATTCACAGAGGAAGGAAGAAGAAGGCTTCCCATGATCTGTACCACCTAAAGACAAACCAAACTCATTTTAACATGGGAAGAAAACATCAGTATGTTTTTCATGGCTCTGGCCCTTTCACTGCTGGCTGAAGCAAGCTAACCCTCCCCTCATCAAAAGATTTGGAGTGGCACCTTGGAGTGAGGGATATTGCAGATCAAGAAAGTCACACATGGTGAAAGCAGATGGAATTAATGTCATTGCAGCCCAAGAATTTCACTTGAAGGTTGGGAATAGGGAGAAAATGTAGACTGGGTGTGGAGTAGGGAGACAGGAGCAGAAGAGCTATGGGTTCTTTGTCTCACTTGGAAGGAAAAGCAACTGGCTTAGGTCACAGCATTTTACGTGGTGAGATTGGGCAGGGATTGAATAGATTACAGGGCTGTGGTATTGTGAAAGAAAGGGCAGGTGTATTGATGGTTTATCTGACACTGATTGTGAACAAGAATTGGGAAATTCTCCAGTGGCAAACAAAAAGCTTGCATACTTTACAGCTGACTGGAAGCTTAACTTATTAACCATACTATTAAGATATGTTTTAAATACTAGATAGGATTCTGGTGATTTGAATTTATCAATACTGATGGGATTTGTGATTTAACCTGGTGTCCCTGTCCAACTGTAACTTAAAAGTGGGGCTTTCTTCCAGCTGTTTCCCAGGCTAACAGCAACGTGAGACTCATTCATTGTGATTCATGGCTGCACAGATGATTGACCTTGCTATCAGAAGGTGATAATGAAGCTGGACTTCCTCAGCTGGTGTGTAGGTCACATCATTACCTCTCTTCTAGCCTCCTTAAAGTCCTCCAGTAGAAGGGGACCACACTTGGAAGTACATGACAAGCTGTGCTGCGGTGTGCCCCGAACACCCTGCTGTGACCCAGAGGCAGCAGGCCTTGCTTTATCTTTGCCTCAGGATAAAGCAGCTCATCAGCCAGCCCAGGGCAATGGAAGCAGAAAGGCAGTGTAAAGCCACCTTTGTTTTCTTGTTCTGCCCTACTGAGTTCTGTTTTGGGGGAGGGGAGGTCTGTGCCAGAGAAGGACCAAAGGTTTCCTCTGGCAGGTTTGTCAATGCCCTTTTATTTTCATTTGCAAGGACCGTAGAGATGAGCATTTCCTGCACTCAGCAGCTTTCCCTGTCTGCCTTAAGAATGAGTCACGCAATGCCGCTGCCTGAGCTTTCTTGCAAGGTGTGGCAGCATTGCCATCAGGGCACCCAGACTCTCTCYGTAGCTCTCCTGTAATTTATGCGTCAAACTTGCAGTAAATCTATAATTCTTTCACCATTAATAACTGTCTTGGGGAAAAAGGACATTAAATGAGAAGTCATTATTGCTCATCTGTATGTGTGTGGAGCCGTTCAACTGGGATGTGTGCTCAGACAAGGAACGTCTGAAATGCAGGAGGCAAGCACTCCCGGCCAGACGGCATTTTTAACACGAGCTCTAAATTCCACTCTTAGTTATAATGACACCACACCATTTCCATCTCATGAATTGGGTTAAGAAAGCAGAATCCAGCCCTTAAAATAGCATATGATAGCCCTGTTTCTATGAAGGTGTTAGTGCAGGAGATATGGCAGCAACCATTGCTAAGGAAATGTTCAGATGCAGTTTGTGACCTGCCACAGCTCCTGCTAGCTTGAAATGCTACCAACAAAAGGGTTTCATCAGCAGTGCCTGGAGCAGAAGGGACCTAAAAGAGAGTGGCTGGTAGGAGAGGTTTTGTCACATTTGTAAAGAAATGTATCTTTGTAAAGAAATGAACAGTTTGTCACAACTGTAAAGGTACAAAAAGGACTATTGGCCTGGCAGCAGGAAACTCACGCTCCCCTCTTTACAGCAACCAGCTCACCTAGCCCCTTGGCCCCTCGAGCCCAACCTGCAGTTGCACCTGCGGCAAAGCTAAAGAACTGAGGTGAATTAACACTGATCTCCAGTTCAGGAAGAGCATTAACCTCCCCAGACACTCTGGGCCCAAATCCATCCCTGGTGTGACATCGATGGAGTTACATTTTGGCCCAGATATCTTCACTGGCTTTCACAGCAACAAAACTTTCCCCTGCCTTCCGAAGTAAGGGTGGTGAAATGAATCAGGTCAAAGGAGACTAAACACTGGATAAAAACCTTGATCTCAGCTAGGAGTTTTGCCTGCTCAGGGACAGGGTTTGGCTGGCTATGGTAATCATGGGGTGGTTACGATGTACTCCAGACATTGCATAACTGCCGGTTTAATTTACTGCGAATGTTATTCAAAGCTGAGGATTTAATTCTTTTGAACATTAAAGCTTACAGCTGAGTTAACCTCCTCTTCATAAGTCACTGTATATTATTTTCACAGAAGTAAGGGATATAATCCTATTTTTTTGCTGTTCACAAGTTCGGTAGTTCTTTTTCTCTCTTAACTGTTTTTAGATTTTTCTTTTCAACATGCATGTGATGTACATGTACATCCTCAATCACCATAAAATTTTCCAAGTCCACCAGCAACTCCTCTGAAATCTCAGGTATCAGGTTAAATTTCTGGATTTGTTCTTAGATGGAGTACCAGCTTTTGATCCCATGTCAAAAGTTAGCATATAATCATCCCATTAGAGCAGGAACAGTTTTTTAAAATTCTGACTCTCTTAAAACTTCTTATACTGCCTGTGCTTTGCTGCATTCCAGATTGAAATTCTTGCCAATTCAGTCTTGTAGTAAAATAGATCATCACAAATTTTACTCCATATTAATTTAATTAATTACTTGATTATCACAGTTACAAACAGTTTTACAAATTATTTTTTTTAAAGTTCTCTTCTTTAAAAGGTACTTGGAGATTTTCCCCATATACTTTTTTTTAAACCCACTCTGTCCCCACTCTTCAACATTTTATTCTCTTGCATGCTCTGCAGGATCTTCTTCTTCGCTTTTGCAGTTCACTCAACTGAATTCTGGCCACTGGACCAAGAAGTGTAAAGATGCCTAGCTGCAGCACAGATCATTTATTTTTCCACTGGGTTTGTTTACTTTACCATTGCCTCTTTGCTCTTGACTCACAGAGGTACAGATTCTACCTCAAAGAACAGTACCAGGGGGTAAACTCTCTTTAGTTTAGACAGATGGCTTTTAGTGCTGTCCCTACTGGCCTCTGAAGGTCAAACGGGATTGCTTCTTACTTCTGCTGACCTATTCCACCTCTTGAATTTTGTAAAAAATGATGTTGATTATTCAAAAGAAGGAATTCAGTTCAGCTGAGCTCTGTTATCTGTATCAGATGCAGAAGCTTAACTGTTAGTAACAGTGAAAACTTTCTTGTCATTAAAGTCATTAAATGGATTCTGAATACACGGAAGTGGCAGACACAGAGAAAAAAAGCATTTACGTAGAGTTTACTAAGAAAGATAATCCACCATCATTTTGAAGAAAGGAATCAACAAATCAAGTTCAGAAACAGTAATATAACCTGCTTCAGTTATATTGAAATAGTCTGGTTTGGATTTGTCATGATTTTATAATAGTAGATAGTGTGACCATAATTTTCTCAGTTCAAGTGTCCTGTTAAGATTTTCAGGATTTGTTACGATACTTTTTTTATTTCACAGGTATTTATGTTTCTTAAACACTTCATAAAGAAAGAAGAATGGCTCATTTTCACAAGTGCATATAGTATTTGGAATATTATTCTATTTACATTTGTCTCCCTTTGCCAGAGAAATTACAAGATTGTAAACTACATTACTTTAAAGCCTCTTCACTAAAACTGAGTGAATTACTGTAGCTAAGATCCCCTTCAGAGAAGACAGTAGGAGTAACACCAACATGTTTCACAAATTTGCCAAACTGTTAATTGAAAGTAAGGCAATGTTTTATTTCATCATCCTTAAAACACGATGTTATAATTTTTCTCTTGGAACTTTAGTAAATTTTTTGAAACATCCTTTTTTTTAAAAAAAAAAAAAAAATGCTTAATGCTGAAACAAAATCTTATTTGCCCAAAAGGAATCTTTGTTTTTGACTGAATGAAATACTGTTTTAAAAGTCCTTTTGGGCTAACTCATAATTAAATTTCTTAGATTGTTGTTTGTTTTTCCTTTCCAAAAGTACCAGTAACATGAGAAAATAAGTTCTTGGTGAAATTCTACTCTTTGGATTGCCAACGTAATCTAAAATGGACTCCTTAAAAATGAAAGTGACTGTCTTGTGTAGATCAGTGATTATTTTTTTTCCTCCCAGTTATCAGCATCGTTCAATGCTTGGCACTTACCTACCCATCTTTCATCTTCAAATGCGTTGCCTGAACATACAAATGGGACTGATTTAAATCCTTTACACAACCACAGCTGTAGCATGTGAGACTGTGTTAATGGAAAGGAGGAGGGAATGGGCCTACAGCCCTGTTACTTCTCCCAATAAACCCAAACCTGCAACTTTTGTGTGAAGGTCTAAAATCTGTTAATGAAGGTACTGACTCATCTGTTCTTGAATCAAGCCTTCAAATGAGTTTCAGTGCTCTATAAGTGCCAAGAAAAGAACTTTGCCTATTCCAAAGCAATGCCCAAGCTCTGTTGCTTCCAGAGCTCAAACAAACTGAAAAGCATTTCTGTGAAACAGCAGACGGAGAATTCTGGGTAATGATGGATGAATAAATATGTTCAGCATCCTGCTTTCCTTCAGAATTCCTATCTACAGTACACTGTAGTGATATTTACATTTCAATACGCAGATTGCTTCCTCTGCTCTTTCAAAGCTGTGTTGTTTGAGCCCTGGAGCTGCCCAAAGAGGGTTTGGGCTTTACTGGGGATGCAAGTATGGTTTAAAAGAGAGAGGTTTGTCTTACTACCCTGTCCCAAAACTGTCAGGAATATAACAGTATAACTCCTTTGCTAAGTGAATAGTCAAAGATGCCTCTTTCTTGACAAATCTTCTTCTGAAAGCCATGGCACAATAACACTACTTGAAGTTATTTAATTTATTAAAAAGAAATATGACTTCATGTGACAGATATGAGTTGATGCTTTAATAATATATGCTACCGGATGCAAGACAGTGAAATATCTCTACTGTCACCTTTTTCATTCTAATGGAAAAATATATCCTTGTGTTAAGGTGATGTCTTGTTTATCGTGGCATTAGTCAATTAACTGAATAGGAGAAGGGACTGCTAAGACTAGGTAATATCTTGGATTGGATTTGTTTGCAGAGGTTTACAAACTTGCATGAAGAATGCCATGGTTACTTAAAAATATATGCAAATGGTGATGAACAAATCTATTGTAAAAACCTCTCAAGCAATGTGACTGACTTGTATGTCTTCTAAGTAGTCAGTTACACAAGGTGGATCTGCATTTGTTACTGATTAGACTGATTAGATCTTGTTAATGCTTCTGCATTACGGAAGCACTGATATTACATGCTGGGCTAGAGGTTGTGTGTATATACAGGAGTGCATTTCTCTGGGAAAAAAACACATATGTCCTGAAGAATTTATGATCTGGGAAGCCAAATTTAATACTGTAAAAAAAAATGGCATGCAGATGGTGTTAGACCAAGACAACAGAGAGAAAAACACATAAACCCATCAACCCTATGCCATCGTGAATTAACTGAGTTAAAATGATGCAATGTTTTAAACATGTTTTAAATTAAAAAAAAAAAAAAACAAAAAAAAGGCAAAAGCTCCAGCTCCGCATCCACAACGACTCACGAGCCGTTGCTCCCTGGAACAGCACAAACATGTCGAAACCAGCGCAGAACTCCAAGGGGGAGCACAGGTTGCATGAAGGAATAACCTGGAAGAGGCACCATAAAGTTAGTTTTATGCACATGGATGAAATGTGCATAAAATAAATGCAGCTGTGATAACTCTATTTATAGTTCTTTTAATAAAGACCTGTTTTAGTTTGATAAGTATGGAACCCTTTGAAGTTATTACTTAGTATAGGCAATATTAAAGAGGATGAACCTCTCCTATATCCAGTAGTCATAGTGCCCTATGTGAAAGACAGATAACTGTGAAAACTAATCTGAGACTGAAGACTTCTGAAGACACCGTGTTTTAATTTGGAAATAGAAAGGGAAACCAGACTAAGCAGTATATAAAATATAAAATTCTCAGATAAATTATAGCTCTCAGTGAGCAGGCAAGCTAGATGTTGGGGCTGAATCCAGAGCATTTTCAAGTAAATGGAAAGACTCTCATTGTCTTCACTGGTGACTGGGTTAGGATTTTAAGAGACTTTAAGGACTGGGAGAAAGATAAGCTTTTCACTATATTCATTAGATTTCCATTATCAGTTACTGAAATCACTTAAATCTCTGTGCATCAGCCACACTTTTTTTAAATGGCTGTAAGAACCTAAGATTTCCCTTTCTCTTCTCTGCACCTATCTGTTTGATCTATTAACATTTCAGGGAAGTTTATTATTTTACATAGATCCAATATAAAATTCAGGAGGACTTTTATGCTGGCCATGGCATTGCAACATAGCTGACGTGCTGCTATTCTACTGTGTACAGAGATATAATGCTCAATAAAAAATAAGGGAGACAACTTCTATGGGGTCCCATACAAGGGAGTGAGAAGTAGGTACATGCTATATTCCTCACATTAGAAGAGGTAAACTTTTAATGTTGGGGTGAACAATTAATTTCACTGAAATAGCTTGTGTGTTGAACTAAAAATCCTGCAGAAATGTTTGAAGGGTAAGAAATCCTCTTGTTTCTGAATATGTATTTTAAAATTTTAATGGCATGGTTTACAATTACTTATTTATATAATTCTGGCAGTAGTCCAGTGTTGTGCAGAACTGAAAGAAATCCCAGATCTCCATGCCAAATCATTATTTCTAATATCTTTAAGAACTCTGTTTATCCATTTTTGACACTTGCAGAGAAAATCCATTTGATAAATTAGAAATACCACATTTTATTTCAAATGGTAAGGAAACAAATTTCTGAAAAAGCAAGGTGAAATTATCTTTGTTGCATTTAGACTTGTTAGGAGTAAAAATAGGTGATTGTCAAATGTTCATCAGTGTTCACTGGTTTCCATGGAACCTTTTTCTCTAAGAAGCAAAATTTTTGGTGTCCTGAACATAGTAGCGCCACTTCACTTATCGACAAAAGGCATTGCATTTCTGCTTTGCAGTACAATTGGAGAAAGTCTAGTGTGTTGCATGAAGAGTGGGGTTTTTTAAAAACTGTTGCTAAATCTCTCTCTGATACTCAGAATCAATGAAGCGTTGTGTTCTTCTAAATTTAATGATCAATTAGGTGGAACTTCCTTTCCTGCTGATACTCTTTTTAATGGGGAGTGAAATTTCTTTAGCCTTGTTTCATGTATGAACTTCTTGGTAACAACATGAAAGAACTCGGTGCCTGTAAAACCAAGCTGGCCCCTTTATTATGAGAATTATTTATAGAGATGTTGCAGCGGAAGCTCCAAACTTCTCATTGCAGCTGAAGCCTTCCCTGCTGCAATCTCTTCTCTTCCTTTTGAGTTTCAGAAAGGTTGCAGCAATCCTTTTTCTAGAACTGCATATTTACATTGAATTGAAAATTAAATAAAACATATAACCTATGAAATTGGAGGATTTTTTTCTGAAAAAAWACAAAAGTCATTCCATTAACTTCAACAAAGGTACTCCTACCTTGTATCAATGTATAAAAGGGCACAATTCAGCTTTGGTCAGAAATGCCTTGTACATGCTGGCTGGATCTGTTCTGCTGAAGAAAGAATTTTTTTTTGTTTCTTTTTATCCTAAATAAAAACTTAAAAGATGGCAAATATAAAGGAATAGATCAATACTTTATAACAACAGGGCCTGCTTTCCAGAGCTGGTAACTATGTTTATTTCTAATTGAGACCACTCTGAAAATTGGTCATTATCTTTAGCTGTCTAAACACACAGGACTGATTTACAGACCTATGATATTAAGTATCTGGAGTTTCTATTGATTTCATGTCTGAAAATCTGGCCTTTTTTATTTAGCTGCTAACTGAAGCTAAGCCACTAACTTCAAGATCTCTAGTTCGAAAATTTGGCTTGGACTCCTAAATACAAATGCTTTTTTTAAAGCTGAAGTAAAAATGGAGAAACTGGGGTATCCTGGATTATTTCACTGTATGTCTCAAATATTTCTTTTTGATCACTTTCAGTCACAGTCCTGCAGTGTTTTAAACAGGTGCGTGTGTTGACTTATACAAAATATGACAAAAAATATCAGGGATACTTTCCAAGGCACAAAACATTTCATGAAAGTTTGAAAGTATCAACATATTTGAAAATACATTGAAAGAGGACAGGTTTATACAATACAGACACAGATCTGGTGGCATGTTAATACAGCATTAATGTCCCAAGATGTTGTTCCTCACCATAATTTACATGCAAACTTTTCAAAATAACTGTACCTGCTTCCTAAATATTGAAAAGTCAAGGCAAACATTTTCAGGAACAGAAATGTTGAAGAAAGTATGTTGTCTTGAATACCTGCTTCTAGACATAGTCAAATGATTTACATTAAAAGGCTGGTCTCCATGTGTTTCAGAAGGTTTCTTTGCCAAGTACTGAATATGTATTTTAAGACTTCTTTAATTTGAACTGTGTGTTTTAGATACATAATGGTATTAAATGGAAAGACCTATGTTAATACAACATTCAGGCTGAAATAATTTTGTTGGTACATGCAAAAATTAGTGTTTCCCATAATATCAGCATATACAAAATTCATGATACAGTAGCCATATGTCTTACGGAATAGATTAACAACAGTAGCAAGCAAGGCATTTAACCCAAAAGACAGAGAGAGAAAATAGCTGGTGACATGACCTAATCCTGCAGCCGAATACTTATGCTTCACTGCATAAGCAGGTATTCCTGCTCGCTTAAATGGAGCTATATAATGACATACAGAGAGGCCTTTCTCTATCAGGATACAGCCCCAGAGTTTGTCTGTCTTCTCTAGATAATTACCTATTCCTTATTTCCATCTTTACATGTATTAATCTTTATACCAATCCTATGTAGAAGGGAGATGCTATTATCCTTGCAGTCAGGGGTAATCTTACAGTTGAAAAACCAAGAAACAGGGAGTCTTTAGGAGGGGAAGAAGGAGAATCCATCTTGCGTCTGAAAATAGGCTGTCTCTGTGGGCTGGTTGTCTAGGCTTGTACCATGATTTTATAGGTTAGRCACTCATCTCATCCTGTGACAGGCAGGAATAAACTTTGTGGAGGTGCTGGTCGATCTTCCCTGACTTTAAAGAAGCACCTAGATGACTTTTGTAGACTAGATACTGAAATTTTCAAAGTGTTTAAATCAGTTGAGAAGAATCCTTCTGAAATTACTGATCTAAGTTGCAGAGAAAATTCTGTGGTGCCGAATCTTGTCTCATAGAAGCTCATGTTCTCCCCCTTGGATGCTATGATCTGTCTTAAGGATGGCCACCTTAAGTGATGTTCCTGTCACTGACGCTTAGCATTTCCTGAGACTGTCTGTGGTTGTAACTATGCAAATTTCATTGAGGATTTAATAATAGACTAACCACATGTGTGTGGGGGAGAAGGGCACATAGATTTGTTTTTCTCCTTAATGTTAGATGTTTGGATATTTGGATAATGAATTATCCAAAAGTTCTTCAGCTTGAAGAACTTGCTGGTCTGGTGCTTTCCCTTTTCCAGAGAATTTGAAAGCTTAATAGCTATTCAGCTACTAAGTGTTATATTTCTGGTTCAAATATAGGCTAAGGAAAAGGTTTTTTTCAAAAACACGAGTTATTAGTCTTGCCCTACTCCTACTGAAGAAGAGTGCCCAGTAATTTCAATGAGAGAAACGTTAATTCATTGTCAATAAGGATTTTCAGCTGTTCCATGCTTCTGAGTTGAGTGTGTAATTTTTGTACCAATGTGACTATTAGTTTAAAATGGTGTGGGGTTTGGGAAAGACACTTTTGTGCATTTGCTTTTTCTGATCTAAATAGGCCGATTCGACATTTACTGATGTGAATAACAATATTCTGTGACTAGACAAGTCTTTTGCAAACCACATATCCAGGTTTAGCAAACAATAGGTCCACCATAATTTTCTGTGTTACCTCCACAACAGCAGATTTTTAGGCTAGCAGGTCTCTGATTCAAAACCAAGTATTATTTTTAAAACAAACAAGGATAACTCTCTCTGTTAAATACAGTGCACCTGATCTAAAGCCCACTGCAGTTATTGTGGGTATTTCCATTAATTCCCCTGGGCTTTGGATTCGGTTGTAGGTTCAGTGAGTTTCAAGAAATGCTCTGTTCAGAAATGGGTGAGTAAAATAACTCTCAAATACTAATGTGTTTTACCGTAGCTTCCTTTTTCCACACATTTGAACACTCCCTCATAGCTCTTCTCTACAAAAATAGACCACCATCAGGCAGAAATTAAGAATAAGAAGTTTCATTTCAAGAAGTGAGTGTTTTCAGAAAGCTGTGAACACATTAAGGTAGTGTCATAACATGGAAACTATCTTGCAATCTGAACCAGTGTGGTCACTGATGTTACCTGCTATAATTAGCAAAGTGAGTTGAAATGCTTATTCATTTGGACACTTCACAAAACCTGACTTAAGCATCAAATTAAGTAGGCAAAATAACTTTGCATTTTGTTTGCATGATGATCTCAATATTACAAAACTGATGCACTGCAGCATGTTTTAATTTCCCTTTTGCATCTGCAAAGTCATGCCCTTTATTAAAGACTAATCACTTGCCAATTTGATTTGAAGAACATACAAGAACAAATGAGCATCTGGAAAGAAAATACATAAATGTTGACTTTGAAATAAATTGACCAAATAAACCCGAAAAGATAGAGGCATTCTTTGTCTATAAAAAGTATTCACACTCTGAGATCATGCATGTCATAACTGATGGTGAAAAAAAAAATATCCTAAAAAAACATCAAGGTAGCATTTATAGTTATAATGTGCTCTCACATCTTAATTCCAGTGTGTGTCTTTYGATGTATGTCTGTGACTCCTGTAATAGCGATAGGGAAACCTTACGAACTGGAGCATTTTTGGAACCATTCACGATTCAGATTCAGTGAAAATTCATAAGACTGTAATGTGGTCATTGGTAGTTTAAGTGGATTTCTTTCAGACATATTCCCAAGCGGGTTAGCTGAAGCACTAGTATTTTTCCATAAGGTAGAGAAAAGATTACTTAAAGTGGTATGAACGAACCACAAAAAATATCGTGGTGGCAAAGCAAAAAGAAGCAGCAGAGGAAGCAGCAGTTAACATTTGGCTAACCGAGTTGCTCAGCTTAGTGAAGTCTGAGTGGCAGAGATTGCCTGTAATAGCACCCATGTGTGATGTACATTAGTATTGTTGAGTAGTTTAGCTAACGTGCTATTTCAAAGAAAGCTAGCAAAGATCTCTCTTAGCAACCAAGAGTGCAGTTTCACATTACACCTAATACAGTGTGACTGCAGGCTGCTAAGAATATGAGCAGTCCCCATCCATTACCCACAGCTGTAACTTCCCACACTCTTCCTTCCTCTCAGTCTAGCGATTGTGTGGCCGTAGGGCGAAATGGTTCAGCTTTCTGATCTGAAGGAAAACAAATCTTTATCTTTCTTTCTCCTTTTTCTGCTTTTTCTTTTTTTTTTCTTTCCTGTGGAGGATGGATATTTGTCAGAGCAGCAAACCGAGCCAACTCCACTTGCAGCTGTGTGACTACAGGAGCCAGTGTAAATGTAGGGGTGGGAACCCACAGCTGGGCCAGGAGGGCTGTTTGAAGTGGTCCCAGATAACATACCAGATCTGCCAGTTAGGGAGGAATCAAGTTCAGACCTAGCTTGCAGCTATACCACAATCAGTAGCTATCATTAGATGACATCAGATAAAGCTGTATTATACTCAAGTTTAAGGTCAATTTTATACTCTTTTCAGCACATTTCCACATCAGGCTACTACATGCTGCTTCAATTCCAGAGAACATTCTCACATGAGAGGGCTTGTTATCACATTCTTTATCCCAAAAAGGGGACTGAAACACAGGCTTAAGTGTTTTCTTGAATCAGGGTTTAGAATCAAATCCTGCTGTAGCAGGATTACTTACTGTTCCAGAAATACGGTTTGCCTGGCTTCTCTGATTCATCTGTGATCGGTGAGTCAGAATGGCTTTGAGAAGTGGATATTTTTTAAACGATCCAAGTTTCCTGGTTTTTAAAATGCAAAATAATTGAGATCATTGAAAAGATCTGGATCCTTCCAAATATGGCTAGCTCAGCAGATCTGCTGGATTTACGGTCTTGTGCGATGCTTCTGTTCCAATATGAAGTTTGAAATATGGTCTGAGCGTGACAGATTTCTTCTTAATACTACCTCAAATTCCTTACGGTCACAACATACTTCTAAGAAAGGATAAAGGATTTGTCCAAATTCAGAACCCTTTAAGGAAGACACCGTAACAAAAACACAGAAAGAAGTGTGCAGGCAAAGAGGCGAATTGGATGTCTGGTTGGATAAAGGAAATATTCCCATTTTTGCCACTGGAAGACTGCAGGAGAATAGGAATTTACATAGGAAGCCTGCAGGAAAAGCAGGAATTTAATCCAGGCATTCTGAATGCCAGCCCAGAGGTTCATCTTTCCTTCTTATTCAAGAAAAAAAACGAACAGGAAAAAATATCCAATTTTGTTTAATTTTCTGAGATTTCAAAATGTTTCCCATTCCATACAAGCCAAAAGCTTTTGCATTTTTTTAAGAAAAAGCCAGTAAAAGCCTAAAGACGCTCCTCTGGCATACTGGCTTTTTAATGACTTGTACAAAGTGGAAGAGTTTCACCAAGAAAGCCAGACCTCTGATTTCCTCTTTCTGTTGCTTTTCTGTAACCTTCAGGGCCTTTTACGGTCTATCCCTACTCTGCTCACCATCTCTCAGGCACTATTTAACAGCATGACTGAGGTGCCTTGATTGTATGGCACAGACGGTTAAGCAGTGTACTCTTGACAGGTATTGTCCTGATGTAAATGAGCTGTAGCAGCAAACCGCAACTTTTATATCTCACATCCCATGCTGGTAGGCCAGTCACTGGACCATATGCTACACTAGGGTAAATGAAAATCTCCTTTCAATCAGAGATGTCACCCTTGTCAAAACTAGCAGCATAGTCTCAGTTGTCACAGTGGGGACAGTGAAAGTGGTTTCAGAGGTGTGTTTCAGATACACTATTTTTAAATGAAAAACTTAAGTCGGAAGATGCCCATCAAGCTATGTTAATAAGCATTTCTTTGCTTTTAATAAAAAGACACTGTTACTGATACCGGGTGTAGGGCATGGGGAGACAGTCAGAGGGCTGCCTAATTCTCCAGAATAGGTTCGAGCTGTGCAGAGTCCACATCCAGCCTGGGATACGCAGAGAGCAAAAAACTACACCCTGTCCCTGTTGTGTGTCCTTCACACAGGAGTTGCCACTTAAGTGCTCCTTCACTTCAGAGGAATTATAGCTGTTTAGGGGCGTGAAATAGCTGTGAACAAAAAAGGAATGTGATACAAATTGTTCTGTGCAGAACTCAAACTTAGCTTGTCACTGCCTCTGCGTGTGCTTCTGTAACTGCCATTCGCGTAGTCCCACAACAGAACGCCTGAATTATGCATTTTTACATTCCCTGGATAGCTAAACCATGCCACTGACTTCAGCTGAAGTAATTTTGACCTCATGAATGCATTAGAAATGGTTTGTTAGGGGACCACCAGGGGCTGCGGGAGCAGATGGCTGCTCAAACTGGAGCTTTAAGGAGGAGATGATATGATTTGCAAGTATCATTACTCCCTGTCTTCTTCTGTTTAGGGGACCACTATGAAAAACTATACTGTCTCTCCTCCTACTCTCTCACCTCCTGACCAAAAAAATACTGGGAGATCTTAGCACAGAACAGCACACAGTGCCTGTACTGTCAGAGATGGTTGCTGCAGAGGGAAAGAAAACGGAGAGACCAGAAAAGGGAAATGACAGAAACAAGCCCAGTTACCAGAGAGACTTTGGGGAGTTAACACCAGCCAGATATCAAAAAAGCAGATCTCTCAAAATCCTCCATAGAGGTGAGGATTTGTGTGGCTAAATCTGATGGAAGGATTTAGTCTGCAGGGTCATCGGCCTAAAAAAGTAAGAGGGGTGGAAAATCTTGCAGCGAGGAACAAAGCTGCGAAATAAATCAAGATTTGATCAAGAATAAAACCAGAAGGAGTTTGTGGAGAAAAATCATAAAAGAAAAAGTAATGTAAGAGTGAGGAGAGGAAGTTCACAGGAGGTGTAAAGAAGGGAGTTCCTTTTAAATACTTCAGGCAAGATCTTCACTTCTTTGTGCAACTGGAAACAAATCCAGCAATCATCGTAGACTGAGCCCAGAAAGCTCTCTGTACCCCTGCCAACAAATCCTAATATGAAGATTGCGCTCTTCTAAACAGAAGGATAAGATTCTGAAGAAGGCTATCGCCTTTTTTAGGAGGAGGACATAAACCAGAAATGTTTCAGGATCCATTGCTGGCTACTTTAAGGGAGAAGGAAAAAGTGAGCAATATTATGGCCTGCTTTAGAACAGCAAATATAAAATACAGTTTTCCTTTCAAATTATATATCAAGGACACATCATAAAAAAGAAAAAGGAAGAGATTAAATCCTTGAAGAACTGAATGTGGTTGGAAAACAGTCTAGAAATACAATCTGAATCTGATGTAGACATCAAGAGACAGCACCATGATACTGCATAGCAAACTTATAGCCGAAATAAAGATGAAATTAAAGTACAGGGATAAGAAGACCACAAATAAAAAAAAAATAATCACAAACATGTGAGTATTCAAAGGGATTTAAGACTGAAGAACAATATGAAGGAGAGAATGAGAAGTGGAAGGTGGAAGATCACAGGAGATAACAGAGGTGCAACTGAACTCCTGGAAATGGATGTGGGAAAAGGGGTTTTCTGAGGCTGAAAAGAAAGCACTGGGAAGGAGAAGGTGCAATCCTAGTGGAGGAGCCAGGACGCCAGTCTTCAACAAATACATCACAGGGCCACAGCTTCACCCAGGTTCCAGTCAAGAACTTTCCACTGCTCCCCTGAGGAGGGTCTAACCACTCCTCTCTAGAAGAGGACTAGGGAAATTGCATTTTTATCCTTTTTCTGCAGCAACGAACATTTGCGTTTCTGGGAAGGTGACAAGGGGAAGGGATTAAACAGTCAGGGAATGCTGATGGGGAAGTAAATTCTGGCTAATTGTGACTTCCGTCAGCAATTTTAGGGCTCTAATATACACTAGGAAATGCTTTGGGACCAAAAAAAATGAAATCACAATACATTGACAAGACCTAGAAGAAAGCCAGATCTTCAGTGGCTCTTTTAAAGAATGAAATTAGTATTAAAATAAAATCCTTATTGTTGTGTATTCAATGATTTATAAATATTTGTAACATTTCAGTTGAGAGAAGAAGGGATATGCTTTGAAAATAAAAAAGAATAAAATAATAGCGGTAGAATGATAGAACAAATGAAAATTACTTTTACAAATTTTTAAAGACCTGGTTGAACGAGGACTTTACAAAGACTAGAGTGGTACACCTGCCGTTGTGCCATTACAAGAAAAAAACATGGGAAAAGCATGGGAACTGAGCCATTGCTCTTTCTTGAGTGGGAGAGAGGCGTGGCAGTTTTACTGGCTCAATATATTGCTTGTCTTAAAAATCAAGTTGCTAGATGAAGGAGGCAGATGCTTCTGATCAAAAGTTACCTAAAGGGAAAATTAACAAAATTTCCTATCTTAAATTTTTCCTCGTTCTTTTTCATTTTCTTTGTATAGCTTTTTAGATTTCTTATAGCATTCAGGGAAGAGGAAGATACCTTCCTGGGGGCTATTTTAATGAAGTCCTAGGTTCAGCTGATGAGACATCAGGACAGATGAGTACTGTCCAGAGCAGGATATTTAGAAAGGCTACAGATTTGTTGAAAGCACTGGATCTGAGTAATATTTGGAGGGTGATGAATCATGATTTTAGAAACTCCACTTACTATTTCATACCACATGATACATATCCTATAATGTCTTGAAGGATAATACATGTCCTTCAGTGTCTCGATATATCAAGTTACCACTAAAGCCATAGCAGTGATCAGATGGTCTGATAGATCTGATCTGGGAAGCAGTTTGGATTCAACCAGCTGACATTCCTAGAGATTGAAGGGAGTTCCTTTATGTGTCCAATTAAAAGTACAAGAACTAGGGAGCGATTCTCAGAAATATTTAGGAGACAATGGTAAAAGCCATGTAAAAAATGAAAAGTGTGCTGGCAAGACCAAAAGAAGAGTCAAGAGGCATTGTTGTCCATAAAGCTTCCTCTCTTTAGAAGTCCAGAATGCAAGAGGAACAATATTGAATAAAGGCCTGTTTTGGAGAGCTTGATTTTAAAGAAAGGAATGGATATGCCTTTAAAAATCTAAGATAAGTAAGGAAGCAGTCTATGAGGGTTTAAAGGCTGAGTTTTACAAAGGCTTTAAAAAGAGTTTTCACTCCTATATTAATAGGCATTTAATGTGATCAAGCCAGGAGGAGATGATGATGCTTCCCTTAGAAAGGAAGCGGGAAGAAATGTAACATGTAAAGGGAAGAGAGAGTACAGCAACTACTGTTGTATAGATCTGTATCTTTAATAAATAGTAAAATGAAAATTTGTGCCAAAACATTAGCAGATTGAGAAATTAGTATACTACAAGTGAGTGTACAGTACCAAGTATTTGTAATCTTATTTGTTAAGATTGTTTTAGATAGATGAATTGTGTACAGAAAAAAAAATGTCTCAAACAGCTGTATCGCATTGCATAAAAACAACATTTCTCTGCACACCCAAAAAATCGGTTGATCAAATACAAGGGAATATATGGAAGATATATTAAAAATATTTGCTTGGGAAATAAGTTTTCTGCTTTATGCAAGAACTCTGTAATTTCAGAAAAGCGAATGGGTCTTACCTCAGATTAATTTAGTTTAACAAGAGGAATCATGTAAGACAACTTGTACCAAGGTATGTATTGTTGCTATTGTACTTCCCATACAGGATCAGGTTTTGCCCTCAAAGGCAGTAGATATAATTGTGGTGAGGCACAAACGCAGGCTATACACATCCAGGAAATGAATCTGGAGTGTTAAGTTTTGTTAAGTCGGAGGTATTCAAATTGATGACAATAAACAATCATTAAATATATACTACCACTTCAGTACCATAGTATCTGTGAATCTAATTTTGTGCCCTGTTCACAGCCTTGCACAGCCCTGGATTTGCTGTGGCCACCCACCCGTTGTCCTCCTGAGGGCTGGGATATTGCTATGCATGACCTCTCTGCTTCAGCAGCGGGGAAGGAGACCGGCTGGACCAGGCTGCACTTCCCCTCCGCTCTTCTGACTTGTGGCTCTCCTGATTCTCCCAGGAAAGCGTCGTCACAGAGCAGAGCTTTCGTGTGCGTAGCCACTGAATACCAGAAGGGAAAGGCAGAGGGAAAAGGCTGTTCCAGGGAAAGGATTATTCTGTGCCCCAGCTGGAGGAAAAGAGAGGAAGAAGTTGCTGCACGCTCCTGTAGCTTGAGGAGATGCTCGTTCAGCCCCCACTGAGCTCGGACTACCTGGGCATGAAGGTTACTGACAGAAGAGGAGAAGACTCCTTCCCACCACCTCTGGAACCCCACTGACCTCTTATCCAAAAAGCTKGACAGTACTATGATATTATTTTGGGGGAGAAGTATTATGAAGGATTCAAATAACCTTGCAGCCCGTAACTGAATGTTGCCCTGAGGGAAGTCCACTACTGGATGGGACAAAAGATGTCAGGTCAAATTGCTAAAGAATAAGCAAAGAAGAAGAGGAACAAATACTGAGAAGTAACAGATCACATTCCTAACCTCTGAGGCAAGTAAAAGTTCACTGTGCAGTTTGCCTAACCTAACCATTTTCTTTGATTATTTAGTTCTTTTTTTAAACTTAAGTTTTTTTCTAGATGTGATGCTTGCATCATAAGGATTGCTGCTTACTATTCCCCTTCTAAACCTGTAATACCTTCAATTCTATGTAATTCCTGTGCACTCACTTCTGTTTGGCCACCATGGTGGTTTGCTTGTATTTTAGTCTCCTAATGGTTTTTTAAAATGTCAGCTCACATTTCTTCTTTGCACCCTAAAGAGAGCTTCCTCCTGCAGTCTATCAGACCCTGCTTAGAAGGGTGTAAATAGCTAGCAATGGCAAGTGATAGCAAAGTGCAGTTAGCAGTAATTATCCTGGAGAGTGGTAACGCCTTGGGCCTGTTCCAAACTTGCAGACAGGCAGCTGAAGTCCCAGCTAGTCATACCCTTTAGAAAAAGATTGTATACTGTTGAGCAAAAACTCTGTATGAGCACTGCAGTGTGGGACAGGTTCTTGGAATAGTTTCCTGCGGAAAATTTGATTGCTAGTGCACACTGTCTTCCGTCCAAAGTATCCATGGCAATATAAAATATGTTGTAGGTTTAGTATGGAGAGAGAAGTTGAGGCTGGAGTGAAGACAGTTTAAACAGGAAACCCACATTTAAAAATGCTGTATATGTAAACCTACTCCTTTTTCACTGGTTTCTGTCTCAGAGGCTGCTGTTGTTTAGCTTGCCTTCTTATTATTTGCTTTTATAATAGCCTATATATTTACAAAGGATCAGTCTACATACAAGCCTCATTTAATGTCCATTTGCTACCATTTGCACCACATTACAAACTCATTTACAAAGTGAATGTGAAAACAAATGTGAGCCCTATGGAAAGCCTCGCTGAGCCTGTGTGTGATCGCAGCTGTATGTAACAGCTCATAAATGGTGTCGGCTAGAGACCGTGCTTAAGTACTACAGCACAGGAGCTTGTCATTTCCTTAACCAGATTGCGGCATCTGTATTTCCCTTGCCCTTTTCCTGGTGCTGTTAAGCCAGAGAATTCTTTCTAGAGCAGTCATCCTAAAAGCCAAATAGCTCCTCTGGAACAGTTCACAATGCTGTCATCTTTAAAATATGCCATTGTGCTGTAAAGTGCTCTTAAGAGCTGCAGCGTTCCGGCTTGTGTACTACACTGAGATACAGAGGAAAATCAAAACCAGAGTCTCCAAAGCAGTCGCATTGGCAGGTGAGCTGTAGTAACAGATGAAGAAATTCAGCAAATAAGAAATTCTTATGTTCTCAACCAGCACGCTGAAACCCACCACGTCCCAGTCTGTCCCATCTCCAGATACATTCATTAGCTGCGTCAGCCCCTCGAGCTCCGTTTCACCACAGTCAGGTATACACCTCTTGAGGACTGAAGATAATACTAACACTTTTGCATGTATGAGTAAGTACGAAATGGGGCAAGGTGCCCATGTTCAGAGATCCCACCATGCTGCCGAGGATTAAGGCCTTTCTTCAAGCTTGTTCACTTAGATACAGGAGCATTGCAACTGGGGCATCAATCACCTTGCAAACAAGCARCCTCAGAACACAAGCGTCAAAACCAGCCGTCTGTGCAAACAGCGTTGGTCCTTTTTGGGGGTAATCATTCATTTTTTGTTTAAATCTTGAACTTGGCTCATGAACTGTGAGTTCTGGGAGGCACCCATGTGGCTGAGCGGCACTGACCCACCTCGACCATCAAAAATTACGAAGAAAGTGAAGGATTCGGGAAAAGCTGATCCAGCAGTTAAGAGTAGGAGACATACCTACTGTTACGTGGCCTCGCTCACTACAAACAGTCATCTGGAAGAGAAACAAAACCAAGAGAACAACTAGCACAACTAAATTAAATTAAACACTCATTTTCTGGTGTGCAGCTTAACCACCCTGCTTGTGTGAATCTCCAGGTATGCTTTCTCTACTGCTTAAACAACAGATACGAAACATATCCAAAGCGCTTAAAGTGTACAGAAGAACTCCTACTATCTCCGTTGGATTGAGACTTGAGGTGCTGGGTGAAAAACAGATTTACACAGCCAAATTAAGGATAATAAACATAATACTGTCTTCACTCTTAACAAATGCCCTGTGAGCATCAGTAGCCATCATGCCTGAGATCGTCAAATGGGATTTGACCCCTAGTTTAATGGCAGATGCTTGCAGTTCTCAGGAATCCTCCCATCGAGCAACCTGCTAAGTTTTCATCTGATGCTTTTCTCATATTTGTAGACAAAATGCAAAGTCAGTTTTGTGGTTTTATGGCTGAATATAAGTTCTCTGTTTTGCAGCCTTTTGTTTTGGGCTCTTTATTTTCCAGTCAGAAATTTCAATAGGCCCAGTCCTGACAGAGAATGCAGGCAAGACTCCCACTGTCTTCAATGCTAAAATATGATTTAGTGCTTATAAAACGTGAAGAAAAGCAAATGTATTTCCAGTTATAAAAAGAATCATGCAGGGAAACTCCCTTTATTTTCCATTTCTGCTCATAGATGAGCATGTAAAATAATCTCTAATTGACTGCTACACACAGAAAGGCAAAAAAAGAGTTCTGCCAGAGGATAACATTATACATAAATTTCCACTAAGTATTTGCATAAGGTCTTTCACATAATAGTCTCTAATACGGCTAGGAAAAGTCATAAATCTTTCATTTTCAGTCTGCTGGCTGAATTGTTTTCTCTTTTGTTCTTGTTGCTCTGAAATTTTTTTAAAAGGTAATGTCTTCTCATATATCACACAGTGATGGTGAACCTAGTGAAGTTTGAATTTTGCTGTTTGGTTTTTTTGAAATTTATCTATAGTTTTTGACATTTCATAGAAGTTGTATCTTCACCTCTTCCAGTGATTGGGATGAAAAATATGGTAACCAGGCTGCCTCATGGGAATTATTGTGCTGTTGAATTCAGTTGAAAGAAAATAGCAATGATTTCTTATATTGCTTCCCAGTTCCCTCTAAAATGAAGATGTATCGAGGTAGGTGAAAATATTTGTGGGTGAGGGGAACATGCAAGGGCTGGCTGAACTTCTTTGAACTTCACTCTGGTGGTGTTTTGAGGTTAATGTTAAGGGTTAGGCCAGTTCTTGTATTATTGAAATAAGTTTGCCTGTCCTTAATAAAGCTCTTGAAGCAGATGATTTAGTGTGATATGATGACTGTCTAAAATTATTTCAGGATAACAGAGATTTAACTCTTTGTGAAAGCAGACAAAAGGATATGTGCTTGATGTTTGGATGTGTGATTTTTTCTAGAACAATTTCATTTGAAAGTAGGACGCTACTTTTTCAAAAGATGAATTAGTTTATAATGGGAAAGATAATATCCCATGAGCCAAACTGATGTCAAGTGTTGCATTACAGATCCAAGAGTCACAACTCTGAGACAGAACAGATAATCCTGGGATATGAGAAAATAGAGCTGGAACAGATGTATGGCACCCTATGGGAGTGCTCACAGCTGTTTGTGAGCCAAAGAAGTACATGTATTTAAACCCTTTCTTGGTTTTTTTCTGCATTTTGTTTGCTACTCTTGCTAAATCAACTCTGTTTCAAAACAGCCCTTACCTCCTGCTTGATTAAACAAAAGACAGAAGGTCTGATATCAGTTTTTCAAAGACAGAGTTCTAGCCACAGTGAACAGATGTGGGAGATTGGTTTTAGAAATTGTAGTTTAGAAGATGCAAGCTTCTCCAAAGTTGAAAAGCGAACAGGAAAAGAATAGTTATTGAGGGGAAATTAGAACGGTGGTAGCATTACCATGTTTTATCACTGAGATCAGTGGGACCTTTTAACGATCTTCTTTTAGACCATAGACAATGTTCTGAATTTTAAATGGCACCTGCTTTGCACAGTATGGTTGCAGGTTAAAATGTTCTTTGGTAAAGTGAAAGGTTTTGCAGGTTTTATAAGTTCTAGTGTTCTTTATTCATTTCATCGTATTAAACTTAGCAAGTACAGGACCTGATCCAGCAAATATTTAATCTTACGAGCAGCTTGACATAAGTAACTGTGTCCAGTTCTCCCATACATTCAGCAGTGCTGATACTCAGACTCCTCTGAATAAATTATTTTAAAAGGTGAGCCTGGAAAATGTCTTCAAACTAAATACATTTCGGGTGGGAAAATACAAAAGGGAGAAGTTGTACTTTCAACTCACAGAAAGAAAAGAAAAGACATCATAGTTACTCTTCAGAAGGTATATTCATAGCCATATTAACAACATTTGAGACAACTACCACATGTTTAATATCTTGAGAAATCTGAGCACAGTCTTCCTGCTTTTTCTGCCAGAGGGAGTGACATAACAGGAACCATCTACATAGCTTTCCATTTTAAACCTAATTTCCATTCTCTTTGTTTATGGTTAAGGTCACACACTCTGGCAGTCACAAAAATAGTAAAACTACATTAATCTGTAGATCAAAATACTTCTGTCTCAGGATGAATTATTTGTAGCTCTCTTTACCATTGTCAACCTCCCTAATATTTGCAGGGGACACTTATTTCCTCTTCCCAGTACCCTCTGCCTCTCCCCCAAATCACATAATTAAGCTGTGAACTCCAGCAAGCAAGAACAAGGAGGGAGCACCATCCAAACGTCCCATCATCAGTAGTAGTCATCTTAATGAAATAACGTGCTGTTGGACTGAATGCGTACAGCCTAAGAATGGCTGTCTGCTCTCCAGAACACTTGTGCTTAAAAAAAGGAAAAGCCTTTAACCAGCCTTGGAGGTAAAAAGAGAGAAGAAAGGAGAGAATATTAGGATAGAGCTAGCAAAAGACAGAAGTTGCTTGCAGAGCTGAATAGATATAGAGACAAATAAGCCACCAAATGTGGATGAAAGGGACTTCAGTGTGTGTGAGAGAAAGAAAGAGGGGGGAAAAAAACACTGGCACCAAAGGAAAAGAAAAGATAGTGGTAATGGACAAAAAAACTATGTACGATTTTTCAGCAAAGTACACCAGGAGTGAAAGTCAAAGCTATACAGGGTCTATATATAAACTTCTCAAAATAAYGGAAAAGAAATATTAAAATCTTGCTTTGCATAGTGATAGTGAAAAGCCTTAGAGTTTTTGGATTTACATTTTCACACCTCACTGGATCAAGCTAGCAAACTTTATACTAGGAACAACATCATAGCACATGATTGAAAAGCGGGAGAAAAGGCTAAAAGACAGCTATTAGTGTGGGGGAGTTAGAAGGATTGTGTTATGAAGAAAGTCATAAACCTGTTTGTGCACATGTACGTGTGCATGCGTATGCACCTGCAGGGTTGTTCCGAAACATCCATCCAGGCTTCTGAACTGCGGATTAGAGTGTGTACTTGTCACTGCTGTGATAGTGACTGTTAAATTAAGCAATCACTTTTAGCCAGACTTTGCCCTCTCATGGCACTGTTTACCTATGTGATCATGTAATTAATATTGTCTAAATCCTTGACCGAGATCCTTAGAGAAAGACTACCTCTGTAGGACTTGGGTTGAGCCTCATGCAGTGGTTTCCCAAGCCCCTTGGCATCTGTGGGCTACTGGAGAGATAAAAATAATAATATGAAAGGAAACCTACACTAATATCTAACCCCCCAAAACTCTCCCTGAATTTTACCAATATGAAGACATATCACCTGCCTTTATCTCTGATTTCTTACACTCTTAAAGTGCTTGCAGAACAAAATGAAACCACAGCATGACTTGAAATGACATCTCTGTGTAGATAATACTTTTTTGAATACGTCATAAAAAAGAATTAAAGGGAGAGCATCAATATCTACATGTATTTTGGGGATACAGAGGGAAAGAAATTCCACAGGGTTGCAGAGCAGATGATTGTATAACCAGGAGTGACTGACTCATGCCAAAAAAAGAAAATTTAGGCTGCATGTTAGGAAAGCTTTTTGTCAGTGATGATTTTGGAGCTTTGAAACAGTCCCTGGTGAGAATAAATGCTGGCCTTGGATGTCCGATTTCCCGAAACAAGGAAAGGGTGAGCTCTTCGCTTGGCCTCTGTCCTCTTTGCTCTTTGAAAAGGCCCTTCCCTCTGGGTGAGGGAGAAGGCCTGGAAGGGCCAAAGTGGGGCAATGGCCAGGTAAGAATGGGGTGGGAAAATAAGATACTGTCCCTGAGCCACAGTACTGCAGGGATTCCTGGCAAGGTTGTAGTTTGTGTTGCTGAAAAAATTTCCTCTGCAAAAAAGCTTTCCACTGAAAACATGTGTCTTCATCAAACTCACAATAATTTCTGATATTCTCAATCTGCCTGCCGGTGCCAAAGTGTTCTCATTGTTGATACTATTGCCTGACTGTCCCAAAGTACTTAACATGATTTAAAGCTATTTAGACATTATAGTTGCTGGCTTCTCTATAGTTCTTTTGCTTAAACCTTCATTGAGAGGGAAAGACTCCCATTGTGATTCAAGGACCTGTACGTCTGACCTCCATACCACGCAAATTCATGGAATTTATGCTAGAGGATACATAGATAAATACTAGGGCTTTTTAGAGGGGTGTCACATCTCATAAATCTGTTAAAATACTCTGAAGGAGTCCGTAAGGTCATGTTTTAAGATTCTCTGGTTATCAGTAAAGTATATTGCATTTTCAAAAGTCATTCAACAGAGACTCACAAAAGAATCCTGTGGAAATCAAGCTCCCACTGGATAGAAGGGAAGGCCTTTTGTGTATTAGGATCTGACTACTAGGAAATCAAAGCAGATGTTTGGAATGAGCTGATGTTTCCGATGGAGTTTCTTGAGCATCTGTGGGACCACTCAGGTTCTGGAATGATCTGGGAGAGGAGACAAACAGTGAGAAAAGACGCTCATAGAAGAACCTTGCAATATCATGTTACCAGTTTATAGCAACTGGGGGAAAATATCAGCAGAAATATCATTCTTCGTTTGTTCTGTTTCTTTTATCCTTTCTGAAAAGTTTGCTACTGGCAACAGTCACAGCTATTGAACTAAGTGGCCTTTTGACCCAACAGTCATATTCATCTGAGTCAGACAATTTGGAAATGTGTGGCCTTTGTTCTTTGTTGTGTGTGGTCAGTGTTTTTGATTCACTGTGATCTTGAGGTACAAACCCTTTCACTTAAAAGTTCTTCATGAAGATTTCACTGTGCTGCCTTACTGTCCTTAACCTTGTTCACATTTCTTATACTCTTCATTTCTGGGGCAGTATTTTCCTTCCTCCAGCTGGTTTTATCCATTCCAAAATGCAGAATAAATATTTAAATGGAAAAGGGAAAAAAAAGCAATCTTCTGTGACAGGGGAAAGGAAATTTTTACTTGCTGAGAGTTGAATAGATCCTTTCAAACACATTTAACAAGCCTCCCACTAACACAGACTTTAGTGTTACACAGGAATAATGCAAATGTGTGCATGTATGTATGTGTGTGTTAGATATAGATGTATGAAATGGTGGTGGGCCATGTAAAATGATATCATGGTTCATATCTGCTGTACTGGTTGCATGTAAGCCACCTTTGCTCCAGGATATTAGACACTGAACATTAGGTAGGAGTTCCTTCACTGTCCCAAGGTTGTCGTTTTCTTCTGCTTCCTTGGGACACAGACATTTCACAAAGCTCTCTGGTCCCTCAGGCATTAGCCAAACCTAGACTGATCCAGGCTGTTCACTAATGCCAGCAGTGGTGAATTGTTAATAGGGATGCTTGTCCACTACTGATGTTGATTGACCAGTGGTGATAAACTAAGTTGAAAGAGCAGAAGCTGTTGCCACCTCCCTTTGTCTGCACCAGCCCTTCTTCAGAGGGTCCTGTTGAGGTAGATACAGCAGAAATAGTTGGAGAGAATAGGCAGCAAAAGAACCTCTGAGGGTAACAGTCTTGTCCGTTGCAGCAAAGCAGCTCTGATTTCAATTTACCCTAACCTTCACCTATAAACCATTATAAATATGAAGGTGTGGGAGATGTTACACAGCCTTTGCAGCTCTCCTTGCATTTGAAGCAGCAGCCTCCAGCAAAGAGCCAGCAGGCAGCCAGGATCTGTAAGTACTTCAGCCATCCTCATTTAATCTGCTATTGCATGTGAGCTGACATCCCGAGCTCACTGAAGCCACTCCACGTATAATGCGTTCCTAAGCTTTCCAAAGAGCTGTAGTCTTCTCGCTGTTATCATATTTTCTGTTTCTTGCTGTCTTTAGGAAAGGGAAAGAATGAAATAAAACTATCCCCGCCTACAGGCTAGAAGCCCACTGACTTTCAATCATTTTAATAGTCAATTACAGTCAAGAATATTTGTTTTGCCCCTCCTCCATGTCCTCACACATAGATCTGCCCTGTCACAAATCATTCACTGTGGACTTAAAGAAATTGCACACATGACTCCCAGCTTAGCCATTAATGTCACATAATAAGCCATCTATAGCCTTTTCTTAATTGAATATTCAGATAATGGAGAAAAAGTGAGCACTGTTAGTATGTCTTCAGGTCTGCTTCAGGGCTTGTGAGATAGATTATATGTAGAAAGGCTTGTGACTTGAATATGAGCCAGTTGTCACATGAATAATGATATCAGACTTCAGCCTTTGTAAACAAAACCGTATCAGTGGATTCTGCTTTGATTTTGTTGTAATTGGTTTTAAACAAATCTCCTGTAACTGTTTAGCATCTGGTGGCAGAAAGATATTGATGTTAATAACGAAGCAAACCACTCACTGCCAGATTCTGATAAACTATACTGTATCTCACTCCAGTGGAGTCACTTAAGGAACAAGGTGCTATTTAAACATAATAAGAGTTCAAGCATCTGGTCCAAAGTATTTAAAATTTATATTTACAGTTACCAGTCCCTAGAAAATCTCAAATATAAAAGATTTGCATAGTAAAAGCCAAGTTTATGCACAAATAAATTGTGTTCTGGCAGATGTGAAGAGAAAAAATGTCCCTCTATGAAACCCAATTTTTTTTTCTGGACCAAATTACACATACTACATTAAAACAACCCTTGAAACCTCCCTCTGAAAGAAACTACTTAATAAAGTAGATCAGCACTTACTGATTGTTGCTTTGATAAGTGGTGCTGGGATTTGTTTGCACTTTATTTTGAATAATTTAGTGTGTTTTTTAATAATGTGAAGAACTAATCAAATCCCCCTACATCAAGAAATACCTCTATTCCTCAGAGTTCTGCTTCCTTTGGAATAGTTATCTGCTTCAACAATTACCAGTGTGTACCAATTACCAGAAGAAAAAATAACAGAGCAAACTACATTCTGATGAGTAAAAGGGTCATTCCTACTCTCTATTCATCTTGATAATTTCCAGTGCTATGCAAATAGCAACAGACATTATCATGATTCATGTGGAAGAAGTTATCAACTGAACACTGACTCCAGAGAAATTCTTCCTAAATATAAGTGACATAACTGGGGATAATGAACATCAGAAATACAAAGACATTTAGTTTCTGGGTCTATAGTGAACACTCCCTCTACAATATTGCAAATGTACACGTGCATCGATACAAATACCTGATGTGATCAGACAAGTCTAGCAATGTAAACATAAGCCTTTATTCATTATCTTATTTCCTCATGGCACTGCTGGCCTTAGTCCAGCTGAGGTTAAAGATGTGTGTAATTTTCAGCACATCTGTAGCTCCACTGTAGTCCTAAGAGGGTAAATTACAACTTGTAGTTATTTTTCCACAAGTACTGGAAATAGTATTGCAGTAACGTGAAAACAAAACGATTCATACAAAAGGTTTGTGTGTTTCTTGTTTTAGCTCACCATACTATTAAATATCAGCACAGAGGCCTCTCTCTCCTTTTCCACCTCTGCAATTGATGCCTGTGTGATTTTAAGTGAGCATTGATGGAGGACACAGTATGAAGTAGTTAGCACACTGTAAATTGAAATGCCAGCTTTATTTTACAGCAACATCCCAGTAGATAAGACTCCTGTGGCTCCTTGAAGAGGTCGATATGCTCAGTACCTGTGGACATGAAAACCTGCTAGAAATGTGGAGTGAGACAATGTGACCACCCAAGAGAATACCCTGCCTGTTGGTCAGAGGTCAGGGTGCATGATCTGAATGCTACTGACAAACGAGACTGAAATGCTGACGAACTGGACAGTAATTTTCATCTTTACACCATAATGATTTCTTAATACTAATACATATGCTAGGTCTCTTTGAAAGCATCTGTTTGCCCTGGCTCCTTTCAGTTGTTTAACATGCTCAGTGATAGAGTGGTCATGTAAATAATATTACCAGCAATACTAGTATATGCAAATCTGGTCATACGAAACCTCAGCATTTTCAAAGACAGAATCTGGTGCACTTAGACCTCATCTGGTTAGGAAATTTATGTTGTATGTTGTGAATCATAGCCTGCACCTGCAGTCAGATTCTCCTTATGCTGTAACAGAGTCTGGTTGCAGCATTCTAGCTTTGAGCAATCTGGAAATATTTTAGGAAGATCACAGCATAAAACATGGCTGTCAAGTGGTAGGATTTTCAACAGTTTGCTGCCAGCAGGGTCTGTGTTTTCTGCTGTCAAAATGCCACAGTATAACAGGGCTGATCATATGAGATGTCAGAATATTAGGCGAGTTGGCCAAGGGCTAAATAGAGAGTTTCAAATACAGCAGAAGGTGAGGCAAGGTTTTGATATTCATGACCCTTTTGGCTCCACTGTCTTCAGAGTAGAAGCGTGGTAGGACATTGTTAGTCAGCATGGGTAACCCAAAATACTGGATGTAACTGCATGGAGCTGCATGTTGGTTAACGTAGCGTGAGGTGAGGAGGTCAAAATTGGAAGACCATGCTCCTTCCTGAGTAGAGAAGTGACAGCAAATATTTGAAGAATGTGCATGGTAGGTCCAACAACTTTGTCAATAGATTGTTGCAGGTCTTGACATTGACAGCCAGTGTTATCAAATGGACAGGGTAAGTCAGAGATCTATCAAGAGAAACTATGAGATAGACCAGATAGGGACTGTATTCCATTAACTGAGAAACTAAACTTGAATTACAGGAGAAATTACAATAGCGAAGCATTCAACTGCAAATGCCAGTTATGACAGTATTACTGCTGAATCAGGTTTCAAGTTATTTCCAAGGTCAGAAAAGTCCTAAGAATTAATGCCCAAACAGATGTCATCAAGTCAGATTATTTACAAGCTCAAGTTTCAGGCAGACCATTGACGTACATGTTTAAAAGTGTTGGCACTATTTCAGAGCCTAGAGGTAGTCCTTTGAGTTGAGGTTTGCTGAATGCCATTCATGAAGACTTGCAAGCAGTGTTTGAAAAAATAAGCCCCAGATTTAAGTGAACTGTTTTAGGCAGTTTCACTAGAGAATCAATGAGCGGTGCCATGTTTGTAGGTGGAAGTCAGATGCAGGACAGTATTGCATTTTACCTTTTTCATTAGTTTTCAGTGCGGGCTGTCAATGGAAGAACTTGATCATACATACTGCAATCATAGTGAAAATCATCTAGCTCTGCAATGAGAAAGATGCATATCGCTGACAAGATCCATTGAAGGATGAGATATCCTCAAGCTTTGTAGCAAACAATAAGCAATGTTACAGCACAGTAATTACCTGCGTGGCATAGATGCTACCTGGTTTTTACAGGCTGGTCATCCTGTATTTAGCAATCTGGCTCTGAGTGCAAGGACCRAGATATTTCAGGAATTGCCTTGCAGAGGTAGCAGTTTTTGAGTCCTTGCATGTTTTTTCTAATCTACTCATCAAGATACATTCTTGAGTATTAGTGTATGCAATATTAACATATGGACTAATCACGTGGGATCTTGGACTGTGACTTAGAGGATCCACAAGTAATCCCAGCTTTATCTGTGGCCTCTTGGTGACCACCCACTCAGAGGTTAATGCTCTCTATAGGGCTTGTAGAGCATTTCTGGTCTGGTTACMAATGTCCCGCAAGGAGAATCTCAACATGTTAGTTTTGTTAAAATAAATTTCAGGAATATGGATAGGGAGAGAGCTGAAAGTAAACAAAATACCAGGGCCAGCATTCATTTTAATTATGTTTACTTTTCCCCATATGGAAAGAGGTAGCACTCACCATCTATTTAAGTCACTTACTAACTGCATAATTAATAGGCCTAGGTTAACCTTGACTGTGAATTTCCTTTGGAAACTGGATGCCAACGTGTTTGAAGTTCCTTTGTTCCCATCTGAATGGCCCTGTAGAGGGAGTGCTTCCAACTTATTTAATGAGATGATCAGTCCTTTCAATTTATTCTAATCTATTTTATAAACAGAGAATACAGTACAGACTAGACTGGTCTGGGATTGTACCAAGTAAGAGGATATCATTCGCATGTAAAAGGATTTTTATCYTCTAAACTCTTGTCTTGAGTCCACTTATTCCTTAAGAGTACAGTTCTGTCAGACTGAGGTGAAAAGAGACACTCCTGAATAGTTCCTTGAAAGAGGCTAAAAAAGGTAGGAGGGGAAAAAAAATGTTTATCAGGATATTATACTTGGAACTATTTCACACATGGTCATATATGACCATATATATCTCAGGGATTTTCAGCCCATGGTCAGGTAGTTTTGAGTGGTCCAAGAAAGGCAACTAAGAATAGCAAAGCTGTTGTCAGTCAGTTTGAATCCACTCTTCAGGGATCTGCACTTCCATGGGAAAATATGGACAAAACTTGCCAACTACTGGTCTATGTAATATTCAGTGTGCAGCTAGGTCAGTCAATCAAAACCTTCTTCTGTTTAGAGAAAAATGGCTGCATAGGAACTCTATAATGTGGATGGGATGCTAATATTAATCAATTGATGGTTGTCTGAACTTCTTAGAAAATAAATCTAACCTGATTAGCCTAAGCCCTATCACTCATGACCTGATCAAACCTCTTATCAAACATAGCCTGAAATAGTTTTCTATGAGGAAGATAGGTGAATATCTGCTGTGATTCTGCACAGCTTTTTTCGCTTTAGGGACAAATTTAAAGGCTTTACTTCCAGCTGGTTGTAATCTTTCTGTACCTTCTCTAAATAACTGTTTATCAGCTCAAAGCTGAGAGTTTTCTTGAAGATTTGGTAGACTTCTCCAGGTAGAGCAACAGAGCTAAGGGTTTTGGCTCTGCTCTTTTCCTTCAAAGACTTGTTTATCTTCTCTGGTTGAGAAGGATAGATAAGCCACACCTATAGCGCTGCTGTGGGAGTCTGCAGTTTTTACAAAGCCACCCATTTCCTCTATGCTATGTGGTGAATCATTTTTGTAAAGTGCTAGTCAGAATTTCAGAAACTGGTCAGTGATCACTTTTTTGGTTAATAATTATTCACCTTTGATATAATGCAAATGACATTGTTTTCAGACCTATTGGGTTCTCACCTTTACTCTGTATGGAATGAGTTTGTCTTGCTCAAAGCCCCACATGACTGAGTTAAAAAAAAAGGGGGGGGGGGGCAACTTCAGATTGGACTGAGAGAAGCCTATTTACTTCATGATAGTGCTAAACCACTTGTGTAAGATTTTATTGGGAATGTCTGACTGAGAAGTCTGGTATCAAGCATTTCCCTAGATCTCTGACCTGATCCCACTGGTCCTCCTCCTCCTTATCGAGGACAGAACAGTGCCTGATACCTGGAAACCATTTTTTGCATGTCCCATGCATTGACATTTGTTTTAAGGAAAATAAGCCCATATTGCCAAAAGGTTTATCTTTCAAAAAGAAAGAGTGCTAGTCTCCATCTTCCCACATGCTGAGTTTTTCTGRAAAAGAAAAGATCACAGGATGCGCAATAAGAAATTGTAATTGGCTTAATTTCATTATTAGGTATTGAGTCTCTTTCATATTCAGGAACGGTGCAGAGGAAGCTATCTGTGAATAGGTAGAAATGAGAGGCGGGAAGAAAACCAGGTGTTTTTAAGAGAACACTAACATTCTCAGATAAAACATTTAATGGCTTATAAATATTGTTTTGAACAAGACTTGAGCTTATCAAATCCCCTTGTGAGAGGCAGGTGAACTGAAAAGCTTCTCCAATAGATCAAAACTAGCACTGCATTATTCAGACATGAATTTCCTTATGAGTTTTCATTTTACACAAATAGGCTGCATGTTTCCAGGTTTACAGTAAAGCCCTAAAGTGCTAGAAAAATGGTTGAGACACAGTGAAATTGCATGAGGAAGGCTAAAGGAAGGGTTGAAAGTAGTGTGTAGTTGAATTTAAAATGTCATCAACTAGAGAATTCTGCCTCAATTTTCTGCTAAATATTGCCAGTGCACAGGGATGAAAATAGGGCAGGACCGGTGGAACAGGCAGGCTTTCTAATACTGCTTTGCTGCCAAGAACTGTAAGAGGAAGAAGGGAGAACTCAGGCAAAGTAAGTGTATTCATGCTGTGGATACTCCGACCCACTAGCAGCAGCTGCTGAAACTGGTCCTTGTTTTCTCTGTCTGGAACAAAGAGCAAAGATCAAAGTTTAATCAAAGTCAGTTCCTTTTCCCTACCCATTTGCTCTTCCACCTGCTCCCTCTGCTGGTAAAGTCAAGGAGACCTAAAGAAAGGAAAATGAGAGTTAAAAAGGGAGACAAAATGGTGGGCTTACCCTTTACAGTTTGATGATGAACTGAAAACTGAATTCTAGTGCAATGGTAACCCATCTTTTAAAAGACTTCACGTCATCTTATCTTCATTATCCTTGGGAGGGAGGGGTCGTCTGTTGTGGTAATACTGGATCTCTTTCAAACCTTTTCATAAAACAAAGCATCCTGTTCTCCTTTTTAAGCTTAAAAGTTTCAGGAAAGAAAACAGTGTAAGCCAAGTTCCTGACTTCAGTGATGGCTTTTCATGCGTTGAATTTTAGCTTTTCCATCATGTTCTTAAAGCATATCATCGAAAATCACCACCACTTGTCTTTTCTATGTCATAATTGAATCTTCCAGTTTTTTTAAAGGATGAAATTCTCTTGTTGCTTTTTAAAATCTTAAAACCAAATCAAGATATTTGGTGCAAAGGAACAGTGGCTGTCCTCTTTTCTAAAGGTGAATTTTCACAGTACAGCTGTCACAAAATGGATCAGTCCCAATTGCACCTTTGTCTCCAACACTCTCTGAGTTGCATGTCCCATTCCCTCCTTTGCACTGGCTCTGGCATTCCTCCAGCTGCAGGCTGAACCAATTCATCTTCCTAAACGAGCAAAAACTTTGTTTTGGTTTTTGCTAGCTTCATTTTATCCCATTTTAATGAGGTGAATCAGCCAAGCACAAGGTCAGAAGACAGCCAGAGAAAGCTCCAGAGATGGGGCAGTGGCATGCAATGAACCATTAGATTTGCTCAAGCAGTATGGTGCAACTTTCATGCCAAGTTCTGGTGGAAAGAGACAGTAAACACTGCTGGTAGACAAAGCTCATTCAAGCCTCTCTCCATGTAAGCAATTGGTCCTTTAATAGGCTTGGGATGAAATGTAAGGCTCTTAGAACATTTTGATTGAAGCTAGTTGCTGGTAGCGTTAGCTGATGAGAAGCCTGACTAAAAAAAGGCATAAAGATCTTTTGCCTTCCCTCACTAGCTCCTTCTGCTAGAGTTTGTCAGGCTAYATGTTATGTTAAAGATTCACTATTGTTGTTATTGAGCTCTCCCTAATCACCAGCTAACATCATGGTGCTCCTTTTTTTTGCATCCCCTCTGAAAGATCACAGTTCTCAAGCTGTTTCTCCCTGATCTTCCCCCAATCTCATTTTGTCTCAATAGTACTCTTTCTGGTGCTGTTTCTGAAGTCTGTGATGCTTCTTTTCACAAGGAGGTTCTATTTTCACCTTCCCTTGTTCTCAATGACCAACCATGCATGCTCACTGTATTTAACACTTTTTTACCTCAGCAACATCCTCAGATATTTTCTCAAAGTAATTTTTGTCATGAAGTAACACGAGGGGGTCAGATGCTCCTTGTTCAGCTATCCATCTCGATTACAAGGGACTGAATAACAGCCTCTTTTTTTTGTGGTGAATTTGACAAGTAAGGAACTCCCTTAATACTCTTAACAGAAAAGGGAAGGGCTGCAGAGAAGTATTTGATTGGTGAAAGATGAAGAATATATAATTCAACTGTATAGATTTGTATGGATTTTAGGAGGCAGAGAAGGGAGCTCTGGAGCTCTGCAATTACTGTCTGCTTTCTGTCAAATTACTATGTGATTCCTGAGCATCATGTTAATCTTTGACACAATAACTAGGTGAGCATGGAGAATACTGGAGAGTTTAATGTACAACATAGAACAGAGCATGAGATGACTGCCTTTAAAATTCACTTTCTGCAGACATTATATCACCTAAATGTTCTTAGACAGCAAACATAAAAGGACACGAGAACAATCAAAGTTAATTCTCTTTTACATTTAAACAAAATGACTCATGGAAAATATTTTGTATGTGGAATAGAAAGCTGTCTGGAAAAACGATTTTGTGCTGTGAGGAGCCCTGTACAGGATATGCCTTATTAAGGATAAAACTGTCATCCAACATGTTGCCACCTGTGTTAGACACATCCGTGATTTAGTGATAGCTGACATCAATCATTTTAAACAAGCCTATACATTTACATTTCTTTTCTATCTCTTTTGTTTATAAATAAATGGCTATATCCTTACATGGAACCAGAACTGCTACTGAATTATAGGGACTAGTAGGGCAAAGTGTTACTCTATCGCCTAATTTTGGATATTTTCAACAATTTTTTTTTTTAGTTTTCCCAATCGGCTACATATCTTCATTGCATCAGCAACGGCAGATGACGATTGCATTGAGTTTCTTTACCCTAAATCGTCTTCTGCCTTTAGATTTCCTGTGTGAACTTCTTATAGTGTATATGCTACCTCTGTCCCCATTAATTCAATAAAGGTGGGATTTTTTTGTTTATTTTTACCTGAGCAGTTTCCCCACCTTCTCTCAGTATGTGTTTATCATTTCCGCCTTCTTGTTGATCCAGCTAACCTATTTACTGTGCAGACCGTACAGCAACTCCTAATTAGCATATGTTTTCTGATGTTGAATTCATGGCGATCATGAAGATGAAAGGATGAACCTAACAAAATTATGACCATCTGAGAAGTGATTAAACAGGAAACTCCCCTGCATTGTGATTGAAAGGAAATGAGTGGGTGTCAGCCTAGTGAGTTGTTCCATATGAATCAAGCTATAATGGGTCTGTTTTTCATGTGTCTTAAAGGAGGACTCAGATCCATCCTTTAAATCTCTTGTCTGTTGACAATTTAGAGCGAAGTAAACTCACACCCCTGCACTCCCAGCCAGCAAGTAAAAGTTGACTTAAGTGTGGAGCAAACTGATGAAAAAAGAGCAAAGGATTTTTCACGGCCCTTAATTCTTCTGCTGAGCAATTGCAGTCTCTGCTTATCAACTGCCCTTTCCTTCCTCTAATTGTCTGATGTAATAGCCTCTTGTCCTAAATTTCTTTTGTAGCTCATCTGTTTCAAACCTACAGTCTATAGCTGACCTATTTCTCCTTTTTTAATCTCAGGTGGAGAATATTTTCCTTCAGTAAATTATTTCTTTTTCTTTTTTTTTTTTTTTGAGGTCCTAAATAATATAGCCAAGTTTTCCTACAATCTGAGCTTTAGCCTTTTAGTAAATTTTTCCTTCTTATAATACAGGATCAGATTGATTAATCTGATTGCTTTGTGAATTACCTTAACACCCAGTATTTAGGGATTCCCCTGACAAACTGTCTCCAGCATTTAAAACAAAATGCCCCTTTTTAAAGATCATAGCAATCTAAAGAAGCCCCTGGAAGACATTTGTGTAGGATAGATTCACTCCTCTGGAAACCCATACTCTTCAAATTGAAATGATTCTTGAATGAATGTCATCACTGTGGATGAATACAATATGTAAACATAGAAACTTAGGTGTGAAGAGAGAATCCATGAACAATCCAAAGATTGCTGGAAATTAGTACATTATTAATAAAGTGGTTAGCTGTTCAGGTCAGTCTATCCTGACCTGTATCATATATAATGACTTACTGACTCTTCCCTTTTTTTTAGACATCATCACTGGTCTTAATCGCAATGCTCCGTTTCCTTGCCTTTCAACAACCTCCTTTAAACATAGAAATTATTATTATGAGTTACAGAGAGAAAAGATCGTAATCCCAATGAAACATGAAATAAATTGCGCGTTGACTATGTTATCAATATCAAACTGATCTATACATGTAGATTTACACAAAGAAAAGACTTGTTGCTAAAATTCAAATTGTAAAGCTGGACACGATTTCTTCCTGTATTTCCTTCATCAGCAACAAATACAAGAACCTAACTGTGGCTTGTGTAGTCCAGCCAAATGAGAAGAACACATATTTGGATTTATTTAGCATTCTACATGTTTAAATGCTACAGATTTAAAATGAGGTGCTGCTTGCTATTGTTTTTAAGCATCGTTTAACTAGATTTAATTTTTGAAAAAGAACATTTCTTCCATTGTCTATAAAAAGCATACACATTTTGAAATCACTCTCTCTCTGAAGGACAGATGGAGAGAACCTAAATAGCAGGATAAATGCCAGAGGTTCCAACATCTGCAGTTAGTGGAAGACCTGGACAGTTCATTTGAAGCAGTGCATTTTAAATGGGATTGTGATTGGGATGAGATGCATGTTGGCAGGAGCTGATTCCTGGGAAAAAAGAATCCTACAGTTTTAAGAAAAAAAAGTTTGCCATGGCTCTCTTCGGCTTCGCACTTGGAAAAGTACCCAAAACATGCCAGTCAAATTCTGTTGTCATATGGTAGGAAAATGTGTGCTCTTATGAAAATGGCCTACATCCAGGTAGGCCCCAGTAGACAGTGATTTATAGCCTGAATTTTACCTGAATGTGAGCTGGATATTTTAGTAAAAGCAGTCAAGTCATGTCTTTGAAGGCAGGATTTCCCAGGCTGTACAGAGAAGAACTGGTTCTACTGGTTCCTGTGGCTGGTGCTCTCAGCTCATATGCCTCCACCACACCCATTCCAGGCTCCCTGCACCTCTGAAACACAAACAGACCAGGTGAGATTTATATCTGCTGAAATATTTTCAAAAACACTGGATTTTGGTCTTTCAAGTCATTGGTCTCTATTACTGGGAAAGTAAGGATTATTTGGACAACTATTGCTATCTGCAGAAGTGTTCACATTCTCAAAATGTCCTCATCTTTTTTAGCACAGGGATTGTTTTCTCTGAAAATGCGGATACATTTTTAAAGCATAATATTCATCTCCAATTTAAAAACTCAGCCTTGAATCACAGAGCAGAAGCAGTGCACTGAAGGATTTGGTCACAGCCTGCCAAATTTTGTTACACAAAGTACAAGTTCACTCAAAACACATTTTTATATAGGCTGCTCTCCTGATCAGTCTTGTTGATTCATTGTATGGACTGTCATTGCTCATCAACTGCAAAAGTAACCCAAGTAAGATTCAATATAATAGGTTATAAACTGATTTAAAAATATTTACTATAAAAGGCAATTCATCATCAAGCAGTTACTGATAAAATCTGCACATTTCACAAACTGTGGGGGAGTGCTGAATTATAATAAAGACAGAACATCAAGACAGTGACATGAATTATTTGGTAAGCCAGCTGCAAGCAAACAAAATATATTTCAGCACGCACATTTTAAAGGATATAGGCCATCCTTGCAGAAGGTGGGACAATAGTACGGAAAATATTGACTGGAAAAATTAATTGTTGTGAGTAATAATAAACGGAACAAATCTCCATAGTATGATGCGGTGGCTAATGTGATCCTTGGGAAACAGCAAGTAAAATAAGAAGGTTATGTTATCACTGGAGTTAGCACTGATGTAACCATTGGTAGACTGTCTACTAAAATGCTGTCTATCCAAAATATGCTCTTGAGAAAAATGTTAAATAGTTGCTTTGGAAGAGACGCAGATGATTAAAGAAAGAGGAGCATGACTTACAGTGAGAGATGCAAGAAGCTCACTGATGCAGAGGTACAGGGGTGATTTGATTGCTGTCTGTGAAGAACATACACTAGAAGGCAGCTCTTATACCTAATAAGCAAAATGTATGATGATCTGACATTGAAAGTCACAGCTAGAAATAAAATGAAAATGTCTTGGGATAAGAAAAATCAGCACTGGAACATCTAAGCAAGAATTGTAAGAGATGTATCACTGGAAGTTTTCAAAGCAAGAATGCTCTTGGATTTGAAGTAGGAACTAATTATAAGACTTGTAGCCTTTTGTGGTACAGGGAATCATTAGTGCAATATTGTGTCTTACAGTATTCCCTTCTGTGTTTAAAATCTATGAAGCTATTTTGTTTGTAGATGGAACTACTCACAATGTGATAAACATTTTGAATAACCTGATAAATACATCACCAAGTATTCATTGAAATAAAAAAGAGGTCTCTAACCACTTTTCTGCATTCACCATTAATTCTCCATGAGCTTGAGTATATTGAAAAGTGCTTCGAAAACATGTTTTAAAAATTATGACAATACATCTTAAATTACTCATCAATCACTGTGAATATTATGGAAATGAAGATAATGTATACAAGGAAAGATTCTTAAATATTTGTCTTCTAGTGAAATATTACCCCATAAAAGCACTTACATAATGCACCAGTGACATTAACGTATGTTTACCCAAAACTTATATGATTAAACAATAGCTTAGACAGCAAGGTTATGGTCACAGTATGAGAACCCAAACAACATAAATTCAGCCAGTTAAGCTTGTCATAAAGACTACAGAGATGATGGAAAAGACTATATAGTAAAAGAAATCTGTGGCTAGGTCTGATTAATATTTTTGACAAAGTGTTCTGTTGAAAAATGAGGCTTTGCTGAAATGAGGTTCTTTGTAAAATCTTTTATATTTGTTATGAACCTGGCATGTAGGTGGGCTGCTCTTGCAAAGCTGAAGATTTGGCAACCTTGGAAACCTTGATCACAGTGTATTATACCTATAAAAGAAGCCAAAAATTTGATAAAAGATGGCTCTTCTCAACTGAATACAAATTCAGGCCTTATTGACAGAATAAATGTACTCATGTCAATATACTCTCTATCTCCCTTCATTTTTACAGTCTAAAAACTGGGAAAAGAGAAATCGTCCAGATAACTCTAAGTCTTTTTGTTTGAATGCAACACTGTGTAAAGTGTTGGAAAATACTTGAAGGAAAGAATAATTAAAGCCCTGAAGGCAAATGCAAAAGGGGATAATCCTGGTTTTATCAAATGTAGATAGTGTTAGACTAAAATCTTTTTGGATAAGATAATTGACCTTTTACACAGGGACAATGCGATAACCTGAATTTTCACACATGTCAGAGCAGCACTTGTTGTAGCGTGAAGGCAAATTATTACTGAGGTGGAAATGATGAGGATTACCACAAGAACTGATTAGGTCGATAAGGCGCTGACTAGTGTGAGACTGCAATGTATGAAAAGAGAAGTTCTCAAGACGAAGGCGGCGATCTGTTGACACTTCCTCACAGAACAGTCTTGAGACTTATCCTACCCTGTTTAATCATTTTCAGCTTAAGGACAAGTGGCAGAAATGGTAGCGGGTTCAGTAGCAGAGTCATGCACACATGGGATATTAAGCCAGCCAGAACTTTGCAGTGGATCTGCCCAGGCATCCTTCTTATAGTGAGCTCTCCAAAGTAGAAAAAAAAAGGCTTTTAACCTCAAAAGGCCAGGTTTTACGTGCATATACACTAGAACAGTTTGTGTTTTAAACAAAGACAGCTCCGTGGCTAGGTGAGATGCACCAGAAACAAAAATGAATTTATAAACAACTCCCCTYCTGCCCACAGTAACTTTGTTGGCTGGATCCTTCCTTCGAGTTGTGACTTCAGTCTGCTGAGTGGCTTTCTGGGTTGCAGAAACTCTGTGTGGTCCTCTCTTGGACCGTAAGAAGCAGGTATAGAGCTCTAGCCTTGGCTCTGCTCCCTGCTCCTTAGAGAGCAGTCTCCCAGTCCCTCTGCTGCTCTGCAGGATTTTTTTGCCTCTTCTTCTGCCAGCCCCACCCCGCTGTCATGGAAGTGTCTCTCCTCTAGGCAGTTGCTCCAGGGTAAGGGCAGTCTCCCCTTCTCCACAAGGCCAGCGTGACTCAGTCCCTTCTTTCTTAAAGGAATATGACATACCAGCACAAACTGCTAAAAATACCATCCATCACAGGGAACCAAGTGGAAGAAAAAGATCTCAGTGTGTTGGGTATTGGAGGGTGACAGCTGATGACCGTTTTGAAGCAGCTGTGCAATGCAGTATTAGGATGCGTTGGCTGAGGTTGTTGTAGTAGAGATAGGGATGCAAGAGCTGTGCCAATAAGACCTTTTTTGCAGTATTACATGCAAGTTTTCACTATGTTCAAGAAGAGGAGATTAAAATGGAATAGCTGCAGAGGAAGGAAGACCAAAAGAGAATTAAAAGATATTATAGTAGATACTAAGAAGAGAGAAAAACTGAAGAATAACATCATCACAAAACCAAAGAACTTCAGATAAAGAACGAGAAAAAAAAGTCCTAGCAGATTTCTAGGGCATGGCTTGGAGTGATCTTCCAAACAACAGTAGTGAGGGTGAGAAGCCAATGATGCCTTAAAAATTGAACTTTATAAACTTAAGTGCAGGACTATATGATGGAATGAGAAAATTTCTGGGGATAGGGAATTAAGATCCCTTGAGTACCCAAGGTACTGGCATCTCCAAAAGTCACTGATCTGAGAGAGGCTGACTCACTATTTGTCTGCACTATCCTTACACACTAAAAATCTCATGTCTTATGGCATCTCCCAGTTGCCTGTGGAGGTCAGAAAGTTGTCTGTTCTGCTCATGTGGTCAGAGATAAACCAGTGGTCAGATTTAGGGTGAAGGCAAAACATTTCACTTAGGACAGATTGGCAGGGAACATCATTAGCTTTGGGTCTCTTGCCATTCTCTTTTGTGAGGGCTATTCTCTGCCTCCCAACATACTCCAGGAGCTTTGTTTAGGAACTACTCTGCTATTGCAGGGCCATAGCACGGTGATGATAGCGTTGATTTTTGTCCTGCAGTACATTGTAGCTGTGGATTACCGCACGTTTTACATTTGTCATGAGGTTTTGGGAAGTGTTTGTGGTGTATTGTAGTTAACGGAGTTCTACTACTGTGGAACTTTATAAAATAGACATGTACTGTATGGTTCCTGACAACTGTAGGTGACTGTGACTGATGACTCTTAAATTCTTGTTCCTGGATGATACTCTGATTTGGGAACAAGAATGTTTACATAGAGAGTAAAACTAGAGGAACTGATATACTAGCAAGAAGTGATATACCATTAAGTCTTCCTGTGTAGGTAAGACCTTAGTGGAATTTGGATCAGTGCAATTTCCAAAATATAGGGTATATATGGATACAAAATGAACTCAGTAGTCTTTTGTCTGCATGTTTAAAATGAAACAGAAATTATATATCTGTGCTTCTGTCTGGAGTGACAATTGCTTTCAACTTGTCTCTCAGTTGAAGCAGAGGAATAGAAATAAATCAGAGAGTGTAAGTAAGTCAGAAAGAAGGAAGTGCTGGAGCCAGAAGCAGCAACATTTGGTGCCATATTGGAGGACTAAAAAAACACATATTTTTAACTACAGTAATTTAAAAAGAATTGGGGCCATCTGCTATTCTCAGGACATTAATTATTAAAACTTACGAGAAACTGAAAGCATAATGGCTGATATAGATTCTAAATTGTTATAAATCCTATTCGTGCTCCTTCCTCTACTCTGCCTGATGTGTACAGCTGATCAGCATGCAGCAAAAAGAATTTAATCAGAATTACAGTGAATTTAAGGATTAAATTTCAGTTCTTGAAAATAGGCTGAAAGACTTGAAAAATTACTTCCGTATAATTTGTAATATTAGGCCCACTTATACACAAAGTTGCATCTGTTGATCCAGATATATGTTTTAAAATTTAGTTAAATTCTTACAAAATCCCATGTGGATAGTCTTGAGTAGATTTTAATCTGGCTTCAATTCATTAGAATTAAGTCAGTTCCTTGCAGGGTTTGAGTTTTTCAGCCATGTGCACAAAGGAATTTGCATCACTGTCACTAAATTAAACCACCGATTGTGGTTCAGTTGGTGCAACATTTATGTAGGGAAAAGCTCTCATCCATTGATCAGCCTGAGCTGCCAATTGTAGATCCAGGTCCAAGCCTTAGTAAAATACAGGTATGCTGAAATACTGGTGCAGGCCTACGTGTTTCTGTAGGAAAGCATGAAGTCAGTCCCTCTGCTAAGCTCTCCTGTGTATTTTTGCAAACTCCTTTAGTGAAAAATGTGCTTCAGTTCAGATCAAATATACAGGTAACAGCAGTTTTAAACAAATATTACAAAATTGTGCAATGAGTCTGAAAGTACATATTTAAAGTGCACGTATAGCCACGCCATTGAATTTAATGGGATGCTATACACTGGAAGGAGACCCGGCTAATAAATCTGACCATAGGATTTTCACAAATTATAGCACTAGTAAGTTTGTATTAACTGGGTTCATCTAGACAAAAAGCAATATAGAGGTAAAACCATACAGTCTTCATAAAATTGTTATCTTTGTATTATGATACACATTTGCTTCTGCAAGAAGAAAAGAACTACTCAGGATTTATGAACTATCAATGTTCATCCATGGGTAATGCTGGAAATAGACTGTTGACATATTAAAGGGATTTATGTATACTATTACTCAGTATATTTTGAGACTGTACCACTCATGACAACCAAAACTCAAAATGCAGTCAGTCACATAAAATGTATCACATATTGTTGTTTGTAGCAGATGAAGAGATTAAAAATGGGCAAAAAGACATAATTTACAGGTAAAGAATTACAAGCATAGTTTTAAATCAAACAGTTCACCAAAATGACTGTTAAACTACCAGAGAAAACAGGAAGAGATTATCAGATATTACAGTATCATGAAGCGTGAGCTTGGAAACTAGATTGAATAGAATATTCTGCTGTTCTAGGACATATTCTCACAACTGCATATGACTGAGCAGTAACTGGTGACAGACAGATGGTACCATCCAGAAAGCCCTTCTCAAAGTAACAGCCAAGGTTAAAAATGGGACTGCACTAGAAGCCAAAAGTTAAAAAAAAGTTGCTTATGAACAGCCATAATTTCAAAGTTAGACATTCAGTATATACTGCAGGTGTAAGTGTGTATGTAGGAGTAAGACTTCCTCTTGGGTTACCTGTGGTCACATAGAGTTTTACTTCCTCTTTGTAATACATTTAGTATTGTGGCCAGATATTTATTATGCCTGAGCAACTAACTTACTGGTATTTGCTATGGTTGCTTTCTGTTTGCCAGCAGAGTGATGTGAACTATCCTTTTGGACCAGACTTGCAAAGGTATTTCTCCTCCCAGAAATGCCTAAAGCCAATGGTCTTCACGTGCTTAAGCTCTTCTGCAGAGTACGCTAGATGCCTATGTGTATTATTAAACAGCTAAACACCCTTCTAAATCTGTCCTTAAGAGTAGTCTGGTCTGTAGGTGTACTCCTTTGATTAACCAGGATTAGGGCTTGGTTTCCTTTAAGCAAAATCTCAACTTCAGATACCTTTGCACCCTCTGTTAGCAGGAGGCAGCCTTCTCCATCATTCGTTTCTTGCAAAAGATTCTGAGGCAATTTTCTGCTGTATGGCACCGCATCTTTGTCAGTGCATCACTGAACTGGCTGGAGCTTTCCATTGCAAATACGAACATACTGTGATGTGTGGATGGAGTCTACCATTGATTGTGTAGAACCATTGTTGTCCTACTCTGAAAAGTATGTCCTACTCAAATAATCTGATACATGTAATGATTTTCTAGACAGGGCTTTATCCTCATTTTTTATTGTTTCTGGGGAAAAAAAAAAACTTCCTGAGAAAAGCTTAATGCTAATTTTGATTACGAGCTTTCATTCAACCTGAATGAGTGAATTGCTGGCTGTCATCACCTCCAACCATAGACAAATGCTACGACAGCCTCACATCACCATCCTGTAGTTCCAGTATCTTGAGTTGTAGCTGAAGTCAGCTCCTGATGCTTTCTAATTGCTTGTGATTACATTGCACGTCAGCCTCATATGCAAAGATAAACTGATGAAATCATCTCACTCTAAAGAGCACAATCAGTGCAAATGTGGAACTGGATTCAAAAAGGATCAGACAAATTCATAGGGCAAGGAACAAGTTAAGTGCTGTGCTCTGAATGCAGTCTTTCGCTCAGAAAGCTCCTAAATGGCTCACAGTCAGAAGGCAGGGGATTGTCATAAGGGGAAGATCACTCTTTACATCCTTATCATCTTCTTTTTCTTAGTCTTCCACAAGTAGCTGACAGCGGCTGCTGCCAGGCACTCTTCTCCTTTCCGTGGCAGAGCCCTGTTAAACTAGCAATTGATTTGGGCATTATCTTTGCATAACGTGACCCTAGGTCTCCTTGGAGACCCGAGAGCTTTGCAGGGCTATCAGTCTTCAGAAACAGTGCGTCTCTTATATTTTCTTTTTACTTTCAATAGCTCATTTTTTGCTATATTTTCTTATTCCTTAGCATTGCTTGATAAATGTTATAAAGTTTCATTGCCTTCTGGTATGTTATTGTTTCCTTTTGGGACACAGTTGGTCATCTGGGTTAAGTCATTTTTTATCTTTTGTTCTAAGTATTTCTGCAAAGTCTCCCTTTTCCTTGTGTCCATATCACCTCAGCCACAAATGGTAACGTTGCTACAGGTTGAGGGGACAGCTTATCCATGTTACTACAGCCATGTTACAGCTGCCTCTGCAATTCTTCTACAATCAAACAGGTCACTAATCTCACCTCACAGTTGCAAATGAAGCAGCTGAGTGCATGCCATTTGCAGTACAAAAATGTTGGTGCCTTAAACTTGTGCTACAGATAGTCTCTTTTTCATAGCAGGTCTGCACGTTCCTACTTGGTGTGTGAACTGCTTCTTTTACTCTTTTTTTTTTTTGTCAGTTACAGCGCTGAGATATGAAATTAATCTTGTTTTCAACATCCATAACATCCTTGCCCCCGGGCATGTTTCAATCTTCTTTCTGTACTGCTTTCCATAAGAAGTCTACTGGATTGTTGTCTCCCTTCCTGGCCAGTTTGTTTCTGCTGCCTCCATTCCTTTGGCTTGAGCTGGCAGCTGTTGTTGATTTCTCCCCTGCAGCAATTTTTTTCATGAACTGGACTTATGCCCCATATACTTTTCCCTTAATAATGGAATCTTTTAATGCTTTAGAAGGAAAATGTGAATAAGCCTCTTAAGACTGAAATATAATGCTTTTGGGAGGTAAAAAGTGTGTATCCTTCTACAACAGCCAGCAATCACCTTTTTTTAGCACCTTCATCATACCAGTCAGCTGTCTAGCCAGCCAGGCTTCATACTTTCCCATTACTTTTTCCCAGGGAGAGAGAAGAAATGTGTACATTGCTTTTCCCTACCATTCACCATGTCTGCAAGCTCCGTTTTTGTACCTGCTGGAAGCCCTTCCCTCCTGCAGCCTGAGCATTTCTCCCCCAGGTGCAGGCAAGTAGCTACCTGGAGCGCATGAGACAGAAAAGCAAGGGAAGCAGCCAGTAAAATGCACAGGTTGGGCAATCACCCGCTGCTCTGCTGCAATGACCTCAGCCAACAGCACTGCGTGAGAGGGAGCACCGATTGCAAATGCTGTGGATCAGAAGGGCAGAAAAAGGAGGAAACCAAACATTCCCCCTGCCCCCAAGAGGGACCCGGGTGCCCTTCCCGCCAGGGCCAAGGCGGACAGCTGTAGCTACCTACACGCTCTCCCTTCCTCCTCCCTTTCATGCGTGAGCCTGTCTGCTAAGCTCCCTTTCCTTCCTGCTTCACAATGGATTTATTTCTGGTGTGTATGCCCATCCCAGCCAGGGTGGGCCTACAGATGGAAGGAGGCTTAGTCCAAGAAAACCGTTTTCCTCACCAGAATTTTTAAAAAGTGTGGGGTAGAATTAAAACATATTATAACTTAACATTAGTAGTAATGCAGTGTAAAAGCTGAAAAAAACCCTATAATTGGGCCTTAAGCCACATAAGTATCCCTGTAAATTCTTACTTAACGTCTTTGGAATCCACTTGTAGTGCCTCTTAACTGCTGCTCCAAACAGGACAGATTAAAGATAATTAGGATAAGGTGGGATAATTAGATATAATACATTCACCAACAGAAATTCTCTAAGAATTTACAGCTGTGTAATCCTAGTTGATTTCAATAAGGTAGAACAGGATTTTATATCAATGCAGAATTGGTATGTAGATCTTCAGTGCTCCATATATCACAAATATGCTTAAAAAGCCAATTCTTTTCAGTGTTTTATATAAGCATTAATAAATTATGTGCATAACCCTAATTCAAGAGCCTAGCACAGCATATAAGATGTTAAAAATGGCTATTTTAACCAAGGGTCAAGTCCAAGTTCCCAGCTTCCAGCTGAGTATTTTTTGCTTAGACATGGCAAAGTCCAGCTTCTTCTCCCACAGAGCTGGTGACAAAACTCCCCTAAGAACACAGATAATCAATATATATGTCATGGTGTTGTTGAAGATTAACTTTGCAAATACCTGGAAAATAAAGATTGGTACGGCTACTAAATTATAAGGCACTCGATGCTAAAATGTCCCCATTACTTAAGTTTTGGAATTTGGAAATACAAATGCGAGATCAAGTCAATTGCTCTTACTGATCCGTTAAGAAGAATGATGCATCCTTTCTGAATTTATTCATCTGTTGTCATATCCCAGTAGGAATATTCATTTTTCCTGCTATAGAAACTAGACCTGTTAGGTAAGCCAGTCAAAATCAGAATTAGTTTTTGGTTAATAATTACTTCATTAACTCTTATTGTAAGAAAAACTTATCTTAACACTCAAAAAAAAAAAAAAAAGGGAAAGCTTGAGTCTAGATCCAGCTGAGAGTCTTCTCACAGTTGTCAAGAGTATTGCCTTGCCTTGAAACAGCAGTTATCTTTAGGTGCAAGGGTCACCGATTTTGTTGTAAGGATAGCAGAGATCTTAATTACTAAATTAGAGGAAAAAATACCAAAATTAGAGAAAATAAAGATCTTCTCACCCTTTCCTGTCCCAGATGAAGTTTTTTTCATGTTGGCCAATACAGAAATAAACTAAACTCCTTGTTCTGACTTTTGCCAAATAGTTTAGACTTGCAGCCTGTGCAATCCATTGCTTTTCATGTGATTAACTACAAAAATCTGCCTTATGAATCCTAAAACATAAAACTGTCATGGAGGAATTCTCCCCGTCATTATATTCATTGCCAAGGTCATGGAAGGCAGGAAAAGTTCTGGACAATTATTTATGGTAAAACATAATCTCAGAGGATCAGTCTTTCAATGATTAAAATTATACATATTTGTGAAACTAGATTAAGTTGAGTTTGCAAAAACTATCAGGCAAGATTTTTTTCAAAATTGACTTTGCACAAATATATCATCCTGATAATGGAAGTCTCCATCGTGAGCATATTATCTGAGACTACTCTGGGCAATGCTTCTGAATAAAACAAAACATCTCCCAGTGCTCTCAGATTCTGTTATTACATACATTTTCAGACAGTGGGGCTACAAAAAAGTATTATTCTTCTCCAGTCCCTTAGCTGTCATGATAAATCGATTAAGTTGTAATAATTTCACCTACGTGTGGTACTTAGAGAGAACAGCCTGAATTCAGAGCCTGCTTTCAATCTGTGGTTCGTACAGACATCACAGGAGGGATGCCTGAAAAAAGGATGGAAGCTATTTTTTTCCTTGTGTAGCTATATAATACCTCTGTCCTGGATCTGAAGACAAACTGTTGTTTATCACTGTAGAAAAGTGCACCGAGGGAGACTTCGAGTGACAGTTGTAAAATATGGGGTGGAAGATCCATTCCCAACAGGTACTGAAACAGAAGTGTAAAACTAATAAATAATGGAGTGGCTTGGTTCAAGTTACAGATACAGTTCAAAAGAAAGCAAGAAAATGAACAATCCAGGACTTTCTCTTCAGAAATGCCAGTTACTGGAATTCCTCTTGGAGGATGGTGCAGACCAAGTCCTGCACTTTCTCCCCCAGCACTGCTTCTTGCTTTCCAGCCTATTCTCAGCGAGCAAGAGTCTCTGTTACCCTGATGGGGTGGTTTTGCACCACTCTTAGTTTGCTCACTGCTGTGGTCATCCCAACTGTACCTTATAAACAAAGCAAGGTTACAGCTTGATCTCGCTCTTCCTAAGTGGAAATGCTCATGATGGGAGATATACCAGCTAAGTGCAGAAGCACAGCTGATGTTACTCTCAAGCACCATGGGTCGTATCTGGCCTGCTTTTTCCCTATCGCAGAGATGCCATTACCCCAAGGCTGCATGATATTATCTCTTGGCAAGCCCTGCTGTACTGGTGCCGTTCGTATGCTTGTTTATAAGATGTGTTTCCCCTGCATGTGTTGAGTAGACTAAACCTGCATTTTGGAGTGTCATTTGTAAAATCTGTCTGTTGGAGGGTCTTCTACAAAAACAGGCAATAGAGGCGTCAGTAACCAGGAGTAAGTTCCTAAGTGGTATTATTTTCCAATCTAAGTAAATAGTGCTGAATGATACGGATTGCCAGGCCTATCCTTCACCAAAGAATTTCTTTCAGGTCTATCTTGAAGATAAGCTATGCATACTACTGTCCTGTTATTACAGACTTGAAAAACAGAGTGTTCTCTAGGGCAAAACTACTTGTTGTCAAACTCTCTAGCAGCAACAGCATTTTTGGGACAGACTATTTTACTCCTTGAACTTCCTTTCAGACACAGTGCGAGCATTTTTCTAGGCAGCATTTCTGCCCACCAATTGGTTAGCAGCAAACCCATCAGCAGTAGAGTCCTCATAGCCCTGGCCAGGGTGCATTGTCTTGGATTCTGCGGTAAGTTTATTTAAAGTTATTTTCCTCCAGCATCTTTGGCCCGGTATAAAAAAACCTGCAGAATGCAAATCTGTGATGCAAATGACATGAAATAGCTTCACTTTTGAAGAGTGCCAGTGGCTAAGCTCACTCTGGTTTTTAAAAAAATAGACTTTTCATCTGTTTTGTCTGGATTTAAATTAAAAGAGTTTGACCATTCCTGGAAGAAAGCACCTTCAGTTCCTCTTCATATTAATACTGCTGAACATGTCAGATGCAGAGATGCTGTTGTTGTGTCTCAGTACCTGGAGCTACTGTGTCCTTTTTCAGCAAGAACAGCTCCAGCACATGTGCTGTTTCTGTACACGGCAAATGGCATCTGGCATGCGAGAATGACTCACTGTCTCTTAGTTCTTGTGTCTGCGACTTATGGCCAAGTTCTGCTCTGAAATCCATGCAGTTCTGCTTGATTTTGACTAGTGTCAATGAGAACACAGTTTGGTCCTGAATGTTTTTAGGGTCACTGTCTGCTTGTTACTAGGTCTGGTTGCCTGCTGTTTTATTCATGCTGATCTGTTGAATTAAGTGGAGTTGCCGTGCTGTTATACTGTGGATTTGATTATCAGGGCCCACAAACCAGAGAATACCTCCTGCTCTGTTTTTCATCTTACACTGTTTATACACCATTGGCTTCTTAGTGGTTTCTTTACACTTTCACTGAGGTGAGAGGAGAATCAAATCCTTAAACTGAATACAAACTTCTGCTGGTTCATAAATAACTCTCTACTCTCTATTTAAGTAAGTAACAACTCTTCAAACACTCCTTGCTGTCAGGTTGATTCTGCCTTCAGACTGCTCGATACCTTATTCCCCAAAGAGTGCCACTTGGTTGATGGTATCTTGCACAAACAGCTCAGTCTTACCACTGCCCTCCAGGGAGTGCTGAGAGATACAGACTGAATCAATATAAATAGGAGCTTTTCCACATTTTGAGGATGACAAAAATGCTCTAGCCACTTTCTTTTTTGGGAAAAGTCTGAGCTGGATCACATCATAAATCTCAAGTCCAGGTACGTGCGTTGGCTGCATCCCAGCCTCACTTTAGAGTGTAACCTGTCTATTTGGACACCACCTCTTCCAACCAGTGATTTCCCAATGACAATGGGAAGGGAATGTGATTGTAATAGGCCAGAATGGAGCATTGCTATCCAGCCAAGTCTCCACTGTGGAAAATGGGGGGATCAGGACTCCAGCACACACTCTGACACACTTCTGCTGCTTAGTCTAGACACAAGCAAATGTCTGGTTATTTCCCTTACACAGAAAGGCAGTGCTGCTGCTGAAAAACTGATTTGAGACGTTCAGCTTGCACTTCATTGGATGTAGCAGTATGATATCCCCCTTGTCTCTTCTAAAAGAGGAAGGAAGAATTAGAGTAAGTAGAACTATCTTGTCAGGAAGACCTTGTGGTGGCTCCTCAAAAGGAGAAGATTCTTTATGTCTTCATTCTCCCTCAGACACTCACTTGAGAGTGAGCCCATGGAAATCTGTGGGACTTCTTGTGTGGTAAATCTGGCAGTACTGAGCCTGCTGTGACCAGACTGGCATTGCAGAAGTTGCATACATCAACAGTTTCTTGAGCATAAAGATTAGAATCACAGTGAGTCAGCAGCACTATCCCAGCTTCGCTATCCCATCAAGGTATATCTTGCATATAAATTTATGAACTGCAAGGATATACTTTGGTCTATGTCAATGACTTACTAGATCTGGTTGAAGCCCTGCATTTCATTTCTCTCAGGAGATTCTGACATTTCCTGATTTGCTCTGGAGTGGAAACAGAACAGTCTTTGCAAAATGAAATTTAGAACAAAAAAAAAAAAAATTTGAGAGGGTCAAAATATTTGGCTTAAAGAAAGCTGGAAATGTTTGCATCCAGTTGTGTCACATCATTGCTTTATATTACAATAGCATATCCGTATGTAACAGAATTTAGAGAATTCAGGAATTATCAGAACAGAACATAGGAGAGGTGACAATAAGAAATTACACTTTTCCAACTTCAGATATACAAGTGGGCAAGCAAAGCATGCCAGTAGCATTTCTACAGCAGCAGGCAGCACTACAATTTCCTCAGTGAGCCACTGGAAACTGTTACTTAGGCAAATTGGTACTGCATATTTACAACTGGTACACTGAACTGTGCATAGATATGATATGCTGGTGCAGACATCAAGCAAAGCAGTAGAAGACGCAGAGAAGAAGGATGGATGAAACCGCACTCTGGACAAGCTTCCAGAATCTGATAATTGATGGTATGAATGTGAGGGCTGAATTAAAAAATAAAGTCAGTGAATAGCTAGGTCATGAAAGTCACACATAATGTCTCTTTGGCTCTCTCAAGTACCTATATATGTATGAAGTCATATGATGTTCCCTAAATGATAGGACCAAAAACCACATTAAACACATTATTTTCAGTCAAAGATATGGACAGTCATGGTGGGATGCTACCGTCTATAGAAGTACAAAGTATGATTGTGAGCATGAACTGTTCTGTTCTGGGAAAGAGTAAGATATAGCCCAAGAAGATGATTGGGTGTTGCTGTCTCTCTGATCCTTTGTAAGTACAAAGATAGCTTGGCAAAGGAGACATGCAAGGTGAAGCTGAGGGTGCATTTCAGGCCATTACTTTGGGATGATGAAGAAATCTCACTGTAGCTTGTATGGGAAATATTTGAGAAAGTGATACCAAATACTTCAGAGGAAGTTACTGGAAGTCATAAACAAACAAAGACAAGCTGGACAAGCAACAAAATAGAATGTTACAAGAAAAGCATAAACAGGCCAAGTCTGCTGGCAAAGCAAGAACATGATCAAAGCAGTGAAGAGATCACAAAGACAGCACAAGCAAAGATTTGGGAGAAAGAAGCTCAGCAACTAGAGAATACCTCAGACTAACTAGAAAAACAATTTACATGGCGGTTAAATAGTACGGGAAAAGAAATTGAGCCAATACTACTTGTACTAGGATGGCTAACAGTAACTTGACAAGTCATAAAGAAGTGCTGCAGGTAAAGAAGGATGTTTTGAAAACATGTATTCCCTGCAGCTGATGCCATACTCATTCTGGGCATGTAGTAGGGAGAGGACAGCTTGCAAGGCAAGATGGTATGGCTCTCAGAACAACAAAGGATCTCAGCACTGAATCTTCATCCACAGAAGAAACAGAGCCAACACTGAGGCAAATAAAATTGCAGAAGCTGCAGGAACACATGACATTACCACTAAGGTGGCAGAAGCATCTGGAACAAGCATCTGGAATGCACTGTATTTAGAAAGCATTCATGAGGAAAGAAAGCCTTGCCAATCCAAATAACAAAATTTATTATCAATACTAGAAAAAGTAAGTTTAAAAGTACTTGTGAACAGATTAAGGCCACTTTTAAAAGAAAGAGGAGTTGAAAAACAGTGCAGCATGGCCTGGCCAAAACTGTATTGATTGAATATTTGTGTTTTAACAGGGGACTGGAAAAAAAGTAAGAATAGGGTTTAAAGCCTTATTAAAAAAAAAAACCAAATTCTTTTTTTTATTGATTTTATAATGACATTAGGTTCAGCTCAAAAGGGAGCACTATAAAAAGTGACTAAATCAGACTAATCAGGGCTATAGATAAGGTGACAACAATGCTAAAAGGTGTGTATAACGACTCTTGCAGTCTCATAAGAACTGATGGGCAACTAGCAACGATTCCGAAGGCTGATAGAACAGAAAGGGCCATACAGCTGCTGTTCCTCTTCATCACTCTCTTTAACTAGCCATGATGAAGTCCAGTGTGTAACATTGGATGAACAGTGTTCTTCAAACATTCTGTTGGAAAAGGCTTTATTCCATCTTATGAGGACTGCATACCTCACAGCCTCCTCTGTCCTGCATCTGCAAGCATGTCTATGATGTGACCAAAATGGAGATGTCCCTGTGGGTCTGGTCCCTAGGGGTCTCTAGCTGCATGGCTAGTCATACAAGTAGTCCCTATAATTTTCCCCAACAGTCATGTGTGCTTTTGTCACAGGTCATGCAAATTAAGTGATGTGAAAAAGCTTACACTGTTGCTATGTGGCAAGTACAGTCCAGTCACTTCAGTCTCAAAAGAATTTGAGAGAAGAGGTTAGAGAGTAACAAACTCAAGACATCTAGCCTCTATCTTTCTCCCAAATTGTGTCTGAAGGGCCTATGATAAGTGGGTAGCAGGCAACGAGTTGCTAGATTAAAATTGTTCTGACTGGCTGGATCTGGTCCACAAAACTCTTTGCTGTTTGAGGCTCTCTGATAGAGAGTTAAGCTTCCTAGCTTGTGTAGATGATGTCATATAATTGGCAGACACACTTGAACTGATAAGAGGTTCTTGGCTATCTTAGAAAATTGGTGTAGTTGCCTTGGATTCACAATAAATGCCTACAAGATGAAATGTTTGTATTTAGAAAAAGGGAGAATACATTAAGTATTGAAATGGAGCGAGGATAATCTTATAAAACAGTACCTTCTATACACACCTAGAAACCTTGGTGAGTGTTGATTATCAAGGATGAGGTTAACAGAGCACGTGCTTCAGCCACAAGAGCTGCACAGAGATTGACAGAATTCCACATGGGATAAAAACAGGATGTTTGGAGGGAGCTGTACTACCTAAAGCTGAAGTCAGAATTTGGGAGGCAATGGACATCTATCATCTCATAAAGTAGCCATTTGGCAACTGATCACGAAGACCTTCTTCCCCAAAGACCCTTTGTCCAGGAACCACCAACTGGCTGTTCTTTTAGAATAAGACTGCTCTATTCCATGTCCCTGCACAAGATCCACTGCATAGTTTTTCTGAGGTCCAGGAAGCCAGTTCCAGCACCGTGCAGTCAGGAAGTCTGCAGAAACACTGTGCACCCGCTTCCCAAGCAATCGGAGGAAGACTGAGAAATACAGGAATACTGGAGACATCAAATTCCTGAGATCTAGATTCAGGGAAAATTTACTGAATCAGTGCCTTTTCCTGATACTGGCAGTAAGTTTTATCTGTATAATTGCTTGGATTGGACAGACATTCTTTCCTTATGAATATTTTTTAAATACAATGCATTCCAGATGCTTGTTCACAGTGTCCCTGTCATTTGGGTGGTCCTGTTACAGACTCTTTTAACAGGTTGTTCAGTAAAACTTTCAGTACACCTGCTGGGTCCATTACTTTTCTATGCAGTTGTCTGGGTGATCTGATCAGGGAGCTAATTTGTAATCTGAGGATAGATAGAGGGGGGTCTTTGCTCCTTTGCAGGACTGTATTCCCAGTGGTTGTGGACTAATGTCAAATCCTGAAGTTGTATGACAGCTCTGTTGTTCGCTGAAGTGAAAAGTCCAATAGGAGTTCAATAATATAGGCCTCATTTGTTGTAAGTTCAAAGGAAAACACTAAAATTCATTGCACTAAAAACAAATGGCTCCTCTGTAGGAGATCCAGTACTTTGCTTTGAAATGACATGCAGTTCACTTGAAACACCACTTGGCAAATATGGGAGCTTTACCATCTTTCCATGATGTAAAGGACCATTGAAGTAAGAGGCCTATGAAGACAGCTGTTAAGCTGCGCTGAGAGTCAGGCACTTCAAATGCTAAATATTACACCACTGACACTGATGAGAACTGAGGGTGTTTTCGAAATTGTCCTTTTTGCACTATAGAAAATAATTTTAATTTATTATTAAAACAACAATCATGATTAAAACCAACCATTTGTGGAAATCCGATATACAAAGATCTTCAAAGCACCAGCAGCTCTTCCAGAGTACTGAAGCAGAAGAAAATACTCTGGAAAAAACCCAAGAGAAATAAATGGTTTTATTAAACATTCTTGTGACTTACATAGATCTGATCTAAAAATTAAAAATATGAATAGTTTTGGAAAGATTGAGTGGCCAAAGTGAGACATTGCCTTTTAAGAACATTTAGATTGGTTTTGGCTGTTGTATATTTATATTTGCTCTCACCAAGCTAGTTTGTTTAAAAATACATGAATGAGATGGGAAAGACCTAAAAGACAATGATCGTATCACACATCACATCTTTAAATCACCTTTAACAGATCATTAGAGCAACATTACTTTTCTTTTTTATGTACAAGGGTTGTCTCTTCGAGCTCAGACATTCTCTGAGTGGCTGAATGGGAGAGGATTTTCACCAGCAGAACTGCTTAAGCGTTCTTAACGTGAGAACTGTTTTCTCCAGTTTTAGGGGTTAAAAAGCTAGGCATCTAGTCTGACCTACTTGTTTAAGCCCCCTTCATAGATCGGTATCTTCAAAGTTCAACCTGACCCACCCTAGTGTATGGGTTTGAGATAGGTTGGTACCTATCACCTACTACTAACCACAGGTGGGGCATGAAAAATCATCATTGACTGAACTGAGAGTGTCATCTCTTGTCACTCAGAACTGGTCTGGAATTTCTTTTTGCATTTTCTGAGAAATCTGTCCTAAGCATCATTGAAAATAAAAATCAGAAATTTTGAAGGTTTGAATTTTTTACGTTTTGAAATCAGTTTTCCCCACAAATATTTACATCTTCAACAGCAATTTCAAAGGTGATGAAGTCAACTTCTATCACAAATACTTTCAAGATGAAGCTTTTTGTTGCCTGGCCTGATTCTGAGAGGTGCTCCTTTCTCCATTTTTCTCGCTACTTTGCTATGTTAATATATGAAAGCCTCAGTTATCCCTAACTAATTATAAAGTATGTGTTTATGCCTATCAAGGCACATGAAAAATGCCGTGTGAGAAGTCACAGAACAAAGTCAGTTCCAAATACCAGATACCAAAGTGCTCTCAGTTCATAAGTTCGTAGAGTAAAAAACTTTGGATCGTTGCAACTTGCAGTATATCTGCAGCTGTTCTGCAAGTTCTGCAAGACTGAATATGCTGAGTAGATAATATTTACAGAATTATCCACTTTTGTCTATTTTTGTAATTTTTCCACTTCACTTATGGACTCAATTCTGCAGGAGTCCCTGCCTTACTCTCTATACAGGATCGCTGCCTGACATACCACAGTGACAGACACCGCGAGTAAAACCTAAAAAAGCTACTTGTATATTCATATGATATTCACCACTCTCATAAAGGATGATATTCTGTATATGTTAAAGACCAAAAAAATTGGAGTATATGAATCTAGATGTACTTTCAGATTGTAAATATCTTACAACTAGGGAATCTTTACTGTTAGAGGCTTGCTTTTAGTCAATACCTGTTAATAAACAATGCAATATTGGATGTTTCCCTCACAGTTTTGGTATTTGTTCTAAGAAAGTTATCAAGTGTTTCCACATTAGGCTAAGAAGTTCACTTGTTCAGAACCCGTTGTTCAGCAAGAGATTGAAGGCAGGAGTTTGATTCCCTGACCAAATGAGTATCTTCTCTGAAAGAAAAGTATACCTTTTTAGGGCTAACACACAGCAGGATAAACTCATTTAAGTTCCAAAAGAGAGCATGGAGACTGGTAATAGGACAGAGAAAATACATGTCTGCATGAATCAAGTATATTTGTTTCTTACTTTTTACTGCAGGTCACAGCTGAATAGCTTATACTAGCTGCTCAATAGTTTCCAGTAGATGTGTTTAAGACTTTGTGGACAATATGTGAACGCAAGTGGGAATAGGTTGTTAAATGTTTCTTTAAGCCTTGGGTTCTCAAAAAATTTCCTTAATTTAAGTTCAGGATGTTAGATAATGCATTGCTACTGTTGGTAACTCCCCTCCCACCTCTTCTGCACAATTTTATTAATGTTTCTCTTCAAGAAAAAGAAGGTACCATTTGATACCATGGTGACAGTTGTCTCCTGCTATTTCTTTTAGAATCCTTTAGTACAGTTACATGGTTCAATTATTAACCTAAGGCATCCACTGGAGGTAATGCTGGGAGTGAAAGAATAAATCGGAAACCATGAGCAGTGAAAAGGTTGTGTTTGGCACTCCAGTCATACTGTTGAGGGAAACTCTGCAGTCATTTCTGGAGATAAGGAATGAAGATTCAGGCCTGTAGGCTGCATATGTATGTGAGTTTGGAAGGAAAGCATCCGTAATTACTATAATATTAATGCAACAACAGTGGGCCTCTAGCATAATTTGACTGTCTGCTTGTCTCATGTATCCTCTGAACTCTACCTTAGTGATACCAGCAGGGAATTAGACTAGCTGTTTAAAATTCTCCTAAATAAAATGCAAATGCTTATTCATCATTTTTTGCTTCCAGTTTTACACTGTTGCAGCTCTACTGAAATCACAGGAGTGTAGAGTCTTTGATTTTTCCAGTGACACCAATTTCCAGTGTTTGCAGAGGCATTGGAATATACAGGCTCTTCAAGATACCAGCAGAAGGAAGTAATAGAGAGAGAGGTTATGATAGTGAAGACAACAGATCCCTTAAGACTGGACGAGGATTTTTAACATGCCCTTACGTTTCCTCAGTATTTTTGCAACCCTTACATTGATAATACAATCAACCATAGACAATTAATAGAAAGGGCCATTGCATAAGCATAAAATTATTTCTGGTGAATTGCCTTTCTGCTTTATCCAATAGAAATTTCATGCTTTTATCATGTAATTACAATGTTTCAATTTCAAAATACAGGTTAAGGATGGAAAACAGCAGAAACAAAGAAATTCAGAAATCTTCCTTGAAATAAGTGACCTTTTATATTATGAGTATCTTACTTTTGATCTGGACATAATTGAGTTATAACTCTGCTGTCCTTAACAGTGTTTATTATTCTACTCGTGGCTGATGAGTAAAGGTCATGCTACACTTGCTCTCAGTCATTACTATAAATGTCATAATGACATGTTGCAAGCTATGGTGCTGAAGTTGGGGCTATGACAGCTGCCTTTACTTCTCAAACCCTTAACTATGTCTTTTTGTCTTTAATGTTCATGATCAGTTGCATCATGGAACATTTTTTCCCTGCTATCCAAATGTGTTTTACTGGCACTCACCAACATTGACAAGAAATTTAGCCTTTCTTTCTGCTTGATGGCTGTCAGTGAATAGACTCTGATTTCACTGCATGTTCCCATTATTTTAGAGTATTTGACGAATATTAGTGCAGATGTCTTTGACTCTGTGGCTGGAGTGAAAACAGTCCTCCAGGGATTTTTTTCATATCTGAGTACAGACTGACTAAAAAAATCCCATGCCATTGTTTCCATTCTCCAATTTCATAAATATGGAAGTTGTCATGGTTTAACCCCAGCCGGCAACTAAGCCCCACACAGCCGCTTGTTCACTCCCCCCTGGTGGGATGGGGGAGAGAATCGGAAGGGTAAAAGTGAGAAAACTCGTGGATTAAGGTAAAGGCAGTTTAATAGGGAAAGCAAAAGCCATGCACACAAGCAAAGCAAAACAAGGAATTCATTCACTACTTCCCATCGGCAGGCAGGTGTTCAGCCATCTCCAGGAAAGCAGGGCTCCATCATGTGTAACGATTACTCAGAAAGACAAACGCCATCACTCCGAACGTCCCCCCACTTCCTTCTTCTTCCCCCAGCTTTATATGCTGAGCATGACGTCATATGGTGTGGAATATCCCTTTGGTCAGTTGGGGTCAGCTGTCCCGGCTGTGTCCCCTCCCAAGTTCTTGTGCACCCCCAGCCTCCTCGCTGGTGGGGTGGTGTGAGGAGCAGAAAAGGCCTTGAGTCAGTGTAAGCCCTGCTCAGCAATAACGAAAACATCCCTGTATTATCAACACTGTTTTCAGCACAAATCCAAACCATAGCCCCATACTAGCTACTATGAAGAAAATTAACTCTATCTCAGCCAAAACCAGCACTTTATTTCAGCAATACTACTTGTGCATGAGTTTAAAATTCCACTTCCAAGATTACATTGGATTCAACATTTTGAAACTGGTTTCTTGTGAACGTTTATGCCAGTGAAAGATCATGAGACTAGCTTAAATACCTTGAGCTGAAATTTAAAAATGGATGAATGTTTGCTTTGCTTTTTGTGACAATGATCTGTCATTTTTTGATAGTCCTTGAAGTATTACAGGTAAGAATGGATATTAATCTTAAGTCTTTGACTATATCTAATCAAAATGTAGTCTGTGACAACTGCACCGAAAATTGATTTTTGGCATGAATTACATGCCATCTTCTATCTTCTATCATAATAAGTGCGTTCTGCCATACACCTAAACTTCACTTGTATTCACCTTCCTCAACTTCATTCTGCAGGTTGGCTTTTCAACCAAGATGAAATCACCTGATACTGAGAAGTCCAATGCTGCATGTGCTGTAGGGAGTATTCTGTAGAACAATTGCAAATGTTGTTTTGCCATGTAGTAGGTTGACTTTTTACATTCAATACAAGAAGCTTTGCTGGAAAATATTCCGTTAGTTACTAATCTCAATGACTAACCCCTAGAAGTAGTGGTTTTTAGAACAAGGCCAGATTCCGCCAACTTTATGACCAGCAGTCAGTGGGAATACTCAGCATAAGTAAAGCTGGCAGAAATTAACCCTTGGAAATGCTCAATGGATGGTCTATTAATGGATTTCTACTGTACAGGATAATGACAAGACTGATGTGAAGAGACAAGCTCCTCATATGACATGGGCAGAAAGAAGGTCATCTTTTATTGCTCAGCACTGAGTTTAACGTACTTACACTGTGCTTCCCACATGTCTGTATTTATCTTTATCTATGTCGTATCTTCCAGGACTGTAAAGTTCTTATTCATTGTGGTGGGTTGACCTGGGCCAGCTGCCAGACGCCCACCCAGCTGCTTGCTCAGTCCTCTCCTTAATGGGACAGGGGGAGGAAATAAGGTGGAAAAGCTGGTGGGTCAAGATAAAGACAGGGACATCACTTACCAATTACCATCAGACAAAACAGACTTGACTTGGTGGAAATTGATTTAATTTACTGCCAATTACAAATACAGTAGGATGGTGAGAAACAAAGACAAAAGCTAAAACACTTTAACATCACTCCTCTTCTTCCCAGGCTCAGCTTGCACTCCCTCAGTCCCAACTCCTCTGCCTCCTGCCCCACAAGCAGCGCAGGGGGATGGGGAATGGGGGGCTGTGATCAGCCCATAAGAACTCCTCTCTGCTTCTCCTTCCTCCTCACACTTGTCCCCTGATCCAATGTGGGCTCTCCACACACTGCAGTCCTTCAGGATAGACCTGCTCCTGAGTGGGCTCCTCTCCACAGGCTGCAGGTCATGCCAGGAGCCTGCTCCAATGTGGGCTCTCCATGGGCTGCAGCTTCCTTCAGGGCACATCCACCTGCTCCAGTGTGGGGTCCTCCATGGGCTACAGTGTGGATATCTGCTCTGGCGTGGAAACACCTGCTCCACCGTGGTGTCCTCCAGGGGCTGCAAGGGAATGTCCATTCTGGTGCCTGGAGCACCTCCTCCCCTCCTCCTGCTCTCCCCTTGGGGCTCACAGGGCTGTTTCTCACACTGTTTCCCTCAGCCCTGGCTGCCGGGCAGCGTTTTGCCCTTTCTTCCCCAGGCTTTCCCTGAGGCGCCCGCCCGTGGCTGAGGGGCTCAGCTGTGCCCTGCAGTGGGGCCGTTGGAGCCGGCTGGAACCGGCCCCTGTGTCCGGCATGGGGCAGCCCCAGCCGCTCCTCACAGGGGCCGCCCCTGCAGGCCCCCACCAGCACCTTCCCCTGGACACCACGTAAGTTTATATATTCCATTGCTTGCTAAAGTGTTTTTTTCATATCTGAATTATCACATTGTCCTTGATTGATACCTTCCTTTAGCTCTCGAACCTTTCTTTCCGAATTACGCATTCTCTTTCTCTCTTTCAAAGTTTAGAGGAAGTTGTCATCCAGAAAGCAACAGGTGGCTGTTGGTCTGAGGTGAATTAGATCCAGTCTGTGTGAGAGTCTGATCGTAGATGAGAGTGAAGCACTGAACACCTTGTACAACCTTACCCACTGTCTAGTAGGAATGCCTATAATAGTTATTAATAGCAGAAGAAAACTTATTTTTCTTTATACAAAGAAAGGAATCATTAAACATCTTCCTGTCTTAAGGGACTCAGGCTCCCTGGCACAAAATGTGTTAAAGTGTGTAAAAGTCTGTCCTAAATGAAAAGGGGATCCTGGTATGTTGTGAGGATGGCATGTTTTCTCTGCTTAATTATGGCTTGCTTAATAGTGATTTTCACACATATTTTATGTTATTTAGCAGCTAGCAAAATATTGTATTTTATGTCTGTTTTCTTTATTCATACATGCTGCTTTGTCTTACTATAGACAAACACGTCAGCAAATTAAACATTAACATGGACATACTTGGGCAAGTTAGCATGCCGTTAAGATGAATGGGGCAATTCTGATTCCCTTTGGTACCATGGAAGTGTCTCTACTGTGAACTCGCTGGGAGGTTGGAAACCTGATTTATGCAACTTGCTGTAGAAGGAAAGCTGTATAAGATAAGACTATCTTAACAGAAAAAAATGTGAACTTATAAAATGGTAGTGTGTGGCATAGTCTACTTTATGGTACACAGATGTCATAAATTTGTAGAATCAGAACATTTTCCACAGTTGCAAATTTCTGTTGCCAGTGATAACGTACATTAGGCTGTATTTATTGTATGATATTATTCTCTAAGTACAGTGCCAGTAAGTTATATTTTATCTACCATATCTCCCTGTCCCAGTATTTATGTTTGCAACTCTTGCCTATATATAGTACAAAAGGATGGGACAATACTTCAGTAGATGACTGAATTGATGAATCTAATGCAGAGTGCACCCACTAATAATATGCTATTTATTTTGCTCTCCTGTTGTTAGACATCTCTCACTAAAATGGCACTTTAAAATGCAGGTGACCTCTAATTCTACTGTGAAGAATTAATGATCCACTTGATCTCTGTACTCTGTGAAATTGACTGATCAGGAAAACACGTGCGTGAGTGCTAATGATGCAGTATGTCCACTCTAACTGTTTCACTTCACTGCTGTTCTCAGCCTGCCCTTCTGCTACACAGAACTGCAGCATTTTGCTCCCTGGGCACTTATCTCTGAAGCTACAGCAAATTTTGAAGGGCCCTTCAGAGCCTTGTGGAACTGAGAGGAAAGATTATATCCTGCTGAGTTGCTAGGAAAATTTTCATCAACCATTGCCAACTTCTTTTCTTATAACGGAGGCCAGGGAAAATGCTCTGCTTTTACTCTCTGCTTGGTGAGGAACAAAAAGTGTCTGATGGAGTTTCCGTACTGTCAGCTGGAACATCAAACTGATGTAGGGCATTCTGGAAGCATTCACTTAGACCCATGTGAGCTCAGCTCAGAAATAGCCCAATCTGTACGGTTCTGTAGGATGGTGACATCTGTGGCTTTTTGGCCTGGTTCAAAGCATTGACTGGTCAGACAGGCATGTTTTCAAGTMATGAGTTACACAGGGAATGTTATCTCTGGGAAGAGGAAGGAGACATTTTTGTTACCAGACCAGACCTCCAAGATGAGAGCACTAAATCACTGGCAGATTCCCAATAGACTTTGGCCAGTCCCACCAATGGTGCTCAGCTGGGCACTACTTCACATTAGGCAGTTCCTGACCTGCTGGTATGCAAGTGTGCATAGAAATTACAGTGTGCTGAAGAAGCATTCAAAATATTTTCACGGGTTTCTCAAGAGCTGTTGATGGAATTCATGTGCCTGTTCTCTTATCCCTTGTTTTTTCCATATAAGCACAGAAATACTCCGTAGGAAAGGCATATTAACTAGGAATTAATGCAATTTCATGTTCTGAGGTGGTAGCCATGGCAGATGTTGTGCACATATACAGCAAGAGGTAATTCTTTCTCTGAAGAGCTCTCAGTATAAATAACAACAGTTGATGATGATGTAACTCTTAGTGAATCATCATAGGAAGCTGTTGACTTATACACAGGGAGGCCAGGCAAAGTGCATGTTTTCAAAGTTTGCTTCCTTTGGGAAAAGTGGTCTTGGCTTCATGTCTGCCAAAACACTGTCATTCATAATGTCTTCACAGCACTGCAGTTCCAAGTGGCCCTGGATACTTACAATTTTTTTTTTGAAGGCATTCCTAGATGACATTGAAGGACAGCTTCAACCACATATGAAATAAATACCTGGTAGAATGAACTTTTGGGTGACTGTAAACTAGGAGGGGTTGTCTGACTGCAGTTCAGATTTAATGATTAATTTGCAGCCCCAATATAATGCATTTTTAATCATATACTTGAAAGCAATGATGAAATCTGCAGGAGCAGCAATAAGGAAACAGCAACAATCTGTTGCACAGCCATACAGACAACATACTGATAACACAGCATGCAGGCAATTTCTTCCATGGTTGATAGATACAACATGTACCAGCAGGGACAATATTGCACATGTTTTCAGAGTGCTTCTTTCTTAGGGAGCCAGAAAATGTTCAGCCTATAGGAGATATGTTGCATTGCTATTAACCTTCTCATGCAAGAATTGGTGTAGACAAAAGTGTATGACCTTCAAGTCAATTTGTTTTCTCCTCCAGTTTGTGAGCAATGCCCAAGGTGTTGTCTGTCTTAAAGTGGAGTTGCTGTCTGTGAAATAAGTATTGGTGTTATACTGGTGAGAGAAGAGATGGCCAGTGTGTGGTTTGTAGACACTTCATTTCCAGAACTCAAGTTCATTTATAAATAATACAAACTGAATTTATCTGTGGTTGCACATACGTTTTCCCAGCAGCAGTGCTTGTATAAACAGCTCCTGTATCTCTGTCACTGGCCTCTTTTCCATCCCCTTGCTAATCCCTCATTTATGCTGGAACAACTGCATGTGGGGCCTGTGCTATGAACCAGATGAGGGAACTCATGCAACCGAAAAACCCTTTGCACTTTGTCTGAGTTATTTTTTATTTTTAGCCAATATTGTTGTCAAATGTGGCGCTTCGCTCTTAGCAGCATGGAGTGTGAGTATTCTCTATTTCTCCTGAAGTGGGAGGTAGGTCTGTAAATGTTCTCACTGTTACTACCGTGCAGATAGAGAGTGCGAGTGTCAGAATGTGAAGGGGTGATATTAAAAATGCTGTGCTTGTGCACTCTCAAAATGATGATAGAGAATTACGGAGGGTTTGTAGGCATCACTTAAGTTAGTAGTCCCTTTTATTTAAAAGCAGTTTTTTCTATGCTAGTGGTAGGTTATTCTCTATGAATTTTTACCCAATTTATAAGGCAAATGGTGTTATTGAATGTAGGACTGTGGATTATCAATGAAGTAGTGATTATTGCCAGTGCTATTGTGGTGGTATAAAATGTTCTCATGTGTTTTGTTTTTCCACCACACTTTGATGATATTTATTTTTTTGTACCTTAAAACTGCTGGAAATGGGAAAACTTCTCATAGAAGTTCTTGGGAAATTTGTCCTCCTTTCAATAGGAAATATTAAGGTGCTTACCCAACTGTCTCCAAATTACAGTGCAGTTTAGGGAATTAATTGTTGCATTGGCAGCACACAGATTCTCTTTAGAGCTTCCTGCCATGAACCTGCTGTGTTGTGCAACTGCAGTCAGCAATGCATTTCTGCTGGTTCTTCAAGCCCTTAGTCATAGCCCAGAGTGTTTTGATTTGACCTTGCTCAGCGGAATCTGGCTTTGTCTTCCTGGTGGATCACCACTTTTCATATTCCAGATAGTGAAGGAAAAGGAAATTAATTAATGCTCCTGCAATTGACTGCTATGAAAATAGTGTGTGCCATACCACTTACATACACTGTGAGTAATATTTTCCTTGATGGTCAATGGGGGAAGGGATTTTGAGCATTCATAATGAGCTGGCAGCACTGCCCCTCCTACTGTCTCTATAGTTGTGACTAAGAATGCAACATGGTTCATCCAGAGACAAAGAAAGATGACAACTCCATATAGTGAGGAGTGTTTGTGCACATTATTGTGTGCAATGTTACATACACTGATGGGCAGGATGGCAGGGAAACTTTATATGAGATATTCCTCTATGAGTAGATAAAGCCAGTGAGCTGTGAAGACACATAACCTTTCGGTAGCTTGTGTCGATGAATAACTAATGCTAGTACTTCCAGAGCTGATATTCTGTACCGTTTGGAGAGATGATTTGTGAGTATGTTTTTGAAAGCAGAGTAACAAACTTTGCAGCCTAAGGCATGCTCTCATTCCTTGATGGATGTAAGTCATACAGCATTCTTGTCAGTTATATACCAGGTTCAGATTTTTGTGGGAAGAAGATCCAGCATGCCTGTGTAGGGAACAAAGGTCAGACAGATGGGAAGTGAATGCTGCAGAACCATGATGAGTCATTTTAAGACCCATATTTAATTGATTCATGTAAGAATATCATAAACACTCCTATAACTTCCATCACAATGATTATGCATACTGCAAGAGTTGCTTAATGAGGCTTACCTAAGTCCCTGCCAGCCCTACCATTCTGCAACAAAAGAAATAATGGAGCATTGTAATAACTGGGCCGAAAGATGCCTGTTCTGTAAACACAGAAAATTTCTATGAACAGAGATGATTTCTTTCCACTGGAAGGGTAGTGTAGGCCTGCATGTGTGCCTACTAGCACGTATGTGCGCAAGGCTTTAAGGGGGGCCATATGTGTTCACCAGAGAACAAACAGTGTTTGTGCTTGTAATGTGCAAGTAATTAAAGTTGCTGAAGCATTATTGGTGTTATACACTGAAGAGAGGCTTATTTGGCAAAAGAAAAGATGTAAAGATTCCGGTGGAAATAAGGATGCTTTGATACATACATCGTGCCTCACAACAATAATAAAAACAGGACCAGAAGAAGAGATCAGGGTCAGGAAACTGCACAAACTTTGACTTTTAACTGATATATATCAGAACCAAATAGTGAGAACAGAGGTCAGTTCTGACTACACTGATCCCTTAATAACTCCATCATACCTAAAATGGTATCACAGATGTGACCAAGGAAAAAATTTGGACATAATGGAAGAAAAAAAAAAATTAATTTTGTGAACTTGGGAGCAATGAAATTGATGGTGATAAAGATTTAAAAAAAAAAGCTTAGAAGAATTCTGTGTTGTCTTCCGAACTGCTGAATTATCAGAGAGGGCACTTCATGTTGTGAAGGAGTTCATTACTGTTGTAGCTGGTGCCAGTGTTTCTAGTTGGCAGAACACTGGGAGCACTTGGGAGTCCCAGAGGTCTGTCCTGATTCCCTCTGGCAGACTTGAGAAGATGGTGGCATTTGACAAGGGGGCAGCAACAAGCAGCTGGGGGAAATATCCCCTCCAGCTCCCACAGCTGGGCCAGGAGGAGGATATTCATCCACAGCCCAGCTAGCTGGCTAGCCATGCGTTTAGTGAGCGTGGTGCAAAGCTATCTCATCAGGCTGCTGGCTTTCTTGAACCTAGGCTGCAGCGGCAGAAGGCAGTGGCAAGCTAAGGAAGGATGCCTGCAACCACAGCAATAATCAGCTTTCAACAAGAAGAGGTGGTCAGCGTGCCTCCGGGGAGCCCTGCTGGGGCCTTTGCAGAAAAGGCAACAGCTACATAACTGTAAAGAAGTGCAGAATATATTCTTACTGGAGCCAGTCCCAGATTCTGTAATTCCCAGCCCCACTTTTAGTCTCAGGGGAGCACAAAGAGGGTTTCCGGTTAATCTGTATTTAAGAGTGCAAGAGGGAAAGACTCCCGACCCCCCCCCTCCTCATTTACACAGTAGAGCAACAGGAGCCATCACTTGTTGACTTTTAGTGAGTTAACCATGCTAATTTTCAGTCTGTTTCTGCTGCAATCAGGAATCGGCAGATAACCTCCACCTCAGCTAATTTAATGCCTCCTGGGTTCCCTGAGGTTTCCCTTTCAGGATCCACGCAGGCAAATGGAAGGGGGAGGAGTGGCCAACTTACCAATAGAGACGCTGTCAGCTGCCAACTGGCAAAGTCGGAAAGCGATCCATTTTTGCTGATTATTCAGAAAGTTCTGATGGTCTCCATGAGTCTGGCACTGTTGTGCATGGCAGGAGTCACTATACACAAAAGCGTTGACCAGACTGCTCCCTAGGGATTTACAGTGTGAGTAATAGTGGGTTAATTTCTCTGGAAATTTCTGAAAGGGATGACTATGTATCAATAAGTTGTTCCAGATGACTAAAATGAAGTGTTGGAAAAGCCTCGAGGGACTCATACGATATTGTCAAGGAGACTCTTTCCCTTTGTTCTTAAAGGTGGCTTGCAATAAGAAAAAAAAAAAAAGCTTTGGGCATTTAGTGCTAATTTTATGAAAGAGGAAGAAGACCTGAAAGTTGCGTGATTTAGTTTAGTCTATCCCTACCAAGTGTGAGTTTCTTTAATTTAGGAACATCTACTACTTTCTCTGTTTCTCCCTGCTTTACAGTGAAGTACAGGAGCATGAAGTGCATGCTTTCTTAGCCTTTAATTGAAACTGAGATTGGTGGGCTGGAGCTTGAGTCTTTTTTATGCCTTTGAGCTCTTTATGTAGCTATTGCTCAGATGTTTGAGTTGCATAGGTGTTAACCAAAACAAAGGATTAGATTACACAGCTTTTGCAGTGATTTAATTAAATTGATGCAACTCCAATTCAGTTTTGTTAGATCAGCACAAAAACCCATGCAGACAAGCCCAAAGCGTTTTAGAGAACTCAGTGAAAACTTTCTTGCTTTCACATTTTGTTCCTGTTTTATTTCATCGGTTCTTCTGGTGAGATGAGGCTGTTGGTTCACAACTGGTCACGGAGGCTTCTGGGAACTAGAGAGTAAACAAGACCTGAGTAAAGAAAATAAGCTGGAAACCATTCATCAGCTTTATCACTGCCCTTTTCACTTTTTGGACAGAGTACTGACGCTGTGGGAGAAAGCTGTGCTGAAAGCCCAAGAGCGGTCGGGGTGCCTTGTAAGCATAAGACATTGCGTCTGCTCTGGGACCTGGGAATCAGTTTGCTCTACAGTGATCCTTCCCACCAGCCCTGAAGAACAGCTACCCTCACACAGAAGAAGATGCCTGGCAGCAGGCAGCAAAGCCAGTGCAGGAAATAGTACTGAGACTGTGTTTTAAATTGACACATCCCACCAACGTGGGATTTATTTCTCCCCACTGTCATACCATCCCAGGAGTGAAAAGAACAGAAAATGAAAGCTGTAGTTATGTGACTTTTATCCTTGGACAAGAAAGGGGTGACACTTCTTCAGCATGGGAAACAAAAGAGGTGTGTCTTAAAATTTTAAGGTCTATCAGGGAAAGAGATGACCACACACATTTGTTCTAGGGATACCCTACATCTGCATTGCCCCATCCTCTTTTTTTGTCAATTATTCTATTTTATTGTCCATGTGGAAAAAGATAAATATGGCCATTTGGCCAAGATTTCCAGGCCTCTGGCCTGGATAATAGAGCATGGATAAATAGCCATTTCAGGCCATCCCTTTTATTGCACAGATGGTACGTGCTTGCACAATAACTCAGTTGCAGCTCAGATAACTCTCCAGTGTGTCAGACTCACTGTGGTGTGTCACATAGTGCACGCTCACACACTTCTGACTGTGAAATATTAGATAGAAATACAGCAACTTTAATTACTTTAGACTTGTGAGGATTTTGCATAAGCGAAGCACATGTTTTTGTAGTGAGGCAGAGGCCAGAATGTCTCTCCATAAACATAAGCAATTTTGTGTGCAGTCTGCACTGTGTCCAAAAGCCATCATAAGCAGTATGGCAGTCCGCAATCCTTCTGTCTCACTCCTTGCATTAGTGGTGATTGGTGATAATAAAGGGATTAAAAATAGGAACAATGCAAAGGCTGTTATATAAGGGAAGTAACTGCTCTGCGCAGAATGTATAATGTGTCTGCTGTAAGATTTTAGTATGCATTTACACTCCTTCCTGAAGTTTGCAGCTTGAAAATATTATTTGGTGCTTCCCAGACAAAATCTTTTGCTAACAACTCTCTTTCAGAGGATTGTAGGATAATTCAGGTTGGAAGGAACCTCAGGAGGTCTCTATTCCTACCTCCTTCTCAGGCAGGTTACCTAAGAGTTCAGACCAAGGTTACTCTGGAGTTCATCCAGTCAGGTCTTGAAAAGCTCAAAGGATGGGGACTGCACTGCCTCTCTGCTAACCTATTTTTCTGCTTGACACAGGGAAAAGTTTTTCTTTATATCCACCCTGAAGCTCTCTTGTTTCAGTTTATGCCCATTGTTTGTCATCCTCCCACCATGTGCTGCCGTGAAGAGCCTGGTGCCACCTCCTCGTACATACTGGCAGGCTGCTGGTTAGGTCCCTCAAAAGCTGTTTCTTCTCCAGGCTGAACAAGCACCATTTCCCCAGCCTCTCTCTCCAGGACAAGTGCTCCAGACCCTTGAGCATCTTGGTAGCCCTTTGCTGAACGTGCTTCAATGTATCAGTGGCTTTCTTGTATTGGGGAATCCAAAACTGTACAGAGTATTTTAGATGTGGTCTAACAAGCACTGAGTAAAGGCAGATTATCACCTTCCTGGCTGTGCTTCTGCTGAAACAGCCCCGGATGCTGTTGGCTTTCCTTGCTGCCAGGCAGGTTGCTGGCTCATACCCAGCTGACTGCCCACCATGATTCCCAGGTCCTTCTCAACAGAGCTGCTCCCCAGCTAGTCAGTCCCTGGGCTGTATCATTGCTGGGGTTATTCCTTCTCAGGTGCAGGACTTTCCATTTCCCCCTGCTGAATTTCATAAGGTTGTGGTTGACCCGTTCCTCCAGCCTATCCAGGTCACTGTGGATGGCAGCCCTGCCCTGAAGTGCATCAACTGGTTCCCCCTGTTTGGTGTCATCTGCAAACTTGATGAGAGTTTACCCCATCACCCCTCTAGGTTAMAATAAAGGTGTTAAAAGATACTAAGAAAGATGTTAGATTATGCAGATGTTATCTATGTTTCCATACATAAGAAAGCCTCTTAAAGGAGAGCTTACTGCCAGTTATACCTGTCCACTTGCCTATAACCTAAGGAGATGATGTTTGGTGATACKCCTGAGTTGTGTGGCAGGCACAGTCCAAGTCCTAGTAGGCAGTTGTGCCATGTGTACAAAAAGTGCACAGCTGCAACTTTGTGCTCAGCCTCAGTAGTGCCGTGATCATCTAAATGGCTGAAGCGGTTCTTGTCCCTATGGGTTAGAGTCCCTGCAAACCAGTCCTTCCTGCAAATCAGCCATATCACAGATAGGGAATGTAGACAATGAACATAACCATAAATCGATATGTATATGCATAGTGTAGGACTGAGGGTATATACTTCTCTGCCTAAGGGAATGGGGCACGGCCTCAGGAAAGCCGCTGTTCTTGGGTCCATGCGATCATGAATAAGCCAATTATCTTCTTTTGTGATTCAATTTCTTACCTCTAAAGGAAGGATAATAACATTGCTGTACTACATAAACATTTTTTGAGGATAACTAATGTTTCAGAAATGTTGGTCATAGGTTTTGGACTGCAGTAGTTTCTTCAGACTCTGAGATCAGAAGCCTGTGCGCTATACCCCATACATACATATACTGTGGGTCATGCATGGTCCTCTGAGGGAGGTTTCACATAGGGAGAGGGAAAATGGAGGAAAGGGGAACATGAGTGATAGAAGCCTTATCAATATTTACATAAAAGATTGTCAAACTAGGGAAGAACTGCTACACAAACGAATCATCAACAATGCACATATTCTTTGGGAAATTCCTCTTTAAAAGCATAACAAGAACTTTATAACAAAATAGTTGTGTGTCTAGATTTTATAATGCAGAGGCCAATAATCTCCTATATAAACCTTAAACTAGAACACGTGTGATAAAAAATTCCATCTGCAATTAGTACAAAAACATTTTAACTAGGAAAGTTGATTGTTGTTTGTTTAAAAATCATGTTCTGCTTTCGCCATATAGATCAACTGCTCATAATCACAACTACACCTGCTTTTAACTTTTATTTCTCATTAAGTGTATAAACAAAGCAAAATAAACTCCTAGTGTTGAGCCTGACCCCATGCCCTTTGAAAACAAAGGAAGAACAAGACTCCTGGTAACTTCAGAGGGCATTGCATCCAGCCTATTGTTTTTAAAAGTCAAAAGCTAACACAGATTGTTCTTTTCCTGGCATTGGCATCAGCAGTAAATGGGATTGCCTCACAAAACTTTTGCTCAGTCCTCTGGGGACAAAGGATAAGAGCATGTTACATTGCTCAACAATGATCTCCTCAAACAGCTACACAGCAGCACTGTTTCATTTCAATAGCTCGTTACCTCCTTGGTGAGTAAAATGAGACCATGGAGTTGAAACTATGGGGAGAAGAGTGAAAGCCAGAGAGAAGGGTGGGTCTGAAATACCATTCTCGAACATGCCCTGCTTCCAAATGAAACGAGTAGAAGACAGAGGCTAATGTTATTGCAAGGCAGCAAAGTGGTAAATTGTTCATCTGAGGAAACAGCGGCTGCTTGATGGCTTCAGCCTTCTTGGTATTACTTTAGGGCAGGAAGTATCTCTCTGTGTTGTAGCCTCTACAGCGTAAGCATCTATACCATTGCCAGTTGTCCAGACTCCCTCCATAGTGAATGGACAGAAATAGGCCTTCCTACTCCATCTCCTAAATGAAGGTGATTCATTTAATCTATTTTAGACATCGGAAATGGGATGAGAGGAGCTCTGCCCTCAGAAGGCCTGTTCCCTTGACTATGAAGGGAGCCTAGACAGTTAACTCAGATACAGACACCTACAATACAGAATCTATATTTGGACAGATGAATCCCACTGCTGGTGTTTACTATAAATAGGGAAGCGCACAGTATATTTAAAGCAGAAAATCCATTGGGTACTGCTGAGATTATTGTTAATGCTGCTTAAACTAGTTAATTAAATAACTAGTCAATCACCCCCTAGTGTAGAGAGGACCAGCCATACAGCTACTGAAGTCAATAGTAAAATTAATGCAGGCAACAGCAGGCACTGATCTGTGTCTATGTATAACCATGCAATGAAGCAAGAGGAAAACCCAGCCTTAGTTCTAGATCCAGTCCTTTTCATTTTTTTGTATTATGGCGATCTGAATATTTCATTCTGCTGTTGTGGCAGAAGGGAGCAGCTGCAAAGCTCAGCTGAACAGCTATTGCTCTCTGTGTGAGTGTTCCCAGTCTGCCCGATTGCAAGATACAAGACATTAATGTAAGCCTGTTTCAAGGATGTTCACTGCCCCCAAAATATAAGACTCTTCAGGCCTGAATTGCTATTTAATACCCATCACTAATAAATCTGGAGTAATGGCTTTACAAAATTAGATAGCTGGCATTGACAAGTTGCTATATCATAAGAGTGACAGCACTGAATGTCATCTGTGTAAATCAGATCAAATGAATGATTCTGGTACCTAAACTGCAAAAATGCGGCACTTGATACTGCCCAATCAACTATAGCTATAATGACCATAGTAAGAATGTGTTAATTTACACCTTCATAAATCACTTTGAACTGTATTGTGGAAACAGCATGATAGGCAAGGGAGGCATTTGTGTGGATATTTTTATAATTAAAAGGAAGAAAACCTTTCATAAGACTGACTGCCAGGTGGCTAACTGCCATCTCTGAGAGAGTGTGTTGTGAAACATTGGGCACGTTTACCATGGAGAAAGACTCACCAGCGTAAAGGGTTGGATGGATTGTTTTGAACTTTATAGTGGTTGGTGGAAATCCTGAAGTCTGTTCTTGGAATGTAAAACAGATTTAGCCATGACAGCTAGACCAGGATCCTAAGTTTCCTCCCTGCCTTATTAGGGGATTTAATTGCTCTAGTGGAACCCCACATTCCAGTAAGCATCCCTGGCTGAAATGAAACACAATTTGTTACTTACTTGTTGACTTCTCCCTACCTTTGTGATAATTGGAGACTGTGTGTCTACTGTAATTGTGAAATCATCTCTGAGAAATCAGTAAGAGTTCATAAAGTGCTGCAATTAGCTGTAAGAGTTAAAGATGGCAGAAGGGTTAAGAAATTGAGACAACAATCACTCATTCAGAGAGGTCTTCCTGATCCGATCAAGGGTAGTATGAAGATGATACGTGACAGATAAGGAAATGGTGAAGTGAGAAATTAGTGGACCAAAACTAGGTGAATGAAATAAAGAAAGGATGGCCTGTTTGATCTCACATCACCTGTTGAACCTTTAAAAAGCAAAATAGCAGGCATATGGTAGAAGAGGTTTTTGAAGGATTTTCTGGGGAAGGGCCACTGGTTGATTCTTTCCTCCACTGGGCAGCTTCCACCAGATCCAGGCCATCAAACATGAGAAGGTACCTGGCTGTTCCCAACAAACCAGTAACCTGACAAAAGTGAGGTCCTGCCTTGCCTTTCCATGTTCTCTGAGTCTCTTTCTTTCCCCTTATTATCTCTTTTTTGGTGTCTCTCTTTCTGTCACTCAGCTTTTAACCTCACTTTGAGTTGGCTTGTGCTGCTTTACCAAATGTGGGGTGGTAAATGGAAGGAAGGAGACCTGACTTGGCCAGACAGGGGATATCCCATATAGGCAAGGGAATGGGGCTCCAGGCCAGCAGTTACCAGGGGTGACTGGCTACTCCACACTGTTTTCCATGACTACTCAGTTGTCTTGTATCCTGAAAAGCTCAGCAACAGCTACACCTCCCCTGCTTTCCACTCTTGTCCTTTCTCCTTTCTATATTTATTATCAAAAGCAGGAAATCAATCTTTACTCCTACAGTCATGAACTGAAAGATGAATAAGAGAATTAAACCTCTTCTTGTTGTGCTAAGAAGGACTTCTGGATAGCATAATGGATTCTAAATTAATAACCTGTGTCTAGCAAAGGGACTCTGACAGATTTTGATTGTTAGTCTTGTTTAACCACTTGATTTCAATTTCCAAATGCTTTGTGTTTTGTTTTTGTACATACTAATCAATAATCTTTCCAGCTTTGGCATGTATTTCTAGTGCAGCTGCCATGTGACTGAGCAGGCTAAGCTCTCTGTACTTAAAACCACAAACCATATTAATGGTTTAACACTTTACATCGGTAAGATCACATTAACACCTATGACTGAAGTCTCACTTATTCCATTGAAACTAACACAACATGACTGGTTATATCTGACTGCTGTTGCTACTGATGCCATGCTTTATTAAAGATATGTCTGTTCAAAACTTCTGAACCCCCTTTGCACCACTGCATAATTTCCATCTAGATTATCAAGTAGAAAGAAAAACCCAGGTTCCTTTATTTTTAGCTTATTTGACCATGTGAGTGGCAAAGTAAAATGTCATGAAGGCAGAACCAAGTATTGATGCTTTGGCGAGTCACCAGTGAAGGAAAAAATGAAGGCACTGGAGGTTTTTACTGGTTACTGCATTTAACATTAATACACTGTGAGAAAAATGTAAGTTAAAACATGATATGTTATACAGATAGTAAAGCGTGTGTAACCTGCAATATTTTACTCAGGATAAATGATTGTGTCCTGTTTTCAGTGAAAAGGAGCTTGGGACCCCATGGAATGGCAGAAGATGAATCTCTGTTTCCTTTTACATGTCCTTTCAAGGTGAAGGAGGTCAAATAAAGCAGTCTTTAAGCTTATAAATCACTCTGCTAGGCTAGTTTAAAATATCATTCTACAGAAACATAGGTGACAGGTTTTTAAAATGAAGATAAAAGAAGTTGCTGTCAAGTATTTGATTTGTTGATGGCTTTCAACAAGGACTTTGGAAAGGAAGGAAAAGGAGAAATTCTGAAGAAAATTGGAAAACCTCTGGTGGGTAGAGTTGTTAAGACTGGAAAACTGAAGAAACTCTGGGATCCAAGAGCACAGGATCTCTGATAAAAGGTGGGAATGGATGGAGTGTGTTTAAATCCAATTACAGATAAAGTGCGAAACACTTCTGAGGAAAAAAAATTTCTTTTTCAAGAATTTGCATTTTATTTAGAATTTTTCATAGTCTTCATATGTCTTAACAATACCTGAGACAAACACTACAAGGACTTCGACAAAACATCCCGCAAGTTTTCCATGGCTCAAAGATTGTTTATATAAACATTATTTGACATGAAGTCAATACAACATGAAAGACATTAAACTGGGTTGTTTTAATAACAACCTTATTAGAGTCAAGCAACTAATAAGTACGGAACAGACAAGAGACTGTTGTCTGAACATTTTAGACATGAGGCATTTTAGGCTCTTCCCCACTGTGAGAAAGAGCATATGTTTTCGACCATGCTACAGTGAAGTTTCAAGTAGGAACAGCAAGGGGAACGGTACTTTTATTCATGTTTCTCTTCAACCAGTTCACAGGCTAATTCTGACTAGCAGACACAGTTTTAAACATTACTGTTCTTTCCTGCAGTATGAGCAAAATTGTATTTAACATTGTGTTAGTTGACACATTTCCTATTGTAATGCATTTTCCCAAACCAAAGAGGGCAAGAGGGCTTTCACTGGCAAGTCTCCACTGGTCTCACCAAAGTGAAGGCCAGGCTCGTATGAGCTATCTGTTTGTCAGTGATCTGTACCAACGCATCCTATAATTTTTTTCTTCTAAAGCCTTATGACAAAGCAGAGGAGTTCTATGAAAGCATTGGCTGTCCACCTAACCCTTCTTAATTGCATAAGGGAAGATACTAGGAGAGGTTTAGTTTCCATGGTGTGGTCATTTTTACTGGCAAGAGGTCATCTCTGCAAGAATGACTGGTTGAGGGATAGCGTCATTGGACAGGTGCCCTGAAGTGAAATGGAGGTAGGTCTGAAGAAATAACTGAGGCTGGGGACTTTCTGTCATGGTTACTAATAGGAGACCATATGTTTTTTGATGTGCTCATGAAGTGAGTTTAACACACACATTTTCTCCTGATGTACTTGGTTTTTTATACCTGTTTCAATTCTCCTATACTTCTTTCTGAATACTGAATAAGTAAAACGATCCAAAATATTACTATATGGAGACATATTTATAATTATACATAGGCATAAAGGTTGAAAAACCTTGGTCTGCCCTCCTTGTTTGGTTATGTATAACTTACCTAAACTGCAGCCATGGTATATGTGAATCTGTCAGCATAGGAGATTACACCTACATAGAGAAACTAGTTTTGAATGTGAAAAAGTCCCTTCCCTGACCTTTACTCCCTGCTGTCATCCTGTCCCTGGGTTTTCCTCTTGCCACACCTCTGGTGAGAGCAATTTCCTCACACTTGCACAGCTGCTCTGACCAATCAATTCTTGAACATTTCCACGTTGTTAACATTATACATGTCCAAGGACATACTGACCTGCTGCTTGGCTTTGAGTAATAATCATCTTCATTCGCACTGAAGGTTTTTACTGCTAGCCATCTTGAGTGTCTCATTCTGCCACCGGCACGTGTAGATATGGGAATAATATAAACAATACCTAGAGCCATGTCTTTTAATTCCAGCGAGATACACTGTTTTGGGAAGAGAGCGTGGATAACAGTAAGTATTTTGCTAATTAGGAGAGATGATTGCTTATGATGAACCTGAAGTTCTCAGGCTGATCCTTGCTTGTCACTCGGTTTAGTTACATTTTCTAGAGCAAGTTTCACACCGAGCCTCCAGTACCTGGGTAGAATAGTTACTGTATTTGTGCTAGTGGAGGTATTCCTTCTGGTATTGCTTCAGGGGTGGTCTGAGATGTCTTCAGGAGAAGTGCTGATTCGCACAGTCAGCTACAGCACTGTTTCTTTACAGGAAAATGCCAACTGTCTGCCACTGATATCAGAAGGAAAGGAAGAACATTTTGATTGAATAAAGGAGAAATACATCCACAGAGTTAAAATTAGATCTTTTTTTAAAAAAGTGAGCAAGTACTGTTTCAGAGCAACAACAAGAACAACAAAAACAACTATAACAAAACCCAGGATAGAAGAGAGAGCCAAGTTTGCACTTCATATTTTTAAGCACTACTGATTTGGAAGCCAACCATGAATGCCAATAGTTGCTTATGCACTGTACATGCTATACTCCAAAAGCATATCCGCTACGGCAGGCCAACCAGAAGGGAAGGCATGGAATTTTCCTTTGAAACAGAAAAGGTCTCATCGTTGCTCACAAGCATTTTGCTCTCAAGTTAACTCCTTTGTTTCTTCTTTTCTGTGTAAGACTGACCCTGCATCTGAGCAGTCCCGTAACACCTCTGTCATTGCATTCAAGGGTCTTGAATTACTCTGATGTTTACTCACTGCTATAGTATAGTGTCTCTTATTTAATTTTCCTTTTCTCAGTTAATACTGCCAAGACTTCTCACCTTTGCTGAGGACTTTTGCTTTTTTTCTTGTCTGATATTGCTGTTGTTGTTGTTGTTCCATGGTGATAAACAAACTGAAGGCAGACACGAGCTGGTCCATGGCCTGATCTGAAGCCCAGGGGCTCTGCTCCTGGGAGCGCATAGGTGAATGCGAAGGAGTTATTGTGGGAAGCTGTGCACAAATTCTGTAACTGGAAAAAAGCATAATCCACATTTAAGGCACCAAAGCAAGTTACATTATCCTGAGAAAATAACAGCCTCTTCATTGTTACATTTGCTGACACAGAAGATTAGGGCTCTCTGTCAAGAGCAGCCAGAGAACAGCAAGAACTTTCATATCTAGGGAACAGGATCCAGTTCTTCTACCGCCCAAGTTTGGTTATCACGGCTCTTTGGAGCGAACTCCTGGATGTGAGAAGAGAAACTGGGATAGAAAACACAGACATGGCCCTTTTTACCCTCACAAAACAGAGGAACAACACCACAACAAAACCACTGTGTTTAGGGAACAGAAACTATAAAGGAGCTTCTGGAAATAATCCAAGCCAGATCTCAGTAGGAAGACGTGGATGCTCAGAAACAGAAAAAAGAACCATTAGCAGATGTTTGCCTACAAAATGGGATAACCATAAGTACTGACTATTGCATAATTTGGTAATGTGGATATGATTATAGACAGTTTTATTATTTTCTTTCACTGTTTTATTTATTTATTACTCATATTTGTTGCAGGAAATCTCTCTCTAAATACTTTTTTAGCACAGAGGGAAGTCTGTGCAACCTCTCTCATTGTCTCCCCTGTGTTTTTGCATACTTTCACACACGTTCACTTTGTTACTAAATAGTTCTGTTATGTGCAAGTATTCAGCCACAGGTACTTTGGCATCCTAGAAAAAAATTGTACTTTGTGGAGGAGTGCTACTGCTATATATCATGGCACATGTACCAGTATGTATATTTCCAAGCCCCTGCCCCAAAAAAGGAAGGAAACCAAATGCTTTCATTACATGAAAATACAGCAAGGTATTATGCCTGTAAAGGTAACACTCATTCTCCTTGTGTATTTGAGGGCCAGGACACCCACACATTTGGCATATTGCCACATACAGTTAGGTAAGGCAATGTCGCATGCACAGCAGGCTGTTCTTATCCTCCATCTGTTCTAAGTCATGCAGATTCAAGTTGTGTGTCCCTCAAAAGTCCACTTTTCCAGCACCATCCAGTCTGTAGCAAACACAGAGGCAAGGATGCCCCGGTGTATGGTTTCTTTAATACTTGAGCTGTAAGTGCAATGGAGTGAGGTGGCTTTTTTTGCACTAGGCCTCAATTCAGTTACAGGAGAGAGCCAGGTTTTGGGCTACAGTTTAATCTCTTGCACCTGAAAAGCATGCGTGTGGAGGGTGGTTGTTCAATTTAATACGTGAGGTGTTCAGTTGTCATATTTGGACAATGCTTTAGCCTGTTCATGATTTAGGCAGCCTAGCAGAATGGCCTGTGTTCCTCTGAGCTCATCTAGTTTATGTATGTGCTCTTAAAGTATTTGTTATGTTCCAAGTCCTTATAACAAATACATACCAGTTACAATAGCTTTTCCACTGGGACTAAGTTACACATAAGTGGGGGTAAGGCTTAATATACAGAACAATAGAAAAAAAATAGACATGGTGTTCTCAACAAAAATACAATTTTCTGTATGTTGTAAGTTTTTTTTTAACTGCCAGAACAGTGGATGTTGCTTAGAGATAAAAATTGATGCATCATTGCTATCCTTCCAATGAAAAACAATAGATCAGAGTACACTGAAAGCAACGTCTCTTCTCTCGACGTTCATAGAAGTTGACTGCAAGCTGTTATATTCAGTGGTCAACTTCTTTTATAGCGTTGCCGTAAAATGTCATGTGTATGTTGTGTGATCATAGCATGCTGCTGTGAAGAGCCACTGTAGCATAAACAGACAAGGGAGGTGTATTAAAATTACTGTAGGGATCCAAGGCAGATTCTGATTGTATTGGTGTAAATATAAAGTCACTTAACCTAATCCCAGATTTATAGCACTGTAACTGAAATAAAAATGATGCCCCTGCAGCTGCATTTTCTAACTTCTGTGAAATTCTGGTCTGCATCTTGACAGTGGTTAGCAGAGTTGCTTCCATTTATATCTTCAATATTTCTTTCAGATTTCTATTGTCTTCCCTTTTTCTTCACTTTCTGTGCAGCTGTCATCATAGCATTTCAACTCCAGTTAGAAGAGCAAGGCAGATGTCTCCCAGCAGAGGCTCTGCCAACATCACTCCAATGACAGCTGTGGGAGCAGTGCTGTGATAACAACATGACCACCAACGTCAACAGAGAATGACCACATCACATCTGCAAAGCTTTTCAGCTTCCACTAGCTTAGGGCCTGCAGTCTCAAATCACTTTTATACTTGAGTCTCTCAGCTGGCAGCACTTAATGCTACTTAGTTCTCTAGTATATTAGATATATTTAGGTCTATTTTGTTGGTTTGGTTTTGTTTTTTTAAAATCTGAATTATCACAATGTATTTTAATCCTGGGGTGAGAAGGACATTTAAACATGCCTCTTCCTGAGTTGACCCCTAGGCCTAGCTGTATCTGAAAATCTAACTGAAAGTGCCAAAACATTACTATGAACCACAACTTTCAGCTCTCCAAAATGGAAATTAGCATGACAGTATAAAGAACTACCTCAACATTTACTAAAAGAAGAGAAAATTTAAAGCTAGCAAATACCAGTAGCTTACAAAAAGTTACCTGAAAACAACATTTACCTTATTAGTGTATGTTGGTGGTGTGTTTAAAGCTTGTTTATGTATAGTTTTAAAATGTACCAAGGAAGATATKCATAGGTGAAAAGAAACACAACTCAAAAAGAATATGCTTGCTATGGAAGCAGTCATATAAGTTCAGTGATATTTCCACATGCTCCTTTTATATACCAGGGTCTGTGTAGGGATTTTGTCTGTGATAAAATATTTTGTCAAGTGAAGTTCTAACTTAGGAACAAAGCTCCCTCATAGATCAGCAAGTTGTACCTTTGCTTGCGCAGCCCATGCAGATGCCTCTATAGTGTTCTTGCACCATTTGATAGGAAAGTGAGAGGGGTTTCATCTTCTCCACATCTACAGGCAAAGCCTGCAGATTACTGCAGAAAGTCTTTATTTATTCATTACCCTAAAAGTCAAATGGTCACTCTGTCTTTTCAGCAAGCAGGACTTCCAGCAGGTATGTAATTACTGTTGCTTATAAAGTAACAAACATGGTGTCCGTGGTTCTCCTCACAGCTGGCAGTGCAGCCCAGGAACATCACAATTCTCTTGAGCTGTTAAATTKAGCAGAAAGGATGTCCCAATCCCTCTCTACAGCTGATAGTTGTGATAAACTTTATCAGCTACCAGACAGACTCAGCTCTAAGTTATACTGTGCAATTAGGAAGAAAACCCATTGTTTCCTTGGAGATACTCCTTACACAGTTTGGTACAAAGGCTCTTGGTCCTGAATGATTAAAAACACTCATTGCTCTAAGTAAGACTGTACCCTCTTAATATAGAAGATGATACAAATGCATCTAAACCCAAGCACAGGTTACAAATTACTGGTGGAGTCTTGACTAGGTAATGCTTGTATTTGACTACACTGCAATTTGGCAAATAGTATTGGGTTAACCATGCACACCATTTTTACAACAAATGCTGTCATACCTTAAATTATCTGAAGCATTCAGCCCCTTCCCCCACCTCCAGAAGGTAGCTCCTCCAGCTGTAGAGTTTCCTCACTTTTCTGGGCTATCGGGTATATCTGATTCAGAAGAGAGGGCGATGCCTGAGGATTGCCACAGGTGCCTCTTGCAACATTTTCATATTCGAGGTGGTGGGAAGTTGGAACTTGTGGAACTTGTAATATCTGATAACAGACTTTGGTCCCATTTTAGGAAATTGTCCCCATGCAAAGAGGCTCATTAACATATGCTTAAGCTCTGCAGAAGGCAGTGAAAAATATGCACATTCTTAAAGTTAAGCATGTACTTTCCTGAGAATCTCAAAGTGTAACTTGATATGTCTGCAGGTGCGAGCTTAGGCAAGAAGGTGTTTGCTGAGGCTGGTGAAGATAGGTTGTGTCTCTCTGTTGCTGCTCTATGGCATATACAGGATGAGGATTTCCTTCCCAAAAAAAGAGACATTTTAAAGAAGAATATTTGAGACATTTATTTTTTATATATTTAAAGGAGAAAGTCTGATCTCAATTGCCCTAAAAAAATTTGTGATTCATTTGTAATACAAGCAACCAGGCAAGTGAAATGTACTTAATTGAAAGAGGAAATAATTTTAGTCAGCTTCAAATTCTTTTTGCTTCAAATGCTTATTCAGCTCAAAAATTTGTATGAAAAGATGCTCTGGTGAAAAATTGAGCCCTATGATTAATGGACAAAATCTTCCTATCCACACCCATTCATCTAAGCCATCCAAGAAATCTTTCAAAAACAGAAAAGATTTATTTGAGATCTCTAAGTACACAGAAAGCAGAAATAAAGTGTTTTTAAAATACAGATACTTGTAAAGCTTTTATTTCATAACAAAATGAAAAATAGCTCAAATATATGTTTCCTCTTTTTCTGCTTACCCGTCAACAAATCGTATTCTGTTATTAAAGACCTGCTTGCATCCTCCACTTTGCCATCAGTGATATTTTTAGTGTTATCTGAACTTTCTTCTTAGGTCCGTTTCACTTTCCAGACATTCCAGTTAGAGGAACACTTTGCACCTCAGAGTGTAGACAGTGACAGTCCAAAGGCAGAGGACTGCCGGTAGGCTTTCAGGAGCAGCCTTTTTTGATTACTTTACTCAATATGGCTGTTATACATCCTATAAAGAGCTAATGCCAAATATCCAGGAAAGGAATTTGGCCTTGTCTAAATGCAGGATTTTGACTGTCTGTGAGTGCTGGTATTTAGAAAAAGGTTGCCCTACTTCTAAATAATGTACTTTTAAAATCTATGCTATTTCACAATTGAGCACTGTTGTTCTAAAATTATAGCACTCATGAAGACCTGAACTACCATAACTGTAAGCATAATATATGAGCCATTTTGTTATTTTGGTTCCACTTAGCCATGTAGGCAGATCCTTATATTCATGTAAAACCCATTATTTCAGCTTATTTTGTATCTGTGAATTTCCCTGCTGCCCTATTTTCTCACTCAGATGATAGGTTCTTTGTACGGGAACTGAGCTGATTGGTGCAAAACCAAGGACAGTTGAATGATAGTCCTATGCACTGTTCAAATCTATTTCTAATCAAAACAGAGTTAGGGTACAGACTCACTAGATGTGTGCTAGCTCATCCTTAAAATAAAGTATCCATTTTTTCAAAGCCCAGTGAAAATAGCACTGATGAAACTAGAAGTATACTGATTTTCTACAGTGCTTCCAACCTTGTACAATCACCCTGCTCAAGTTGAAAAAGCCTCTTTTTTTTATAAAAAACACACCAACTCAAAATTCATAGGATGGAAGACCATTACAGAAGGTGATATACACATGTTACTAAAGCTTAGGAAGGAACATCAAAATAATAATAACAATAAGTTAAATCACATGACTGTTACTAAGTCAACACTCCAAGTGCTAAGCAGGACAACATATCATTTTCCTCAAGCTATTTTCTTACCTAGTCACTGAATTGAAGACAGCTACTCAGTCTTTGGGTCCCAGAAATAATCTGACAAGAAATGGATAGCTTGAAAAGATAAATTATATTGAAGTCAAACAAAGCAAATTCTCATGTGTACCTGCTAGACATTTATGGTCAAATATTGTGTATATAGTGGTTATCCAGGAATATTTAGGTGTTTGAATCCCAAATATAGACATTTAAAGTCCTTGCTTAGATGCTTCTTTGCCTGGAGGCATATAAAATTTCTAAGTCCCCAAGTATTCCTAAGTGATATTTACTAAGTGGCTAAATGAATGAAACTGGGAGGGTTGATGCCTCAGCCTTGTATTTCTCAAGGAATATGTTCCATCCCTTAGCTTGCATCCAAAACCCAGTCCAGAAAACACCCTGAGTACAGACATGTTGGATTGGCCATATAGGAAACATGGCCGGGGATCTCTCGTCACTCTTCCTGCCCTTTTACTCATCAGCTAAAGAGTTCCGCTGAGTCATGGAAGACACTATTTCTTTTGTTCATGCCTGTCTTTTGAATAGGTATTTCCCACCTTCCAAGATCATTTTAACCTTAGGCGTAGTCTGCTTTCCAGAGCAAAGGCATTCAATACCCATTCTTTCTATGCTTTTCCAGTGTGCACAGAGTAGCAAAGTATTTGTTAGAACAGAAAGTGCAGGGAAGGAAGCAAAGGAATATAAAAACTAGTGTGATAATATAACTCAGTGGTTAGCTCTCTCACCTAAGTAAAGAGAGGACTGAATCCCAGTCCCTGCTCTCATGATTACTTGATAAGGGATACTTAAAATTTCATCGACGCAAGCACTGAGGCCTCTTCTCTTGTAGCTGAGTGCCTCGAATGCTAGGCAATAAAGTATTGCTCTCTCTTTTGCCTAATGAATATTTAATTATTCTCAGTGAAGTAAAGCAGCTTCAACAAGAGGAATTATGGCTCTTTTTCTGTCCTCAAACTAACCACTGAGCTATTGGATAAAACTGAGCTTCTGGCTATGCCCTTCTTTGGAATATGTGAGCCCAACCGTTCATTCAAGATAGTAAACACCAAGAGAAAAGAAGTTTCTTGCTATAGCCTGAGATGAAGCACTTAAGTCCTTCAGAGAGCTTAGTCTCCATACTCTTGCTATTTTTTGTTGACTTTGTTGGTTTCCTGCTCAGAGTGCTCTGGGTCTTCGATCTCTGCAGTGTAGGCATCTAACTCAGGGCTAGGACATGCAACGTGGGGCTGCCTCTGTCCCTCAGGGATCTAGCTCATAGTATCCACACTCCTTCAAAAAAACATAGAGGATATATAAGGACCATATGCATTCAGAGTAGGCAGTGTTAAATGGGAAGAGGAAACAGAACCATAGGGCCAATTACTTAGGTTAATTTTCTTGCTTCTGTCCCTTAGTGCCTGAAAATCCACAGGATCTTCTCAGTAAGACAGTCATTTTGCTGAGAGACATGTTTGCTAGTAAGGCAGCTCATGTAGACACACTCCTATTGCCTTCCAGTCTGTCCAGTGCTTATTAGTTTCCTGTAGTCTCCAGCTGATGGTCCTTTGAGACCTGCATCCAGCTTACAGACATCCTGAATTTCTCTAAGCTAGTGTGGGTCTGTCATACAACTAGCATGCAAATCAGAGACCCTGCTGCTGGTCCTTTGCAATCACAACAGATAGTGGCTGGCTCAGAGGGCTGGAGCCAACATGAGTGGACTCACAGAAAGAGACAGACCTTAGAATTACCTGTTCCTTTGGGAGAGACGGATTGCTGGGATTTTGAAATCAGACACTATCTCCTTAAAGGGAAGAACCATGCTGTGGGAAAAGGCATCAGAGTTGAGTTTTTCTCAGGAAAACTAAAACCATCTGTACCTGAGCCTAAACACTAATCTTCAAATTCTCAGGGATCAAAAGGCAGCTAAAAGGCAGCTTGTCAAAAGAAGGCACTTTACTTGGAGGATACTCATCATTTTTCAGTATTCTCAGATGTCAACTTGACACAGCTCTTCCATAACTGGCTGAACTCCAGGTGTGATATTTTGGCAAGAAATATATCTTCTGGGAATGAATTAGTGTTGAAAAACTGCAAAAGATTGAAACACTGACTTTGGCTGACAACACGGGCTAGGGCCCATGAACCATGAACTGCAGACAGGGCAGACTCCTAGCCACCTAAATGTTCTGTAGTAACTGTACTTAAATATGCTTTATCAAGTTTCAGATCCTAGTCTGTTGCCATACAATCCACTTTCCATAATTATTTCTCTGTTAAACTCTGTTTGAAAAGCTGCTGACTTGTTTTATTTCTGTTCAGATTACTCAGTACTGCTGATATGAAGGTTACCAGACACAGACACTGAAGGTGATTCTTGCAGATTTGATCCCATAGAAAGATTGATTTATCCATTGGTTCAAAGCTTTGTTTATAACTCATTGTTCTGAGAAAAGACATTTCCCAGGCCTGGATGGACTGGTAGGACCTTAGTATAATTGGAATATATTCTATTGTACTCTTACTCTGTCTTTGCTCTTTACTCTTCACCTTAGTTTAGGGATGGTCTTCAATAGGGCAGTTATAAAATTGTCAAAATGGAGGGTCTGAGGTTTTTAAATTTTGTTTTGCTGATGTTGTACATAGTGCAGGTGAATTGCAGTTAAAGAACTGGACTTGACTCAGTGGTTCAGGATTCAATCTCTGCCTCTCACATTTCTCTGACCCACAAGTAACTCGCTTTCATGCTCTGACTTCCTCCTCTGTTAAAATGGAAATAATGATAGAAAGAAGGAAAGAAAGAGTATCCAGCTATGCTGTTATTCTTCAGAATAAGGTTTGCCTTTTACTGTGTGCTTGCATAATTCTTTGCACAACGGGACCCTGGGTGCTACTGTAGTATGTAAGTAATAATGATAAGGTTTAGATTTTATATTTTCCACCATCAGCATGATTCACTGTAAGACTTAAAATCTTACTGTTTATTCTATACTACTTGGATAAAGAGCACTGTAATTAGAAAGCAGCAAAATTTTCATGCCACTTAATTTATAAGGCTACAAATACTCAGCAACAAGTGAGGAATAGATTTGCATTACAGTTATTAATATGCAGCACTAATGATAATAATACTGTACCAATACCTTACACTTACAAAGCATCTCTCATCTCAAAGTGATGAAAGTTCCTAAGTGAAACACAAAACACACAGAAATGTGGTCATCCATTCATTAAGTGAAAAATAGAGACTTGAAAAGAATTTTCTGCCAAGAGCATATTCTGAATAATGAAAGGAAGGAGTAAGCAGAAGGAAAGTCTGACATAAAGAGAACAGAAGTGCTATCCATTTCTGGAGGTATTTTGTACTCATGAAGCAGTACTACCAAAAGAGCTTTGGTGAGTTGCTCTAGTTGAATAACCATTAGAAAAAGCTCCATAACTTTCAAGGGAAAGATTACGGATGCTATAAATATAAAATTGCACCTCTGCTGAATATAGCTAGATAGTGATATTGTATCCTATGCCTCAAAGCATGAGTTGAAACAGCTAAGCGTACGCAGTAAAGACTGGCTAGAAGAGAGAAGCATGACAGATAAAGCCTAGCATGATGGATATGCCCAAACATGAGGCCTACCATGAAAGATAAGGCATTTAATGTATGTAATTTGCAAAAAGCACTGCAGAAAAATTGCTGAGAAATCACAAGAGATTTAACAAAGTTAACACAGATCTGTTTGAATTAAACATGAACATTTAACTGCTATTGGTGTAGCCGTTGTTCCTAAACTTCCAAAAAAGTAGGTTCACAAGAACAGATCAGCGCTTCACTTCTAAGCTACTTATGCCACTATGAGAAATTGGTGTGTACATTTTTTAAAGCTACAAATATTTATACTTACCAGAACTTTTTGTATGTTCAAAATCTAATCTTATTAGCTGACCTAATATATTTCCTGCATACTTGTTGAGTATTCCCAAGTGAGATCTAAGCGCCTGTGACATTTAGGATACAGTACTTATCCTCTCTGGCATTAAATATGTGCAGAGTTCTCTTAACAAGAGCACAGCCTACAAATCACAGAGAGTAATCCTTCCACTCTTCTCACAGCTGGCAAGGCCTCAGCTGGACTACAGTGTCCAGCTCTGGGCATTGCTCTTCAAGAAAGGAGTGGACTACTCAAGATAGTCCAGAGAACAGCAGTGAAAGTAGTTGCAAGTCAAAAAAACATGTTCAATGAGCCAAGACTGAAAGAACTGTTGTTGTGTACCCTAAAGGAGAGAAGACTTTTAGAGAGAAGGGTATACATTGTTCTCCCAGTCCGTGGAGACAAGACTTCTTCTGTGACAAGAAGGAATGGACTTAAATTGCAGGAAGAAAGAATCAGGTTAGCTGTTGGGAAAAACTTGCTGAAGGCAGGGGTACTGACGCTCTGGAGTAGGTTTGCCTCAGGAGCTGGTAGAGTCGCTCTCACTGAAGGCTTTAATACAGGTTAAACAAACAATCTATCGAAACTGCAAAAATGCGGTAGTCATTGATGAAGGCTGGAACTTGATGACCATACAGCATGCTTCCTAGTCTTTTGTTCTGATGGCTCTCTGTTGTTTTTTGGTTTCAATTGCCTATTCAAAGTTGTTGAGAGAATTTTCTTCAAACTCTGAAATAATTCATGTTTGGACAGAAGCCAACTGTGGAAAGTATGTAGGACAAATTAACACCTTTTTTGTAAAAGATATAAACTAGACAAAGTGGCCACGGACTCTAAAGTATGACATTTGTTACTACAAATACCTTAATTAGATGGATAAAACTGTACCACAGAAATATACAGAACATTAATATCATTGGATTTCCTACTTAGAAATGTATGATGTCACCTCCACGCATGATGAGCATCTCTGGTGTGCAACAAAGCTGCTGSAGCAGCTTTTTGAAGTTGTAGCATGACAGGCTTTTGGCAACTGCTTGGAACAAAGCTGCTCTGATGGTTGTTTGATTAAGCAAATCTGCTGTGGTAGATGTCTGAAGCCAAGCTGTTTCTGCAGCTGTTTGAGCCAGAGCTAGTCCTGCAGTTTTTGAAGAAAGAAGGCATTTGTAAAGAATGAAGGAGAGAGATGGAAACAGAAAGGAGGGAGGAGAGAAAGAAGAGATTTTGAAACATTTTAACTACATACAGCATTAAAAACAAAAGTATGTTTGTTTTCAAACAGCTTTGTAAAACAAAACTATAATGCCATCTTGGGGTTTTGGTGATAACTGGCGATTATAATATGCAGGATTCCTAAGGCTCTGTATGTTTGTATAAAACATATTAAATGATAGGCTTTAAGAATGTCATTAAAGCTGCAAAGTCAAGTAATCAAAAGGTAGGAAATGCCAGAAGTCAGGTTGTATGCAAACTTCACTCATCTCCCCTGTACAAATGCCTTTAGTTACATATCCACATAGGGTTTTTTTTCAAGATCCAAGCCTCAATCAGCGCTCAGGGGTGACAGGTAGTTTTTAAATGATATCTGATATTTTGTTTTCTTGTCCATGTTCAGTATGAGTCCCTCTGCCTTGTTTATTTCACAGTATTAAAATCTTATCTGACAACAGAATGATTCATCTCATCTTGATCTTTTCAGTGGTTCTCGTCACTGTACTCTCTGAGTGCCTGACAAATATGAATATGTTTACTTTTGTGATACACCTCTAGCAGTTAAAGTGATATTGCTACTCCTGCTTTTTGCAGAGATGAGGTTAAAACTGTCCTGTAGTTTGGGGTGCTCAGTTCAAGGTGTGTGATCTTGAGCCTTAATATAGCAATTTATTTATTCAAGTTGTAGTTCCTGTTGACTTCTCAGGTGTGCAACACTTCTGTAAGACCATAGGATGCTTGAATTTATTCCTGCAAAGCGTAACTACTTCTGGCTCTACCAGTCACTGCCTCAGTCTTATTTTCTCCTTAACCTTGGTCTTCTTTCCAGCTCCATTTCCATTTCTCAGCACATTTTGGTTCCTTCCACTAGTTCCTTTCCTTTCTAGCTTTTAATCTGTTCTGTCTCTCCTGGTCCCTTTTCCTTCTCCACCATAGATTTTTCTGTAGACTGATGTCCAGCACCAATCCCTCACCCAGACTGAGTGGATACTTCAGTTTTTCTCACAATTGCCAACATTTCAGCAACTCTTCTTAATTTTTTTTCTTTTTCGCTGGCTCTGAATCTCTTCACCTCCTTTCCCACGTGCGGTTTACTGTCTCTATCACCATAACCGTCCCAGTTCCCTCTTCTTTCACTCTGTCTCTGCATTCTGGTATCCTGGTTCCTGCCTGCTCCTCATCTCCAGGCAGATCAGCTTTTTGCAAGCTCTGCTTTTAAATAGTGCAGCTTCCTCCTTCTCGCTTCCTGTTTGGAGTAGGTGGGAAAAATAGAGCTTCTGCGCTCTGTCTTGGACTGTAGCCCAGTATGATGTGGAGCTGTAGTTGCAAGGAAAATCCTGCTCAGCCTCAGTCTGGAACATGTTCTATAATTACAGAATCTTTGAGAAATGCAACTGCTGACACCTGAGACTTCTGTACTGAGCATGTGTGAACTGCTTTTTTTTTTCCGAAGGACTAGAACTTAGCCAAATTTGACAAATTCTCTTAAGAGGTGGAGAGAGCTACATCCTCAAAATAAAGGCAAGCCTTTGCCAAATTTTAAGCCCATTCTACAAGTCGTGGTAGCCCTAAAAAATTTCAGCAGAACTCTGTTGGTTTTTTTACGAAGAAAATGACATATTTTCCCTTAGCCTTGATGTCAGAAATGGCTGAGTTATTTGTTTCCAAAAAAAACAAATTCAGCCTAAGGCAGATGCTCAGTGTGGAAAATTTCAGTGCAAATAATTAAACTTTGGCAAAGTTACAAATAACTGAAAACACAGTCTCATAATGGGAAATGTTGGACAACCTTGCTAGGCATGTGTGCATCCAGGCCTGTCTATAATACAATGTCCATTAAAATTTGGAGCAAAAATTATTTTCATGGTCATCAGAGAAAAACTCATCTCATGGCTTTGCTGTCATCACAGTGTCAAGTTTCATACCAAAGCTGTTGTAAGAGGGTGCAATGAAGCTACTTTGAAAGCTTTGTTTTCATTAAAAAGGACGTTATTTTATTTATGACAAAATAGCTGCAATTATTGTCATATGGATAACTCCAGCCATTCAGAGATCCTGAATCAGGTCTCACAAAATCAAGAAAGAGATTCAAATTTGGGAGATTGAAATAAAGTTGGGCAAAGTGGTGATTTCTCTTACAGTTCCTGAGTTTTGGAGGTGTTTTTGCAATATAATCAAGTCCTTTTCTGTAATTGTAAAGGCAATTCACTTCACTTACATATTATCTATACTATGTTATGAAGTTAAACCAGAAGCAGAGATGTTAAGACAAATACCAAATATACTGCTAGTTGTCAAGACTTTGGACTCAGAGCCCCACGCCATTGCTAATGCCTTTTCCATTGCATTTATTATGGACTAAGAGTCTGGATTCGGAATGCTCAGGTGATGCACAGCCTCTGCTTGTCAAGATGCAGCAAGTCTTTTGTGTATTCGAGCCCTTTTTTCCATTGACTTATCAATTGGGTTTGAATTCTGTGTTTTTCTTACTGGTTTAAAAACTTTTAAGACAGTTACAGTGCATATTGTATACACTTGAAAATGAAGGAAGCTTGTTGAAGGCTCAGCACAGGGCCAACCTGAAGAAGCACCTGAGCTCTTCTCCTTTGGCAGTAACAGTATATCAGTGGCTGGTACCAAGAAAGGATTCTAAACCCAGACAACCTGTAAAAACTCCAAGATAAATTTCACATAGGTCAAAGAGTCTATGACTGTAAATTAAAAAAAGATGGTTTTTTTGAACTGGATTAATTTAAGCTATTTTTTTTAGGAGAGCTTTTTCAAGTTAGTAATTGTGTGGAAGGTTGGCTTGGCTCACAAGGAAAGGTTAAGAGATCCACACAGACATACCTGAATCACCAAGTACCAAGCAAGTACCAAGTAAGGGCATAAAATCTCTGGAGCATCTAAGTACCAATAGAGGGGAGAGATTGTTTACTGCTGTAAAGGAAACTACAACAAGAATGAGCAGATTTAACTTAAGTGAGAGACTACTACATGTAAATGTTACGGCAACATTTCCCTTATTATGAGATTCATGAAGATGCCTAGGAAACCAGTAGACATTCAGCTTCTTTGAACTTCTAGAACTAAATTGAACAAAGCAATATGCAAGGCAGTTGCAGAGAGGTTACCGAAATGAATTGCTCTGATCCTTAATTACCAAAATTTTGTTATTGAAATCCAGAAAATGTACTACTCCTCATCCTTTACAGTGCTTAGCTAAGATAGATATGAACTGTCTGTGGCTTTGCCCTGACACATTGAGATTGATATGAGGTTAACTAGGTAGGGAAAGCCTCTAAGGGAATGGGGTAACAGAAGTAGCATAACCGAATAATTCTGAGTCTCACTACATTTACTCCTGAATATTTGGATCATAGTACCATGTATTTAATCATCTACAGCTGGACAAAAGGTGACAGCTCCTCAGATGAGATGCATCTCACTTAACTTCGTCTGTCTGAAACAGACAGCTGCACCTGAGCTAATCATCCTAAGTTCCCTTTACTGTCAAGGGAAAGAAGTAGGCATCTTGTGGAGCACAATCCATTTCATCTAATGTAGGTGTTCGAAGTAAGRCAAAAGAATGACACCTGAGGTGAATATTTCTTGGTGTGGCCTGTAATGGCTGTCTAGGACAAGTAGCTAACCTGGGATGACGTAGTTAGGTGAAATGGCTTCCTCATTTTTGTCCAGGGTGGACATCACTACAGGTTTCTTTGTCACATATAAGCCAAATTGCTGAAAAGGTCTATGATGAATGGAACTACACTAGACAGGCATTTCAGAGCTTCTGCAAAATATAGTTGCTCAGCTCCTGAAAGGGATGGGACAGGCAGGCTCCTGACACTGCTTTTCTAAATTCCATCCTAATTTCAAGTATGCTTCTTGTGACAATGCGAAATGACAATGCCTATTTTTAAACCCCTCAGGTGTTTAGACCTTGTTGTAGCTGTGTCCTGCTGCTGACTAAATTAAGGCCCCCCAGCCTGAGACTAGCTATTCTCAGTGGTCTGCTACAGCGTGCTTTCAGCATGTTGGATAAGGGTGTACTGGTCCTGCATTCTGTTTGCCTTGTGGTCCACTGCTTTCCTTTGGGCATAGAGAGGAGGATGCCAGCTGTCCTTACACAAATTGCACCATCCTCTCCAGTTAGTTTGAGGGTGAGTTTTCATGCAATAGCTAAGGGACTCTATTGATGGCAGCTGCTGGAAAGCATGATCTTGCTCTGCCCTTCTCTCCCCCAGCCGTTGTTACCAGTTCTAAGTCACACAGGCTCAGTGTGACCTGATGCAGCTGACTGACCCAGTGAGTAACTGTTTCTTTTTTTTTTCAGAATTAGTTTTCCACTGGATCAGCCAGTTGAACTGACTCACCTTGCAGCTACACTTTTGTTAGGTATGATATGCAGGAAGCAGAGGGAGTACATGGCCACAGACTGACTGAGGTACAGGACTTCTTCCACCCCTTTCGCTGCATTGCTGCATCATCTTAGCTGCAACATAAAATGGAAATAACTTCACTATGGACTGTTCATCAAGGCAGTTATTACTCTGTGTGAACAGAAGGCTTTCAGTGTATATAATTGTTTACTGGTATCATCTAGTTAATCAGGTTTGGTTTTGCCATTCTGTAAATGAGTTTATATTGTTAAGGAAAGCCTTGAAAACCTCATGCTATTTGAGGTTGAAAGATTCAGTTAAATATGTTTTAAAACATCTCAAGATGCCGAAGTGATGGGTCTCATTTATAGCTCTGCTATCAAGTTATTTGGTGCCATAGCAGTGCCAAAGCATGCTACTTTTTTTTTTTGTCAAATGAGAGTGAAAAAACACAAGATGGTGGTTCCCACATGAGTTGCAGCACTGCCCTTGCCGTGCTGGGCAAGTTCCAAGCAGTAACCAAATTCAGAGTGACTACTGGGACATTCCTTGCAGTTCCAGCTGCATGTTGCTCGTTAACTTCCTGTTCTAAAATAGCGAGGAATGTTGCTATCAGCATCAAAACATTTATTGCTTCCTTCCCCAGCAGCAAGCACAATTCACTCGCAGGCCTCGAAGTATGGAACCTGCCCCTGAAACTGATAGCACCTCAGTAGGTGAAGGGCTTTTAATGATTGCACCCGTAACGCAGACCCTTTTGGTTACAGGAAACGTGCTAATGCAATTTACAATTATCTTTCACAGCAGGAGTTCCCTTCAGGGAAAGACTGATGTTTAGTGTAGTACTTGGATTTCATGAGGTGCCTTGAGAAAAGTGAATTATGAGGGATCGGAAGGATGTTAAAATCTCTATACAGCAAGCAATTTGACCATGACTGACAATTACCTGAAAGTGCATCTCTTATCGGGGTTCCTTCTTCGTGTAGGATTTTCCAATTTTTTTAAATGATTTTCAGTTTTCCTTCCAGCAGCAATCTCCAAAAATCAGAGCACTTCAGACATCTCAGCTTTAAGTACTCAAAATCACTACTAGCTTTTAAAAGCTTTGGCCTTATGGTAATACCACACATATAAGTGGAAACAAAATGGGTCCGTGCAGATTTGCTGTATTCCGCTGCCACATCATTGTGCCAATGCCAGAACAGTCAGCCACAAATTGATTCCACCAGCACTGAAGGAAGTATTATGTATGAAAAAGGAAATTATGTCTAAAGTTTGTGAAAGAGCCTTAACTCAGGATTTCCTGTACTTTTAGTTTTTGTGTTATTTAGGAATGAGAGTCAGCAACCTTAACACCATCTTAATGCAATTTTGTGTGTGTGTGCTGGAATTTCCCTTGGTTTTTTGGAATGTAAGTGAAGTGAACACATGGACCCAGCTGAAATACAATTGAAAAAAGATTTTTATGTAAGTAATTACTGTCAATTGTAAATGTTTACATTTTCACTCATGGAAGAGAAATTAGTAATACCAAATATGCCAAATGCATCCTTCCCTACCAGCCAACAAGGAGTTCAAGCTCTTTCTGGCATCATCTATGGAGGCAAAAGAGCAGGGAATTTCCTCAAGAAACCTCTTTGGTCTAGTCCACCACCAGTTTCTATAGAGACAGTATTCTCAAAAATCATCCTCATTTATAGCTATAAATAACTCCCACAGTTCAGTGCAGAAGTGGAGCTCAGCCATAGAACTTACTGGGCATAAGTTGGATGTTATTTTGGAGAAATGGAAATCCAAGGTACATCAAATGTTTGTGTGCAGTTGTCAGTGAGAATTTATATAGCCATTGGGGATGGAAAAGACGTGCAGAGGCAGCCTGTTAGTGACACCATTTCATTCTGGGAAGATTGTGTCTATTGCTCACATCACAGGGAGGAATAATACTGCACTGTGAATGGGGAGTTACATGCTGCACAAAGCTGCATTAATAGGAGGGCTAGTACTACCTTAACCTCTCTTCCCCTGCTGGTAATACAGCCCCTGCAGAGACTAAGAGTCACGTGCTTCTTGGTTGGTGTTTGTATGGCTTCTGAGTTCTGCAAAGTTGTTGATGTATTTTTCCTTATAACGGCCATGTGAGAAAAGAATTATTACCTCTATCTTACTGATGGGGAAACAAGTCCCAGAGCAATAAAGACCTTGATTTTTAACATACTTTGACACTTTGTTTAGAAGCTTAAAACTGTTTAGATACTTAAAGATGTAGGAAGGGCTGCAGGAGTGCTTCCCTGTGCATCAGCTGTGTCAAAGTGCAATCTCTGAGTGGAGCATCCCCCTCTCTGCACCGTGCGCCTTGGTTTCCATGGGAAGGAAATCTGTGCACACAAGATGTAGAGCCCTGGAGTGCAACTGCTCTGCAGTCTAGACATGGCCGTAGGCACCTAGACAGGATTTTTGAAAGCACCAGGTGCTTAATTTCTATTGTTCTCTATGGCAAACAGGCCCTTAAGTGCCTCTGGAAATCCTACTGACTACTTACAGCATTCTTTAACAATTCTGCCTCTAAGTGACTGCTCAAGATCACAGAAGTAGCCTGTGGCTACCATGCTAACCACTGGGATATTCTTTCTTCTGTGGCAATAAAGATTCGTTAGAATGAGCTAAATTCATGCAAGCTCCCAGCAGGGCTAGACACTTTTCCTGATGGGGCAGAAATGAGATGTGAACCCTCTGTCAGCTGCCAGGAGGGGCTGAGGCTTCAGGCAAGACTTAGGTACTAGGGAATGTTTCCACAACAGGGAACTTGGTATGTTTATAAACCTGGCTCTGTTATACTGTCCTGTCCTGTAAATCCTGACTGCTGCTAAATATGTTTTGTGTTGGTTTCATCACAGCAAAATGCTTTAAATTGCTTTGCACATTCAAATGCTTTAAATTGCTATCCACAGTAAAATACTTCCATCGACAAATACATTACTGTAAATGAAAAGTTATGGAGGAAATGCAAATACTTAATTGAGGCAATATTAAATTCAATACATGCTCTTTATAGTAGACATCATCAATATATGTTTGTGGGTAAGTCTGCAGTTTGTAAGTTTTAAATATATTAAACTAAAACTAGTTGTGAACAACAAATAAAAAGAAGACTTTTTTTAGATACCTCTACTTTTTCTAAACCTAAAAAAGAAATCAGTGGATCTATATTTTTTATAGGCATACACAATGGGAAATTTTAATAAGCTTCCTGCAGGAAAATTTCACCTCAGTGAAAAGAGGAGCCTTACAGTTTAAAATGAACATAATCATCTCTTTTGCCCAGAGTACCAGAACATGTTGACAGTTCTTGATTTGCTGGAGATCAGAAGTCTTTACTACTAGATTTCTGTGTCAGCTTCTCTAACGCGCAGCACATCCAGGACGGTTAAGATACTGAGTTGATACCTGAAATAGATTGTACTACCCTATTAGCTTTGTTTACCAGGACGCAGACAAGAGCGTCTATGAGGCAAACAACGGTGTAGCACAGAGATACCCAAAGTAGAGTTAAATTAGCTAGTTTGAATATGGCAATAATTTTAGTCACAACAACACAGGTCAATTCACACTGCTTCTTAGCAGGGAAATTTAGCCTTCAGGAGCTCCACGCCGCTGCAGTTTGTTTGCTTCTGGCCTTCAATGTATCTTCTTTAACACCAGCTTGATAACTCTGCTTAGTTACAAAGTGCAGTTTAGACGATTTGCAGTGCTGGAATCCAAAGGCAGCTGATGCAGCTCCAATTTTCATATCATGCTTTGTAGCCYGAAAAGGTTCCTTTGTTCTGTATAAATTATGTTTTTGTAGGGCACTTACATTCATATGTTCCTCTGCAGTATGGTGTGGCTGTCTTGGATGCTGCTTCACTTAGACAGTCAGTCTTCAGCTGCAAAAATAGCTATGACAGGAATGGTCATTTTCATAACTAAATTGAAAACAAAATATTATTCGTACAGTGTACTGGCTCTGGCTTGGCKGCCTACCGGGGTTAACCCACAACACACGTTATACGCAAATACTGCAGAAGCCACTGCATGAAAAGCAAAATATCTGGATTAGTGTCTTTATGGTAATATAGCAACTGATTATGTGAATGGTAGAAGCCTTGTTTCCTACAGATTTGTGCATCATGATTGGATTTTCTGGTGTCTAAGAAGGTGTGACCTCTAATTACCTAAAGGTGAAGTAATCGTGCTTCTCCCCGATATGTGGATTCTGGATAGGGATGTAGTAACAGCTGAACTCATCTTCTATACTTTCACTTAGAAAGTGCTTTTTCTATTTGCCTGTTTTCATGAAAAGAAGGTCTTAATTTCTGTGAGAACACACTTCTGATGACTTTGGTTGTAATTAATCAACAGACTCAAGAGGTACATGGAGAGGAAGAGATGGACACACACACATGCACATGTGTGGGATCTGTGAACCTCTTTCCTTAAGGAACCAGGCTAAAAATAGTAATGAACCCTCAGTACTACTTAAAGTCCAGTTTGTTCAAGACAGCAAATGATTGCCATCGCTATTTTATACAAGTCAAAGCCAAGCATTAACTAAATATCCAGCATAATCTATGAGTGTCTAATATGTCAATGCCTGAAGTGTTCCGCRTGGAAATATTTTTACCAATACTGGAAATATTTCGTTTTCCTGTAGAAGAATCTTTATCATTTTCAGCTGTTGTTATCAGTTTAAATATTAACTAGAACTCTGTGGCTTTTTAATTATGCCTTTACAATTGTGATTACTGTACATTTAACTGTGGGAGGTCTTTCATCCTCATTTATTCTTTTCTTTCAATTTCTAAGAAATGTCTTTCTGTTAATAGTATTCCCAGCTTTTTGTTCGCAATAGGATCATTTCCAGAATCGAAATGGACACATCTCCGGGGTAATAACTCTCTTGGAACAGGTCCAGATCTAATTGCCTGCTGGAGTTGTGATCCTGAGTAACAAATGGCAGCTGTACCGCCTTCCCGCTCTGACTGGGGGGATGGCAGCACTCCCGCTGCCATCCCGGCTCACGGGACCACCAAGGCAGGACGTGGGGTTGTGCCAGTTCACTTGCCTTAATCAGGGCTGAAGTTTGGCATGTGTTAAAACACTGACTGCCGGTGTGGTCAGTGAATGCATCTTTGGGTGCAATGACTTCTAGCAGGTGAGTGGTGTGGATAGGTAGGAAAGSTGACATTGGCTGCCTCTCTGGTGTAGCTAAATGCACCAGATCGCCCTCTCCGTCAAAGCCCGTAGTAAGTGGTAGTGGTGTGATTTTTCACCTCCTGAATTTCTAGTATTCTCTCTTTTATATAGACAAAGCCTCTGTTTTCTATGCCTTGTCTGTGGCCTGCTCTTTTATCAGCCACAAAGGTCATGTTGAAACAGGAATTCCTAGGACAGCTAAGTCAAATTAACTACAGATACAGTATCAATGAACAGAAATTAAACCTTACAAAGCTCACGTGTGGATAATCTCTGGCAGAGGTAGAGTGGCCTTAAAATAAAATTCATCATTAAACGGAGTCAATCTAGCAGCTCACTGCTGCTACCCTGCTGCTGTTAACACATGCTCGCCACTCCCTTGTGTGAGCCCTGGCACTCGTAAGAGGTGCACTGAACTACTTCCACTCACTAACCCAGAAAAAAACACCAGAGAAGCAAATTATTTTTTTGTAAGGCTAGTGAGCTGAACCGGCCCAGCACAAGGGAGGGGATAGGACAGGACGGCCAGAAGCAGGGGTGTGGGAAGGGAGGAGCAAGGAGTAGGACTGCCCCTTTCCATAGCAGTGAAATGTTAAGACATATTATTGGACTATTTGTTTTGAGGCACCATGAAAGAGGGAGACATTTAGTGGGAAGAGGGAGAGYGAAGGCTGATCAACCAACAGGTAGCTCTGTGAACAGCAGATACAAATGAGATTTTCTTTGGATTTGCATCTCAGGATTGATCTTGCATGTGTATTCTGTCTAGTCTACCAAGGTTTGGGCTCACATTGCACCTTTCCTTCAACGGAGGGATTTATAAGGGTCTCTGTTACAAGGATCTGTCTTTTCTACTTGGTCAAATTTTTTATAAACTTTGTAGGAACTTAATATCTATCATACGTCCATCCCTTGCAAAACTTGATTGAAATCAGCCAACAGGATCTAAGTTATTATAGGACAAGAAGCACTTGTACAGGCTGAGACAGAAAGTGCAATAGCATAGAATATATTTTCTTAGAAAAAGAAGGGAAAAAAAAGTGTCACATCATTAATTTTCCATTTTTTAAAATTGGAATGTACAAAAAATCACTAAAATGTCAAAATTGGAAAAGAAAAAATTATTACCATTTTATAAATCATTATTCAAAATGTGTTGACCAATCTAATAAAACTACAATCCAACATATATTTTACACCTTTATGGATCCTAGAGCCTCATAATTTACCCATACATTAAGTGCAAGGAACAGAAATATTTCATAATATGCATACCTTTCCAGGCAAGCAGCTTAGTAAAGACAACCCGAGATTAGAGAGAGAATTCCATGATGGACCTGTCACCATATGGGTTGTAATTCTAATTTACAGTGGCAATAGCACACCCTGCGTGAGCCTCACTTGATTCAATAACATTCTATTATTTCTAAGAGCTACAGAGTGAACCTTTATCAATCTCCCAATACTAAATATATCAAGATGTGACAATCACTCCTTTCCTTATGGATTAAACAACAATTTGAAATGTCATATTTGGATCTACTGAGCAATATGTCTGCTGCCAACCATTGACAGCAAACCACAGTAGTTAATTTGACTCTATGGAACATTTGAAAGCAGGCAAGCTTGAAGCATGAGCATTAAGCATGTTTGAGGTTTCACTTACATATTTCAGCAAATTGATCATATATACCTATTCATATTTTCAGTTATTTTTATTTAAAAGTACCTTCACACATAGTAAAGCACAACAGAAAGGGATGCTTAGAGATCCTGTTGTTAATGAAGTGTCCTCAATTGAAATTCCTCTCACAAATATCCTTACACAGAGGAAATATTTTTCCCCTCATAAACTTCACTCCCATTAGAGAACATTTTATATCTTGACTACAAAATAGAAGGAGATTTTCAAAGCCTCACAAGCCTTTTCCTGATTAAGTTAAACAATTTAATTACCTATCTAAATTGTTAGTGTGCTTCAGTAGGCTGAGTGACAGTTCTCACTCCTAACAGACTGTTTTACTTATCCACCTGGCCTAGATCATGAGCTATGCTTCAAATCTGTTATAAACAAAAGCCCAGGCATTTAGATGAAAATTATTCCTGCCCATAAATTAGGAAATAAGCTCTGAGTTTGTCCCTAAATTCTACATTTATATGCCCACAGTTAGTGGTTTTTTTAGAGATCCTTCTTGCCTGGATGTTTTCCTGAGGACCTCGAAGCACAATCATAAAGGGGGTATCAGCTCTGGCCTTTGGGTTTTGTCAAAAAGTAGGACACTGTCAGAGGCGAATTGCATGTACCACCCAGCGTTAGAAAGAATGTGGGTGAGAGCAACAAGGACCCCCACTTGGCGGAAACAGCCAAAGGATGGGAACTGCAGACTGTTTTCTACCAGAGAATCTGTTAGAAAAAATAAATGAAATACAGTCTGTAGGCATAGGTCTTTATGGCAAAAGGGGTGGACATACAGAAGCCAATGGAGACATGACTTTTGCTCATGCTGACAAAAGTTTCCCTGGCTCCTGTTGTGTCCTAACTGATTTGGCTTTCTCCAGATGCCCCGCTGTTTACAGTGGCCAAGCCTCACAGTTCTCCATGTTCACAACAGAAATGGCAGCTTTGGTTGAAGATGCACCAGGTCTCTCCTGGAGGTTAGTGTGCACACAACAAAGTCAGCAAAAGGGAATGGCTTTGAATGTCTCAGCCAATTCTCTACAAAACCTGGTGCAGGGTTGGTAACGTCGAGGTGAGAGGCTGAACAGAGAGCTGGGGGCAGTAATTTCTTAAACTGCAAAAGCAAAAGCTAGATTTGCCAGAGCTTGTCTGACCATGCCCTAACTCCCCCTTTTTGAAGTGCACAACTAGCTTAAGGAGAGCCAGCACTGCCCATTAAAAAGTCTTTGAACATACCTTTAAAAACTAAGCCAGGCTGATTATATGATTACACATTTGTGTGAGAAAATAGCTGATTTCATCTCTAAAATTACAGGGGTATCCCAACTGTGGATAGTTTTATATATCAGAAACAAATGCTAATTTGGCAAAAAAATAGTCTGCAAACTGCTAAGAGAACTGGTAATGGGAACTAGGTCCTTTGCATTACAGGTCACCAACTGAAACCCACCATAAGTCAGTAACAGGAGGCCTTAGGAACTTCAGTTGATCTGATGATGTTCTATAACCCAATATGAAATGTTAGTCATTTCAATTCAGATCCTAGTAAGTAGATATTACCAGCACCAACTCCTTCCCTTCAGCCCCAAATAAGCAAAAAAGTGCCAGCTTCTATTGTATCAGAGAAGCAAAACCTATATTTCTCATCTGAACATTTTCTGTTGTTCCTTGTGGAGGCCTGTTCATGGGATCTGTGCTGGTTTTGGCTAGGACAGAGTTAATTTTCTTCATAGTAGCTAGTATGGGGCTATGGTTTGGATTTGTGCTGAAAACAGTGTTGATAATACAGGGATGTTTTCGTTATCGCTGAGCAGTGCTTACACTGACTCAAGGCCTTTTCTGCTTCTCTCACCACCCCACCAGCGAGTAGGCTGGGGGTACACAAGATCTTGGGAGGGGACACAGCCRGGACAGCTGACCCCAATTGACCAAAGAGATATTCCACACCATATGACGTCATGCTCAGCATATAAAGCTGGGGGAARAAGAAGGAAGTGGGGGGRCGTTYGRAGTGATGGCGTTTGTCTTTCTGAGTAATCGTTACACATGATGGAGCCCTGCTTTCCTGGAGATGGCTGAACACCTGCCTGCCGATGGGAAGTAGTGAATGAATTCCTTGTTTTGCTTTGCTTGTGTGCATGGCTTTTGCTTTACCTCTTAAACTGCCTTTACCTCAACCCACGAGTTTTCTCACTTTTACTCTTCCAATTCTTTCCCCCATCCCACCAGGGTGGAGTGAGCGAACAGCTGTGTGGGGCTTAGCTGCTGACTGGGGTTAAACCACGACAGATCAGATGAAAAGATGTCATCGGTACTGCACAGAAAGTTCTTGTTCTGTGGATGAATAATTCAATTTCCGATGTTGCTAATCCAGTGCCTTTCAGAAGCATTAAAATAAGTTTCAGTTAAGTATGTCTGAAGTCATTTGACTGTTTATCTTTTTGTTTTCTACTCTGTTAAACCACTCCATCTATGAGAAGTGCATAGAAAGAAAAATTCAGTGTGCGAAGGCAAACAGGGAGCTCTATTTTGAATTACTGGAGAACTCTTTTGCAGTAGTGTAAACAAGGTTTTTATTACACTTATTATTGTTGGGTTTTGGGGTTTTTTTTAATAGAAGCTATTTGGTATTTTTTCAGCTTCCTCACACTATAAATAGGCATCCATTTTCAAAATCTCTCAATAGTAGTAGTGTTCTCTGCGTAAATTTTAATCAGCTTATACAATGTATCATCCTCATGTCCCTTTAATGAGATTAAGCTCCTCTTGCTGAGTGCGAGATTTCCTGAAGTGCTCTATTCTTCTTGCCATTTCTATCAGAGGAAGACCCCACCCTTCCTGTGTCAGGTATTTTACAAATACATTAAAAAGATAATCCCTGCCCTGACAGAAAAATTCCCTTTACCCTCTTTCTAACATTCAAGGGTGAGTTTCACAGTACATCTTGAACCAATGCAGTAACTACCACTGCCAAAATGGGGAAATCCCCTTCCTGGCCATTCATTCTTCTTCTTTTGGGACCTTCACTGACATACAAATACTTGTAAACTAAGATGCCAAAGTCAAACTATGTGAGTATCCTTACCGACTTCAGCACAGCAAAGGCTATGGTTGACTGCACGTTGCGTTTCTTTGGGCCACTGGAGCCATCTTGAGCACCCTCTGTTGCCTTCTCAGTTGTGCCACTATAACTGTTTCTGGAGCTGCAAGGTGATCTAGATTTGAAATTTATTCCAGTTAAAAATAGTGTTCTTTCTTCTCCAATGTGTTTTTGCCAGGTGGCACCATGTAGCCCCACCAAAAGTGGTATCAACACAAGTGAGCGTGCAATGCAACGTAGCAGGGAGAAGCAGGGGATACTTAGGCTATTGCTGTGGCTGAAGAAAAGTCAAGTCCCCTGATGCTATCCCCTAAAACTATCTACCTGTGAATTAAAGCAGAATATCTAGTCCTCAGACTTCAGCCCACTGTGTCTTCAGTTAAAACCGGCAATTAGATGTGACAATTTTTTATGAGTATAAAAGAAAGAATAAAACTGTGATGAAACAAACCAGTATTAACTCCACAGTGTGTGCATGTGTGTAAGTCTACGTACAAACATACATACACACACATGAAGAAAGTCTAATTCTTAGCCATGAGCTGTTCTCTACTGATTACTTTGAAGGTCTACAACGCAACGAAGCTTCACAGCCACGCTCTACAGTTTCCTAGTGCCCTTGGGTGTCTTATACCAGGAACAGGAAAAAGGAACATGGAGAAACTTAAAGTGTTGCTTCTTTGTCTTCCCTGCAGCTGGCTTTGAGCACAAGCAAAATAGTCTGTTCCCAAAGGCTGCAACCATGGCTCCACGACCTGCTTCGCCTATAGTCAGATGCCTTTGGAAAGCTGAGTTCTTTGCTGTTGCTGAGAAGATTGGTATGTCCAAGAAGCAGTTACCGTGGTGACCTCTTCCCACAGCAACAGATCTCTCTATCTCCCTCCCCGTCTTCTTAGGCTTGCTGCTCCCACTGCCATCTCTCAGTAGGATTTGCACCTCATGCCCCAGCCTGCCTCCCTTCCTCCCCCCCTCAGCTGACTGTAGCAGAGCTGAATGTTCTTCACCTCTAAACTGCTCCTTTCTAAGCTAATTCCCTTCTTCTTTAGTCCAGGAAAGGCAGTGATGACAGATACTTAAACCCTTTATCTAAATAACAGTTAGCATTTTGGGACCAACTCTCGGAGGCTGATGACATGCAAGCATGTCTCTGCATATGGAAAAAAACAACATTTACAAGACATCTTACCCTCATATCTTCTTTAATACACAGGAGTTTGACACACTAGGCACTTTCCTCCTTTTCCTCAGATATTGGGGAATCTTGTACCAGAACGGGGAAGACACTGGAGCCTGAATGAAAGCTATAAGCACTTTGCCATGTCATCCACCTTCATTGTCCCTTCTGCGAGCCACAGAAACAGGGGAGACACCCAATCTGGGAACCAAAACCACCGAGCAACCATAGCCTGAATGAAGGCCCGGAATGCTCTGCCATTCATTTATCTTCTCTGTCCCTCCTGGCAACCAGAGAAACAACAGTTGAAGGCACACCCCATCCGGAAACCAGAGACACCCAGCACTGGACCCTGAGTAAAAGTCTGAAAGAGAGCCATCCCATCCGTCTCCGGGTTCCTGCCTGCCGCACTGTACCTGGCACAGGAATCAGTTAGGTAAACAAATGCCATCACAGCCCCTGCAACTCTGAAAAATTACATAAGATCTCCATGCTGATGAGAAACACAGTCTGCTTCCGTGTCCACAGAGCAGCTTGTACTTCCCGTTACGGCACGAGCCAAGCCTGTTAGCTATAACCATGTCTCACTACAAGCACGTGTCTGTACAAATGCACCCCACTTGCAGTGTGTCGAAAATCTAGGTCGCGTGCAACTTTGACACTGGTAATTGAAGATGAGGCAACAGGCAGCATTTCATTAGGCAGTTTTGGTGGGAAAGGAGAAATGTATTCCCTCCAAACTCCCTACTAAAAGCACCTCAGTCTACTCAAGTGTATTGTCAAGTATGAGGTCTAATCACCCAGCACTTTATTTATTCTCAAAATGTGCAGACTGGGAGGATGGAGCTTCTAGAAATTCTCACAGAGGAAATATAATGGAAAGGGCTTTTTTTCAGGTAATAAAAGCAAAGTCTTGGGCTCATGTGGAAAGTGTACTAAAGTACAGATTAAAGATGCAACTGTACTTTTCCAGACAATTAATATAAGTCAGCAGATTTGATGCTAAGGGTTCCTCACTTCACCAAGACTAATATTTGGAGTAGAAGATAAACTATTTTATGTATATAGGAATACATTTCGATCACATTATTCAGAATAGTGTCGTAACCTACAATTCCGCTCATTTCATGGACAGTGGTTCTGGGTTTGTTTTATTTCAGAAACTATTTATTTTTATTTAGTTTACCATTTAATAAACTTCTGTGTTGTTACTTTCAGAAAATTTATTTTGGCTTTATTTTTAAAGTTAATTTCAATTTTCCTTTGCTATTTTTGTATATATCTCTAACCTAATGTTAGACTATGAAAATAAATCCTGTATATTCTTCACCGTACTTATTAGAGCCTTTTTTCCTTTAGCTGATAATCTTCTCATGCAAAAATGAAGGAAGAGGGTGTAAAATCAGATTGACAGCATGACTATTTTCCAATATTTTAGATAGAACTAGCAAACCATCTTCAGTTCCAATGGTCTGCAAGCACTAAAACCAAGAATTAATTTGGTGACAGTGAAAGCACAATTCATTTTATCATGTACTGAAAAGATCTACCAGTCTACATTGTGTAACTTGCCGATAAGGATCAGAGGTTGTCCATCACACCATCTGCCTTTCATTCAGCAGACTTCCAATTTCCTACGGACAGTAGAACAACTGGGAACAAGCCAGCCTTGAGGCGCAGAGCTGGGTGCTGTCAGCATATTGCTGGCATTGTAGGTCAGGGCATTGCACACTCTTTCCCAGAAGTCTTGCTGAAGTGCTCTTGAATAGGAATGGTGAAAGGTCATGAGTAAAAGGAGTAGCTACAGGTCTGCCAGGAATGATCAAAGCCATCTTAAAGTATAACTGTTCATCCCAGTGAGGTCTCACAGCCAGGTCTGCAAAACCTCCTTCCTAACCAATGGCATCGAAAGCAGCAAAGATGTTGAGTATTACTAGCGTGACGATTCTGACTGAATTAATGACAACAGTAGGAAAGTCCTTGTGTGGCTCCCATTACATCAAGATGCTCATTAGAGCCTCTAATGGAATAATGAAAAGATTTGTCAAAAATTGCCTTTTCAAGCTCCTCTTATCAATACTGGCAAAACAGATCAGTTTCTCACAAAGGCATTTTTAATTTAATTCCCGAACCATTTTGGAAACATAATAGTTCATTGGAGTTTACAAGACTTGAAAGCTTTTGATAAGTCTTTCCATGATTTTTAATTAAAAATGCTTAGAAAACTGCAAAATGTGAAATACGTCCATGTCAAACATTTCCAAACTGAGAACAGGAATGTATTGATATTTCTGATAAAAGGAGGTTTTCAGCTTCTGATAAATTCAAATATTGATGTAAAGTTTGGTGTCCCAGAAGGGCCTTGTTCTGTGACTGGGCATTTTGTTGACATTTTATCCTCGGGTCAGTGCTTCCACTGTTGCTGCAGCTAAGACAACTGGAAATTGGAAACCCATTCATCATGTTAAGTTGCTTGCTAGAATGAAAACACAAGGAAGCTACTATGACCAGTCTTTCCATCTCCCCAGAGAAACTGAGCTCATTGATTTCTCCATGGAAGTGAATGCCAAAGAACAGCATTATCCAGTGGTTAGGGTACGAGACTGGAAGTGAAACTACATGTTTTCTCCTCACAGGCCTGCCATTAGCTAAGTGAGCAGTATTTGGCAAGAAGCATAATGTRTCCATTCCTCAGTGTGCCTGCCTGCAAAAACTTCAGGATATCCATATATACTGACGCGTTTGAAATACCTAAACTATATGTGAAACTGGTGTGAAGTATTCCTTTGCTTAAGGAAGTAAAGCTTATATGGCTGAGATATCTTTCATTTCACTTATTTTTTTACTCAATCAGCAACTTTAAACTAAATTAGATGGAGGCTTAGACCATTTGTAGTTACTAAGTTACTGAAATTTCCTGAAAATTGTCAAATAAGCAGAGAGAGAGCCAAATTGGCACTCCCATTCTCTCCTCACTGCCCCTTCAGGGAAATGCTACAGTGTGATCCCAACAGTTACCTGTCCTGCTTGTCCTTCTGACTCTGCAACTGTTGTGTACTAACACACAACAATTGTGATCTAACCTATCTACACATATGGAGCTATAACTCAGCCACTGCATATGCTGTTTCTTCTCAACCTGTAGAGGGATATAGGAGAAAGCTATGGATACTGTGGGATGCGGGGGGAGAACTCAGAAGAGTTACATAAGGGAGCTGGGTTTTCTGTCCTTATTTCTTAAAGGGCACGTAAGATGCAACTGCATAAGAAAGCAGGCTTCGCTGGTTCCTCTGCTGGAATAGCTTATTATTAGTAATTGGTCATGATCTATCAATAGCTTTAAATGGAAAATCAATTTCTTTATGTTCCCTTGCTTTTATATAGTAGGACTAGATGAAAGCCTTCAGGTAAAAGTCATGTCCCCATCAAAGATGTGTTTTCATTTAGTCTTTTCTATTTCATGTTTGTGATAGGGCATTTACTCCAGTTATCATATTTCAACTAAACAGGCAGTAACCTCCAGTTGAAGGGTGGCAATTCATTAAATTACATAATTCTATTACTTAATGTAGTCAGGCTTACCCTGAGAAAAAGCAATGTTTTAGGGAGAACCTGCCAAGAAAGTGACTTCAATTTAAATTAAGGTAATGCAGCATTTGTGTAAATACTAGTTTAATCTCCTGTTCTTTCAGTTTATTTTAAACCACTTGGAACTGGCATATACCTGACTGAAATAAAGTGTCCCTGTAGTAGTTTGCACTCAATTAAACTGGTTTTAAACTGACTTGATCTAAGCAGTGAAGCTTCCTAATGTGCACAGATACTGAGGATTTTCTAGCATGTAAACTAGGAGGACAAACTACCTTGCCTAAATTTGTCCTCCTTGAAAATGAAAAGCTAATGAACTGCAAAAGAGGTATTTTCTAATCTTTAAACAAGAGATGGGGTATAGAAGAGATACAATGCTAAAGAAAAAAATTGTTATAGCTCTGTTTGTTTGTTAATTCCAGGAGAGAGGCATTATTTTATTAGTGATACCTCTGATTTTCTTTATTGTCCTTTTTTCCTGCCCTGTTTTTATTTTTAAAATTCCATGACTATTCCTATTTTTACAGCCTTTTATCTTTCACAATAATAGTTTAAAGAGTTTACAGGTAATCTTTGTCTGTTGAAGATTATTTTTAAATGCTCTGAAAATACACTAAAGGATAGGAAAGAATCTAACAACTTCAAGACGGGAGCCCATTTCTTTATATTTCAGCAGGAAACCAAGCAAAAAATTTTAACATGAGAGACACTTCAACTACATCTTGATCTGATGGCAGTGAAATAATCTCTCAATTACATTAGCTGACAAAGAGATCTTCCAAGTTGTGTCACAATGCAATAGTAATTGAATTTAACAATTCTGGTAATACTACTGCGTTATTTTTTTATAAATTTATTTTTGTCTAGTGAATATTCAGTACCAGGCCAATCATAAATGAAGCAGTTTAGAGGTTTATGTGGTTTCATGTCAATCAGTCAACTTTTCCCTTCAAATTTACATTGCATGTTTTATTGGTTTTTCTCATCACCTCACAACACGAATGAAGCAGTTATTTTCACAATAACCTTGTTATGTTGCATTAGGAAAGAAGATCTAGAGAAATTATGTTGAATCTCATTGTAATGTTGCATTAGGAATGAAGACCTAGAGAAATTAAACACTTTAGGTCACCCACAGGCTGTGACAGAACAGGGCAAAAGGCCGAAACTGGCGAATGAAGGTTGAAGAATTGAATCCAAATCATTCTCATTGTAGGCTAGTCCCTTAACTCAGGAACTCTTCCTCTTTTCTTGTCTGCAGCCAGACTCTGATGTCAAGAATGAATCAACCAAACCACGTTGTGTCTTTCCCTGAAACTATTTCTTTATTTGCAAAATGAGATGATACTGCTTATAGTAGTTCAGTTGTCACTTCCCCAAAGTAAGTAAAACAAGAATATTTAATATCACTGAGGAAATAGTTGTTCAAAACAGTAGTTCTCAATCTTTTTAGATCAGGACTGTCTTTCCTTGCAGTCCAGTCTTGAAGGTCTGTGGCAGCCTAATAAACTATGCTACCCACTCCCCATTCTTAAAAAGTGCTTGCATCTCAGCCTCCAGTAAAACAGACTTCCCAGTGAAAACCTTTTCTTCAAATCCTGCACCTCAGCTTCCAGCAAAATACCCTTTCATTCCCCTACTCTTAGCAGTTTTCTCTACTCCTCTTAGTTGAGCTCACTGAAAACTCACGTATTTCCTGATGCGTCCCATCAGTATTCCTGCCTGGTACTCCAACTCAATAGAGAAGCTCTGAGGAAGTCATATTTCTGTCTTACAGCTATTAACAGCTGAGCCCTTTAGCTGCCTCTAGCCAGTCAGTCTCTGCTCCCATGGAAAGCACATCTCTCTTCGTAGGTGCTGGTTCTATCGCCGTGGGGCATCCCCCAAACTCAGTACAACTCACCGTCATATCAAGGGACACGTAAGGATGGAGAGAAAGAGCCAGCCAGCCACCACCAACACACTGGAGCTAAAGCCACAGCCTTTGGCTCCCTCCCATTGACTTGGAGTAAATGTTACACACTTCACATGGCAATCTGGGGAAAGAGAGGGGAGGAGAGGAGAGGAGAGGAGACAAAGGTCAAGGACCTTTTCTTGGGGTATGTGTTCAGAGTACCTTTCAAGCCCATAGGATTGACCTAGCATCATCATCCTTCACTGGGAAGCACAGCCTTAGACGCAGACACCTATAGATAGTCTGGGACCATTCTGTTCCTGCAGACGCAGTGCATCTCTTGTTTAGTATCAGTAATAACAATATCTAAAGCTGGTTGAGGAAATCATTAAAAATGGGGAAAATACATACTTTGAAATGCTAATTTATTTTTGAAGTTCATTTTTGTTTAACATTTTTATAAGATTTAGTAATTAGATCTAATTATTTCATTTGCTTTTTTCTCTAATTTCCTTCAAATTGCAGTGTGAATAGCATTGCTTCTGGGGATTTGCTTTTTTCCAACTTCTTTTCGTTATTCTGATCAACAGAATTGCTAGAAATCACTGCCTTTAATACCATGACTTGATTACCTTTAAAAACATAACAGCAATCCAGAAATATAACCCATGTCCTCACCAGCAGAGATGTGAAAATACATTTTTTATTTCTAAAGCCTTATCTGTTCATCCCTTATCCTCTTAATAGCTAAGAGTTAAACACCAGCAGATTAACCTGCAGTAGAAGTTCTCCATTTATGATAATGTTTAACATCTTATCATTTGCCTTGATGTCTCTGGCTATTGGCTGTTCTTATTTTAAGTAGCTTCTATTACCTCTCTCCTACAGCTTTCGTTGAATAGTTTATATTTCATTCCCCTAGCCTTGTTTTTAGCCTTGTTTTCTAAGGTTTTCTAACCATATGCAATTACACCGTCTATCAATCCTTATTTTCTTCCTCCCCTTCTCCCTCCAGTAACTTTAGAACTTGTTGTCCAAAGTCAATCATTTTTGACAGTCTGTATGCGCACAACTTAGAGCTCGCCACAGTGTGTTCGTCTCCTTGCCAAGCTGGTAGGTTAGTACTCATCGAAGTGCTGTGTGTAGGGAACTGTGTAAGAAAGACAAATGGAAAGTATTGCTGGGGCTTTATGGGAGGTAGCGGTTTTGCAGTGGGAGTGTAAAGTAACATAAAGAAGAACTTTCTTTTAGGTTATTGGATTATTTCGATATATATTTTGTAGGAAAGATACTCATATAGATATATATACACACATATATCTCACAATTGGAAAAAATGTGTGTATATAATACATACATATCACAATGGAAATGTATTTTCCATATAATGACGGTAATTTCCTAATACAAGCAGGTGACATAAAGCAAACTGGTAAATCTTTGCAATAGACAATAAGGTAAAGTAGACTTTTGCTGTCAGGATGAAACAGATTTTTAGCAGTAGCATTTGCTGGAACCAAAGGCAGCCTCTTTGGACCCTTTGATGATATGGACTAGCATGCATTATAAGAAATTTGTTTAGCATTCTTGATTCACCAAAAACAAGGCAGCACATGAGTATACAAAGGAACACCAACTTAAATTTGTGCCAGAATTCTGAAATGCAGTGGATCTGCCCTGTCCCATTCTGCTTCTGCTTGCACAGGTGTAGTAATATCCAAGAAAGAGATGGGAGTAGACAAATAAAAACAGTAACTTTTCAAACTCTGCTGCAAGATTTGACAGAGCCTACCTGCAAGAGCTTTGTCATACCATCTGACTTGGAAATACTTGCCCTTCAGTTGCTAAACCAATAGCTTGGAGTTGTGATTATGTCTACAGGGCACAATATAGTGCCATACAAAGATATCCAGGTGCACTCGTATGGTGGCAATGTGGATTAATGAAAACAGTGCACAGGGAATTCAGTGTAACGGTGTAAATATAACCCAACCAGCAGAGAGGACATTCTGAAGGCAGCTAGAATATCCTTTCTGCTGTATTACAGATTTGCTGTTATTTCTAGAATGTGAAGTGATAAAGCAAAAGAGTTGGGAAATTCTAGGGCTGACTTTAAATTAATTAGCTGACATTCTGGTAAGAGTGTAGCTGTGGCAATCCAAGATACTGGTGGCTAAAGATGCCAGGAGCTGGGCATACTAAGAAATTGCAGTTCCATCCTGCCAAGATAATATCATGTAATGCACCTACCAGATTACTGTGGTCCTCATCTGAATGACACTGAATAGCTACATGGCTGCAACTGTGTTATATGATGCAAGTGAAAGCTGGATGGGCTGATCCAATGCAGTAGTAGTTTTGGTCTGGATGATCTCCTTGGTGAAGAATTTATCATTCTTCAGGTGGCTGGACAGATTTCTTCAGATCCACAGCTGATACTAGAGACAAGGAGTAGGTTTATGCTTCAATCAAGAAGAGTGGTTAAAATGTCATAAAGATTCCCGCTCTTGTTTTACAAATGTGATACTTACTATGGGAGGAAGATGGAGCAGAGATTCATTTCCAACATTAGCATGGACCCGTCCAAGACCAAAACTGCTAATGCGTTGCTTATAGCATGTCAAGGCCTGAGTCTGAGTTCACACAGGATAGCTGAAAACTTTGGTGAGCAAATACTAGTAGATAGGGTAATTTAGGAGACCCTTATGAATTCCTTCCCTCCAAAAAGACAGATTTAAGAAAGTGAATGAACTGAAGAGCTTTCCACTTTCAGAACTGATCTCTTAAGCAACCACTACAAAGTATGAAGTAATTTTATTAAAACTAAGTGAGAACTTACTATGGTTTAATTGCATTGATAATGCCACATTACAAGAGTTTTGAAAACCTTCCTTTGTCAGTGACAGGAGAAAAAAAGAGCACCCATGCCATGAACCCTTCTATCTCTGTGTTCAGACACTGTGGCTGCACCCTCTCTTTTTTTACATTTTCTCTTTCCAGTGTCTGTTTTTCCAGCTTGTCCTCAGATCTCCTAGTTACCAGTCACTACCTTTTTTAGCTAGGGATGGGTAGGTTCATTTTATGGCTATGTAACAACATGTACCAAAAATGAGCTTCTGTTTCCCACAAATCATTTGAGGTGTATCAGTATCAGAGGTACCACAACATTAGGCAATATGATTTTTACAAAAACCGATCAAGAATCTTATTTTCTTCAGGGCTTATTATATGTTGAAATGTATAATATTATTGCCAAGGTTTTGTGTTTTAGTTAAAAATTAAATAATTGAAACACACTGCTTTTCTCTTTGCTCTTGTGTTCTTCTCTATTTGGCTTTTCAGCAGGCCTTTGCCTTTTATTGTACTATATATCTTTAATTCTCCTTTATTTCTCACTTCTAGGTGGACTTTAACATGCTACCATTAATAGTAAAGTACGTATACTGTAGGGCTTTGCCAGAAATCAGGAGACCGGTCAAAAGAGATTTATTTACTTTTTTGCAACATGCATATGTTTCATAACTGACTGACAGCATTTTGGAAACTTGAGAATATCTTCTGAGGCAAATAATGTAATTGAGAAGTCTCTCTGCTTATTCCCAGTACAAGATTAAAGAATGGCAAAKATTTTTCAGTTTTATTCTTTCAACGTGATCTTGGAATTCTAGATTTTTAACATGAACCACTTTTACTCGGGTAGTTTTTGGCTTTACAGAAAGCACGGCCAGAAACAAAGCTGAAATAGATGCACGGTAAGTATTCAGTTCCAAGGGGTAAAAAAAACCCACACAGGCGCAGCTTTCCAGTTCTGGTTCTCCAGCCCAGATGAGCACAGAGGAATGTGGGTGGAACTCGCCCTTCTGCCAAGGGTATTACCTAAGCCCTATTTTGATGGGGATTTAAGTGGTGCATAGGCCTTGCGCTGCATGGGGGTGAAATGGAAAATCACAAAAGCCTCTGTAGACCTTCCTTCAAAGCAAGGCTACGGAGCAACATGTGTTGATTTCCAGGACCAGGAGGCAGAAAATAAACTGCGCCTCTGTCCCAGAAGGAAAGCAGTTGAGTGGTCACGGGATTGCTTCGTGCCCCTGTGGCCCCTGTGGTCGTTGATGGGACTGGTGCGACCACATCTTGCTCGTTCCTATCCAATTGGCTCCGAGAGGGGCTCCAAGAAAAGGAAATCCCAGGTTTGCTTTTTCTCAGCAGTTGTAGCCTAAAAAGGTGTGTCTGCATTTTAATATAATTCTTAATGAATGCCAGAAACTGTTTTAATGCTACTTTGCAAAAGATTAAAAGAGAACGTCTGAAGGGGATAATGTGAGCATGGGAGGATTATATTTTAATAAAATTAATCCCACCTATAAAGGAGGCCTGTAACAGTGTCCATCTGGACAAATCCAATTTAAGTCTCTGAGAAGCAGCGTAATTTATTCTATGCGTTTGATTAAGAGAGAGCAGAAAACCAGTAAAATCCTTCTCACGCTAGGTGAAAAGACTTGGAGGACTGAGGAGTTGGGAGGACACAAATTACAAAATGCCTCTCATTTGCTAAAAAAGGATCTTAAATCCTGAAGTTTTAAACAAAAGCTGCCTCTGATCATCCCAGGTAGGCAAAGGCAGAGGGATGGTTGCTGGGACTGCTGATCTAAGTGTTTCTCAGAGACTGAAGATGAGCTAGGAGGTGCAGGGAGGAAGGATGGGCACTCTTGCTATGCATCTCCTCCAGAAAAGTAGCAAAAATGTGGTGAAACCCCACTGCTCAAATGACTGATCAAAAGCCTGAAGCTCCTTGTTTCCACAAGAGAAAATACTCTCATCCTAACAGACCATTACACATGCATACAGGTTTTAGAGCCTTTTCCCAGGCTCCAGAGTAGATGCTGAGGAGGAAAAATATCTCTCTCATGCGTGCTCTCTCTCTCTTTTTTTAAAAAAATACAAGGAAATGTTGCTTCATGCCAAGGAAAGAGGTTAGTCAGCTGAAAACGAAGCTCTCCAGGCTGCGCCCTCGCATGTTTCTGCTTGTGCAGCCGAAGCACCTGTGCTCCCAGCCGCCAGAAGCTTCCGGAGGGAAGTGGCCCTTGGCCACCCCCTCCAGGGCTGCGCCCCTCCCTGCTCCCCTGCCACGGCAGGCTGGGCTCACACATGGTTAGGCAGACAGCTAGTCCTCCTCACAGCTGGGAGGGGAAGACATCAGTCTAGCCCAGGGTTTTCAGCCTCATATGCTTCAGCTGCTAGTGGGCTCTTCAAGGCTGATGAGTTAAGTCCAGCTGCCCAAAAGGGTCAACATGCCTAAGGAACGAAGCCCCTGGAACTGTCCTGTAGGGCCCAGGTGTCTGCTAAAGACTTTAGGATCTGGTTCCTGAAGGATCTGGAGGTGAAAAGCCCACAAGTCAGTAGCCTGACTCAGCTCAGTGGGAGGAGATCTAACTGATTCCTCTCAATTTGGTAGAGCCAGAGGATGCCCAGAGAGCAAATGGTGTCCATGGAACAGGAAGCGGTACTCAAAGTAGGTGTTATATGTTGCTTAGTCTTGCATTAAAGCCCTAGGTGACCATTTTCTTGTCAATGAGGAAGTGGTAACCAATAAGTATGTCATCTGTAGAAAATATACACAGGTAATATATGCTAAAGCCTTTAATAGAATATTTGTGCTATTGAAAGAAAACTCTGTCCCAAGGATGTGCCAATACATCATCTCTCCCTGGCACATGAGACGTTAGCTCTGTGCAGTGAGGGAAATTAATTTCACTAGAAGAAAATTTCTCTGACACAACTGGGTAACCATAGCTTGATAGCCTCATGGCTCCTGTTATGCTGTCCATCAGAATTGAGATCAACTTTGATGTCATAAAAAAAACAATTGTCATGCAGAAAAAAAAAATCTCAGCTCCAATATTTTCATTTAGAGTCACATCTTCCACGTGGATAACAAAGCTGAGAATGATTAAGTCCGAGGTAAGCAGAGACTTTCTGCAACCTGTTCTTTCTATCATTGACTATATACAGTTTCTCTTCAGAGATAATGACTATTTGTCTAGGTATATTAAATGCAAAAAAAGTAAACTTACTATAGTCCCAACTACCAAATTGTTCCTCTTATAATCAGAAATACCTAATTCTGAGCCTCACGTGTCTATTTTTGGATAATCTAACAATTAGCAGGACTGTTTAAGGCAAACACACGTCCTTCAGAGATTAGCTCCAGTGATAGGCCTGTTTGCATCAAAATGGATTAGGAGCTGAAGGATTAGGTCCAGAGTCATGGGCCTCCATCACTGATTTTTGCTTCTGATATTCTTTTACATGTAGCATGTTTGTTCTTCTAAGAGCATTAGATAGCTTTATATCTCTTCATTCTTGCTGTTTTGGCTGTGGACCATGGCAAACACACAATTCATTTGCCTCAGCTTTCCCTCCTGCTTGTCTGTCTAGGTCTTTAGCTGAATGTTAGCATCTCAGTAGGAGAACAGCTTCCAAACCATGTGGATTTGGTGATAAGATTGATGACATACTTTGAGACCAATTAGTGGAAAAGACTCATAATATATGCATTCATGAAAGACTGTTACTTGAACCTAACCTTACATATTAAAGGAGGGCTCTTACTCTAGCAGGCAAAATTGAGTTCGTTATTAATAATGCAAGGATGGTTACTGAGGGAAATACTTTGCTCATATGAGTGATTCTTATTAGGAGAGACTGGAAAAGCAGAATTCAAATGGGATAAGTGCAGCTTAGCGCTTCTGCTTAAAGCATTACCATTGCAAACAGAAATCTCCCAGATTTATATTTGTGTTTTCTTTTATTTGCCTGTGGCCACACCACTTAGGTCTGAGATCTCATCAGCTTTTATGAAGTAAGCAGAGTCCAGCTAAGACAGAACTACTCTAAGAGTAACAAGGAACGATGCTTCTGCTTTTCTTCAGTGGCAGCTTTTCTCTTATGGCAGCACTGACCCTATGGATTACTCTGATAGCAATGGCACTGAGCTGCAGGTGATGCCAAATAAGAAAGAATTCCTAATTATGTATTATGTATTATTGTTATTGATATTATTATTGAAAATCCCAAGACTGCTTTTTCATGGCAGACATTGGCCTTCGATAGGCAGATGAGACTCTGTTAATACAGTTGCTTTTGAGGAAAGGAGGAGATGATGTCCTTGTACCCGCCGAGGGGCACAGAGCAGAGGATGCAGCCCTGCAAGAGAACGTGCATACGTTTGCATTCAGGGCTATGGGGTAAAAACTAAGCAAGGGCCTCAAGAGATAGACCTCTGAATGAAGGCTAACAAAACAAGTGGATAAATGTTTCAGACAGAAATCAAAGTAAGCAGCACAGTAACCGGTCACACCTGAGGTCCCTGTTTCATTGCCAGCATTGAAAACACTTTTTCATTTCAGTCATTGGATACYAGGACTGTGCCTGAATTCCTTTAGTAAATTCAAAGATATGGATATGTCTGCATGTGTTCTAGTCAACAGTATGTTGTCCTTTAAAATCAAAATCCACAGATGATTTTCAGTATATTTTAAACGCTCAGGTTACTTAAACCAACACAAGTTATTCTATACCTGTTCTGATTTAGATAAGTCTCAAATTCAAACCATGCCTGTCTAAAAGTTTTATCCTATGCTTAGAAAATTTAATGAGCTTTAACATTGATTTAATCTGAACAAGAGTAAGCCCTAAATGCTATCTGTGCTCATTGTAGCACTGTTAGACATGAAGGACGCTTCAGATCAAAGTGGGCGACGTGTACTAAATTACAAGCCAAAAAATCCAAACCCACAGTGGTCTGCCCCCAACTATTTTCTCTTGCCAGAGTACAGGGAACAGATATTTTAGCATAGTTGTGTGACAGTGAGTTTTCTGTAAGGTATTTTGAATGCAGGACGTGACACACAATTCAGAGGAAAAAAAATAACTTTGAGTTGGTAGAGCGCGCTAGAATCTCTTGGAACAAATATTCATAATGCTTATAAAGAAAGATATACTAAGTAGGTCAAGTTCCACAAAATTATTTATTTATCATCTCTTCTGTCCTTCTTACCTCTAAAAACAGATAAACTGACTGCTTCATAATGTGTTATCATTTGAAAACTATTTGTTTGTAGTTTAATGGTACCAAAATAAAATGTGCAGTATTAAATTCAGCTTCTAAAGATAAGGATGACAGGTTAGTTTAAAAGTATCTGAGGTTCAGAAAAATTTTTAATTATACCTATCTACAGTTTGTTTGGATTTTTTTAATGACCACTAAACTTTATTATCATGTTTGTGACTCCTTAAAACAATTTCAGTTTTCAAATGGCCAATGTCTCCTGCTTTCTGAAAACATGGCCCCCTCAAGCAGATAGAAGATAGAAACTTCAAAAAGTGAATGAAAATTCAGTTTATAGTTCCCATATCTCTCCCTTACATTCAGATTCTTGGGATTAATATTCTGAAAACCTTTTAACCAGTAAGGAGCTACTCCATGAGGTTTATCATTCACAAAGCCAGACCATATGCTTCTCTGGAAAAGAAATATTTCCAGCTAGCTTGTGGAGGAATAGACAACTTAGACTGAAAAGAAAGGACACTCTAATGTCAGCTGTAAAGACAGGTATCCCTTTAAGACTGTTACATACAGGTTTTTTCAAAAAAGATTTTTTAGGTCATTTTTAGTGGCACAGAGATGTGCCGTCACAAAATTTCATCTCACTTTTGCTGGTGTAATACAGAAATAATACCACTGAAATCATTAGGGTTACTCTGCCTTTATATATAGAAAATTTTGCCCAGTCACAAAAATGTTTCTTTCTTTTTGCTCTGTGTACAGTCTGACAGAGAGTGATGGTAACGAGGCCCTTGTCTTTCCAGGTGATAGGATTAAAAATTAAGGAAAAAAATGGGTAAACATTAAAATACTAAGCAGCAGTTAATGATTCAGTTTGTCTTCATCTTTCTGACAATGAAAAGCCCAGAATGAAGTGCTCTGAGGGTGACTGGCACACTAGACTAGAACTTGCCAAAATTTTAGAGGAAAAACACTTATTTCCCATTTCAGTAACATCTCAATATATATAACCCAAATTCCAATAGCTTACTTCAACGTTTTTCAGAGTTTTGTTACACGAATAAGTTACCACAAGGTAAGCAAGGGTGATAACTTACTTTATGGCAGTGAAAGTTGCTAATTTGTATATCATTACTGTATTTATATATTGTATATCATTAAGCAATGTAACTTACCACTGTCACTGTAGCATAGACTACCTCACATTTACTAAATAATGCAAGTGTGCACCCTGGCAATTAACATGCAGTAATAGAAACACTTTAAGTTCATACCATTGTTTATTCTATAGTAACTTTCTCATGGGACTGCACTTTGCACTACAACCTCTTCACTAATTTACTGTCCATTCTTCAGCAGTGACCTCTCATATAAGCACACGAAGGAATAAATGTTTCTGATTCCTTTCCTCTTCCTTTCTCCTTCCCTCAAGGTTTGTAATATTTATTTGTTCTTTTCTATATTTACATAATCTTCCACACCATTATTTGCAAATGTTAATATCATATATTTTTTCTTCAAAACATCAGTGTAGATGTTACATGACCTAAGAGATGCAATAGTCCTTGGCTTTCTTTTTGTAAATATAGATTTCAGCTGTCTTGGTTTCTGGGGCTCGTGTTACCCAAGTTCTAATCTGTTTGAACTCCTCCATGTTACTGCTCTTGACCTCCTTAAGGTTGTTGGACTAATGGTATACCCACATAGTATTTTTCAGAGGCACATGCCTCATATACCTATCCTTTAGGCTGGAGATACTATATAGCACCATAAGCCTAGTGCTAAGCCCAGTTTGCTATATCTTACTGTTCAGCAGAGCATTTTAGATCAAGCACAGAACTGCAGTAACCACAGCTACCCAACATCCAACCCATAGCTGGTTAGCTCAGGCTGTAAGCAAGACTTGTGCAGACTTATCCCAACAGGATTAAGAGGAGGCTCTTCCTTTAGTTTAGGTATCAATTCACTGAGCATATTTTCATTACATTTTACCTTTGAATCAGTTCTCTAACCCAATTTACATTCACATTATTGAATATAAATCCAAGCTTGACTGTTCCCTAGCTCACCCCCCAAACCTGCCAACCCATAAAGGGCCATTCAGTGAGATAAGTTAGGGTTCAGGCTTATATGTGATAACTACGTATCTTTTGGGAATGGATGGAAGTAAAAGGTCATTGGAAGCAAAGGAACTTCTCTTTCCTCCATACCAGCATCCTGTACCAGTTGAGTGGCAGTATTGTCTGCTGATTCCAGGGTCCTGCCTCCCCAGGGAAGGTGGGGAGAAACAGCTCTTGAGACCTGAATACAGTTCTCCTTCTCCCCATGATTCTTCTCAGTATCATCCTAGTAATATTTGCACTTAATGCTGCTCAGCTGCCAGGAAGAGTAGGAACTGAATAAAGGAAAACTTCATTTATCTCTAGAGTTCTCCATCTCTCTCCATTGTGGAAGAAATTCCCCAATGCTAGCTAGGTAGCAGCACCTAATAGTTGTTTCAGTCCTGCTGGCCTCCCAGAAAGAAAAGAGAGAACTCCTCAAGCAAGTTCCCATATCACCTTAGTGCGGTCACTGGAAACTACTGTCCCCACTCACCTCACCCTCCCTTGTCTTCTCCCCTGCGACCAATGCCAGACTAGACACAGCAGTGAGCATTCAGTGAACTGGCTGTACCCGAGCTTAAGCCCTGGCTTAAAATACAGTGCAAAAATCATTGGCCAGGAGTCACACAGAATACTAAAATCACCTTCACATCCATCATCTGGAGTCATTCTCTGGGTATCTAATTAAAAATCCATTTCCTAGACTCTGAGGAATACCAACGTGTTTGATTCTCAGAGGTGAAAATATTAAAAGTTAAATAAATAGTAAAGAAATAATCAGGTCGCAATTCCTTATACAATATTCCCCCTGTCACAGAAAAAGTATGCAACATATATTTGTGAAGAGGCTGGAAACTGGAAAAAGAACTGAAACTGAAATACCTCCTCTCAGACATTGTTCTCGTTATACAAACAGTCTGCAGCAGAGGAAGACACACTGGAGGAGGCTGTCTGCTATTGAGCTGCAAAATGATTAAGTCAAAGTATTCCTCATCTACTTAGTGCACAACTTACCCACTGGCTCTATGATTTTTATTTAGGTTATTTGTTTGTGTTGATTTGTATATCTTCCAAAAACAAGTGACACCTGAATTTTCACAATGTTACCTTTTATTATCTCTATTAATTAAAATTATTTTGCTTTAATATTTTTCTATCTTTTAATGCCCTGACTTTTTTGCCTCTTCCCAAAATTTATCCTATTCACGTAGGACTCAGATGTTTTTAACTGTCTTAAAATGATTCTAAATACAGAGCTTGAGTTTTAAGACACTCCCAAACCCATGATCAAGGGGAGATGAGAGAACATCTTTTCCAAGTACAGTAGATGTTTTCTCTGTCTCAGTCATATAGAGGAAGAAGCAGAGTACATGGAGCTGCCAATTTAAAGAGGTGGGAGATGAGGCGGTACATGTAAAAGGGGGACTACTGATGCTATGTCTACATTAGCAAGTAGTGTGGACATGTAGAGTGGAAGAGTTAGAGTTGAGAACCCAGTATCCACATTGTACACATTTCAGGGTTTATAGCTCATGATGTAAGCAGGGCAACATAGCTCTGATGTTTCTGTATTCATTTCTGTAGTCTTCTTCATTCCACTCATTGTTTGTGAGGTATAACTGCTAGAAAGGCCTGCCCAGGCGTGCTGTGCAAAAGATGCTGAGGGCAGCTTCTTCATTATCAGATGGGGTGTTTCCACCATTCTTTCTGCAGAGTCCCATGCTTAGAAGAAGTTCATCAGTGTGAAATTTAGGAATAAAAAGACCCTTTGTTTTGTTGCTCTGAGCAGAAGTTTTGGGAGGACCAAAAACTGATGAACTGGGTGGGTTTGCAGTCCAGTTTCTATGCCCAAAATAATACAAGAAAGAGTAAGATCTAATGAGATAGACCTGAGGACATCTTCTATTAATAATGCAGATATTTGGATCGTCTCCAAAAACCATTACTTTGACAACCAGAGTCCATACATTTTAAACTGTAAAGAAATTTAAAAATAAATCCAATCCTCTCTGTTATTTTTTACTAGCCCTAGTAAACATTTACAAGTCCGTGCTTTATGACATATTGTTAGCACTTTCATCACATAATTTCTTAATCAACACCTGTTTGGAGAGGTTCTGACACTTGCTTTTGGTTTGCCTCAGCAACCTTACTGGTTTGCAGAACAATAAGAAAGTAGCATCATAATCAAAATAATACAAAAAGTAACCTATGCCTTTGCAGCATCTGATGTGTATTATGCTTTTGTGAGCAATACCAAATCTCCTACAATATCATCTTGAATGGAAGAAAGGAAACAAAAGGATGATCAGTCAAGGCTTGATTCAGAAAGTCATGTGTTAACCAGATTTTTTCAGCCTAAAAGCAGTGATGAAATTGAGCATGGAGCTGCAAAAAAATTAAAAAGTTGTTATAAACACCATAAATTTCCAGAAACTATTTGACAGCATCACTGTGAATCATTCTGGAACATATTTAAATCTTCTGTATGCCAAAAAAATTAATATCAATGAGTCTTCATATAAGGTTCAGACTAAGGTAGAATCAAGGTGAGCGCATGTTAAAAGGTTTAACATAGACTTTGTCAAATAGGAAAGTGTTCTTTCACATTTTCTGTTGGTATTGTCATTCATTCATTATGAAAAAAAGATATGGTTTGCTGTAACACGTACATTGCCTAGTTCAACAACAGTACATTAGGAGACTTGGATTTTGCTGACAACATAGTTTTCCTAAGGGATAGCTCAATTARCATGTGAGCAAAGATTGAAGGACTACTCATCATCAAAAAGATTGAGTTAAAAAACAATTATGAAAAACACCTAGCAAGAATTTCAGCAGTTCCAAATCAAGTATTATCTTAAAAGGCAAAGGAACAAAAGAAGTAATTCAGTTTGCATATCTGCTCTGGGCAGCAGCCCAAGAATATGAGCATGGTTGTACTGGGTCTGTGTAGCCCAGTATCCTGTTTCAGATGGTTGCCAAGTGGGGGTGGAGGTACTAGGCTCAAAGTTATAAGTTTTTCTGCGGCATATTTTCTGGCTTTCTTGTGGAGACTTGGGTTCATGTCCTACTCTTGACATCAGAACTTAACAGATGCAATCCCTCTTACTGGTGGCAGTTCTTCAGGTACACATGAAGGGCAGTGATCAAAAGCAGATGTCTGGGGAAGAGTACAAAAATGGAACAAGCATATGATGATACTTTCCAAATACTCTCCCAGCAGCCAGCAATTTGAGGAAGTGTCTGGGAGACAACATGAGTGGGGAGGCTATCACACTCCTCTTGTGAAAGCAGCATGGCTAGGGGCCCATCTCAAGTGCCTGTACACAAATGCACACAGCCTGGGAGCAAACAAGAAGAGTTAGCAGTCCATACAGTTGTAGACCTGTGACCTCATTGGGATTACAGAGACGTGGTGGGATAGCTCACAGGACGGGAGTGCTGCAGTAAATGGATACAGGCTTTTCAGGAAAGACAGRCTGTGAAGGCAAGGAGGAGGGGTTGCACTCTATGCAAAGGAGCGGCTAGAGTGCATGGAGCTTTGCCTCGGAATAGGTGAAGAGACAGTTGAGACCTTATGGCTAAGAACCAGAGGACAGACCAACAGAGGTGATATGTGCTACAGACTGCCTGATCAAGAAGAGGAAATAGATGAAGCTTTCTTTAGACATCCAGAAGCCTCATGATTGCACATCTAGGTACTCAACCACTCTAATATCTGCTGAAAGGACAATAGGGCTGTGGCAAGGAACCCAGGAGGTTTCTGGAACACATCAATGACAATTTCTTGACACAGGTTATAATGGAGCTGCTTAGAGAAGGTGGTCTCCTGGACCTCATACTCACTAGCAAGTCACTGATGTAAAGATGAGCYGTCTTAGCTGCCGTGACCATTAGATCATAGGGCTAAAAATCCCGAGAGGAGATAGTAGGATCACAACCCCGCACTTCAGTAGAGCAAGTTTTGGGTTATTCAGGGATCTGCTCAGTAGAATCCCATAGGATACTACCCTAGAGGGCAAAGGAGCCCAAGACAACTGGTTGATCTTTTAGTAGAACTTCCTCAAAACGCAAGAAAGATCCATTCCAATGAGCAGAAAGTTGATCAAGTATGGCAGAAGTTAGCTTGGGTGATTGGAGAACTCCTGAGCTCAAATGCAAAAAGAAAATACAGAGAAGGAAGGCTACCCAGGAAGATTATAGAGACATTTCTTGAGTACAGAGGAAGGAATTCGGAAAACCAAAGCTCAGCTGGAGTGGAAACTAGTGAGGGATGTGAAGGGCAAGAGGAAGGACTTCTACAACTACACTGGCAGCAAAAGCAAGGCTGAAGAAAATGTGGGCCTGGTGCTTAATGGGGGAGGAGACCTAGTGATAAAGGATATAGAAGAGGCTGAGATATTCAAAGTTTTTTTGCTTTTGTTTTCACTGGTTAGGTCTGCCCTCTGACTGCCCAGTTCCCACTGCCTACTGACTGAGCCAGTGGGAATGTAGAGCATGATACAACTAGGGAGCTCTTAAGCCTATCGAGCACATACAAGTCCATGGGACCAGATCAGGTGCACCTAAGGGTATTGAGAAAAGGTAAACATCATACGCAGCTTTTGGCCACAACAACCCCATGCAATGCTACAGGCTGGGGGAAGAGTGGCTGGAAAGCTGCCTGTCGGAAAAGGACCTGGGGGTGCTGGTAGACAGCCGGCTGAATATGAGCCAGCAATGTGCCCAGGTGGCTAAGAAGGCCACCAGCATCCTGGCCTGTATCAGAAATAGTGTGGCCAGCAGGAGTAGGGAAGTGATTGTCCCCCTGTACTCAGCACTGGTGAGGCCCCACCTTGAATACTGTGTTCAGTTTTGGGCCCCTCACTACAAGAAGGACATTGAGGTGCTGGAGCGTGTCCAGAGGAGGGCAACGAAGCTGGTGAAG